>NC_041313.1:125033405-125157914 GCF_004329235.1 Podarcis muralis | reverse complement strand
CTCCCTCCCTCCCCCTTCAGTCCGCCCCACACCCAGGGGTCCCCTCAGCCCTCCTTCTTGGGGGTCTCCCTCGCCCCCCCATCTCAGTCCGCCCCCACCCCACACCCAGGGGGTCCCTCAGCTCTCCTTCTTGGGGGTCTCCCCCCCCCCTCTTCCAGTCTGCCCCCCACACCGCCAGGGGGTCCCCTCAAGCCCTCCTTCCTGGGGAGTCTCCTCCGCTCCCCTCTCAGTCCGCGCCCCTCACACTCAGGGGGTCCCCTCAGCTCTCCTTCTTGGGGGTTCCCCTCCCGCTCCCCCCCACACCCAGGGGGTCCCCTCAGCCTCCTTCTTGGGGGTCTCCCTCCGCTCTCCCTCTCAGTGCCCGCCCCCCACACCCAGGGGTCCCCTCAGCCCTCCTTCTTGGGGGTCCTCCCTCCGCTCTCCCACTCTCAGTCGCCCCACACCCAGACCAGGGGGTCCCCTCAGCCCTCCTTCTTTGGGGGTCTCCTTCCCTCCCCCCCTCAGTCGCCCCCCACACCCAGGGGGTCCCCTCAGCCCTCCTTCTTGGGGTCTCCCTTCCTCCCCCCTCAGTCCGCCCCCCCACACCCAGGGGGTCCCCTCAGCCTCCTTCTTGGGGGGTCTCCCTCCACTCCCCCCCCACACCCAGGGGGTCCCTCAGCCCTCCTTCCTGGGGTCTCCCTCCGCTCCCCCCCCACACCCAGGGTCTCCTCAGCCCTCCTTCTTGGGGGTCTCCCTTCCCTCCCCCCACCTTCCCCTCCAAGCTCCCCCCTCAGAAAAGGCGCCTTGCCTTTTCCCGCCAAAAGGGCTGGCTCCGCCCCCGCTGGCTTGGGAACCAATCAGAGTGAGGTTCCAGCCCCCTGGGGGGGTTTCTGAGGGACGAAGTCCGCTGACTGGCCTGGCTCTGCTGTCCATCACAGGCCCAACCAAGGGGGGCATCCGGCAGCTGCCCTAGATCTCTAGAGATCATCTACGTCTATCAATTTCCTATAAATCCATTTTAGGGTTTGAGATCGTTTGAAATAACTGTGCCAGGTGCCAGAGCCCCAAGAGGCCCAGGGGAGCCCCCAGCAAAGTTATAATGAGGGCCAACAGGCCTGGCTCTGGGTTCAACCACACAATTTAAACTGAGAATACTTGAATAATAAAAAGGGAAATAAAAAGTGAATAGAGAACAAAGAAATAAAAAGGGGGGAAGGTATATTCCAATATATCACTATATATGCAAACAACTACAGTTCCATACATGCTTCTCTGGTATATAGGTACAGTGCTTTTTTTCTTAAAAATTGTTCAGGGTTACTCTCACTTTGACTCAAGAAAATCACCATTTTATAGTTCCAATTGGGAAAATAAATACAGTAAATGGACAAAAGAAATCACCCCATAACTCAGGAGTCCTATTGTTGTGGATTAATTTAATCTACCTATGCTTATTCTGGATATATTGTTTTCCAACCTCAACATTTACACTTTTCAGAGGTACAAAACTGCTTGATTCTTAAACAGACAAAACAAATCCTCCTTAGAGGGCATCTTCTTCTCGCTGAGATTCCTGCATCGCAGGGGGTTGGACTAGATGACCCTTGGGGGTCCCTTCCAATTCTGTGATTCTGCGAGTTGAACTGAACTGGCTGACCCAGAACGGTGGAGTTGGGAACCCCAAAGGTCATCCACTCCAACCCCCTGCGATGTAGGTTGGGGGGGTCCGGCAGTGCAGAGACCAGGCTTGTCACTCCCCCCCCGACACTGGTTCACCTCTCCCCGCTTTGTCCCCCCGGCAGACCCCTCTGGGGCCCTGTGGGGCGGTCAGGCCTCGGCCACCCCCCGCCCTGGCTGAGTCCGGATGCCAGCGAGGCTGAATCCTCCTGCGAGATCAACGCTTACGAGCCGCAAGAGTCCCACTTTGTCCCCTGGGCGGAGGGGCTGGCGGGCGGAGGGGGCTGCCCCCGCGCCCTGGAGAGGGGCAAGTGGCTCATCGCCAGCATCCAGGCCCCCGACGCCGAGTTCGGGGTCAGCAGCGTCCTGCACACGGAGGAGGCCCTGCCTTGGAAGCAGCAGGATGGGGTCAGCAGCGTCACCACCACCGCAGGTACCACCTGGCGAGCGGAAGGGGAGCAGCCGAGCGGCCTAGCGGTTAGAGCCCTGCGCCAGCAGCCTGGGAGAGAGGGACCGAGGGCCAGTCGGTGCTCCTCAGGCAGGCCTGCCAGGCAGGGTCAGCGCGGGGGGATGGCAGAGGAAGGGGAGGGAGGCCGCCTTGAGCCCCTGGGAGGAGAAGGCGGGCCAAAAAGACCATGATATAATAATAATAATAATAATATATTATTATTTATACCCCGCCCACTCTGGGCGGCTCCCAATCAAGTGCTAAAAACAGTACAGCTTTATATTAAATATTAAAAACTTCCCTGAACAGGGCTGCCTTCAGATGTCTTTTAAAGATAGGATAGCTGCTTATTTCCTTCACATCTGGTGGGAGGGTGTTCCACAGAGCGGGTGCCACTACCAACAAGGCCCTCTGCCTGGTTCCCTGTAACCTCACTTCTCACAGCAAGGAAACCGCCAGAAGGCCCTTGGAGCTGGATCTCAGTGTCCGGGCTGAACGATAGGGGTGGAGATGCTCCTTCAGGTATACTGGGCTGAGGCCATTAGGGCTTTAAAGGTCCAGCACCAACACTTTGAATTGTGCTCGGAAACGTACTGGGAGCCAATGCAGATCTCTCAGAACTGGTTTTATGTGGTCCCGGCGGCCGCTCCCAGTCACCAGTCTAGCTGCCGCATTCTGGATTAATTGCACTTTCCGAGTCACCTTCAAAGGTAGCCCCACGTAGAGCGTGTTGCAGTAGTCCAAGCAGGAGATAACTACAGCATGCACCACTCTGGCGAGACAGTCTGTGGGCAGGTAGGGTCTCATCCTGCGTACCAGATGGAGCTGCCCTGGACACAGAATGGACCTGCGCTTCCATGAACAGCTGTGAGTCCATAATGACTCCCAGGCTGCGCACTTGGTCCTTCAGGGGCACAATTACCCCATTCAGGACCAGGGAATCCCCCACACCTGCCTGCCCCGTCCCCCAAAAACAGTACTTCAACAGTAACCTCAATCTGTTAGCCGCCATCCATCCTCCAACCGCCTCCAGACACTCACACAGGACCTTCACCGCCTTCACTGGTTCCGATTTAAAGAAGAGGTAGAGGTAGATTTAAATGAGGAGTGCCCAAAGTCATTGGTTCCACCCTCCTGGGGGGCGGGAGATAGGGGGCACCGTGGGGCAAGTGGAAAGCGGAAATCTCTGTGTTAAGTCGTGGGTTGACATAGCAGCCGGCACAGCGATTTCTTCAAGTAGCTCTTTATTATGGTAAGCTGGAATAGAACTGACTGCGAACAGCTCAGCCGGCCTGTATTTATAGGCAGCCGGCTGTCAACATTGTAACCACAACAGCCCAGAGTTCCCGCCTAAAATAACAGACGCGGACCTGAGTGAAAACTATCTACAGACCTGAGTGAAAACTATATACAGTATCCCCCTGTTGGCCCAGGGTGAAACTACACTACATAACACCCCTCCCCACCGAGATAAGGCGTTAGTTACAATCGTAATGGTTTCCTTATATACAGCACTCCGCGTAATGGTTCAATTAAGCACAAAAGCATATCGGTTACATTTCCCATACTTAGACCAACAGTGATACCTGTCCAACAACATAGTCCTTTAAATAAGTTGGGCGCTTGGAAACTCTGCCAGACCGCCGGGGACTGGTAGCCAAGTCCGGAGGGCCACACAGTTCTCGCTGAGGCTGTGGTGCGACCCTAGGTGGCGTTGGAACCAACTCCCCTGGATCCGCTGCTGTGGGTGGAGTCTCCGCAAGTGGAGTGGTCTGAGTCTGTTCTGAAACGGCTTGGTTCGGCTCCACGCTGGCAGCTTGCGAGGGAGGTGTAGGTGGGGCCTCGCCATCTGTACGTGTCTCTTCTGGAGCCGCAAGCGCAGTTGGGGGCACCCCGGTAGTGTCCAAGTCCCCAACCCTGCGCCTAAGCTGGTCTATGTGCCGTCGCCACAAGCGTCCGTCTTCGAGTGCCACCTGGTACGAGCGAGGTCCAGTGACTCCCACTACTGTGGCTGGCACCCAAGGGATGTCCCCCACATAGTTCCGGGCAAAGACCTGGTTTCCTGGGACAAATGACTGTGGTGCGTTGGCACAGCCTGGGGGTTCAGCCACGGCAAAGTCTGGGTGTAGCCGGTCGAGCGGTGACCTGAGGCGGCGGCCCATAAGCAGTTCAGCCGGACTCCTCCCTGTGGCCGCATGAGGGGTGATGTGTTGCACGAACAAGTATTCGGCGACCCGCTCATGCCAGTCTCCCCGGTCCAGGCGCGCCAGTGCCTCTTTTGTCGAGCGCACCATTCTTTCCGCTTGCCCGTTGCTGGGTGGATGAAAGGGTGCCGTTAGGGCATGGCGGATGCCCAGTCCCAAAAGATACCGCTCAAACGTGCCTGACGTGAACTGCGGTCCGTTGTCAGAGACAAGGACATCAGGACACCCATGCGTTGCAAACAGGCCTCGCAGCACCCGGATGACAGCTTCGGTAGTGGTGGAGGGCATCAGGGCGACCTCCAGCCATTTGGAATAGGCGTCCACCACTACCATAAAGGTCCGGCCGTGAAAGGGGCCAGCCAGATCGATGTGCACCCTCGACCAGGGTGTCTTTGGCGTCTCCCAGGTGTGTCCCTTAGCTGCCGGTGGTGCAGGCCTCGATTCTTGGCACGCTTGACAGGCGGACACCCAGGCAGTGATGGCATCGTCCATATTAGGCCACCAGGCGTAACACCGAGCCAACGCCTTCATTTTGACAATTCCCGGGTGGCCAACGTGCAGAGCCTCCAGGACGCGCTGACGGAGTCCCTGGGGAATCACGACGCGGTCTCCCCACAGCAGGCAGCCGCGATGAGCTGAGAGTTCATGTTGTCTGGTTGCGAAGGGCTGGAACTCCGATGCAAAAGGCCCTTGTGGCCACCCCCTCCACACCCAGTTGAGCACCCGGCTGATGGTGCGATCCTGGGCAGATGCGGTGGACACAGTGGCAGCCGATACAGGCGCTGCCGGAAGATCCTCAATCAGGAGGAGCGATGAAGCTGGAGCCGGGTCTTCCACAAATGCTGGAAGAGGGCAACGGCTGAGGGCGTCGGCATGGCCCATCGATTTCCCCGGGCGATGGATGAGCCGGTAGTGGTAGGCAGCCAGGAAAACAGTCCATCGCAGCATGCGTGGTGAGAGGACCGGTGGAGTTGGACGATCACCGGCGAGGAGGCCCAGGAGTGGCTTGTGGTCAGTGATGAGGTCAAAAGTCCTGCCATAGAGGTATTCATGGAACCTCTTCACTCCAGCCACAAGTGCCAATGCCTCCTTGTCGAGCTGGCTGTAATTCCGTTCCGTCGGAGATAGTGTCCTGGAAAAGTAGGCGAGCGGTGCTTCTCTTCCATCTGGAAAACGGTGACTAAGGACAGCACCGATGCCAAAAGGTGAGGCGTCGCAGGCAAGGACCAGCGGCCTGGATTCACTGTACTGTACCAGCACACTGTCTGAAGAAAGGAGAGCCTTGACCGCGTTGAAGGCCGCCGTCTCCCGATGACCCCAGGCCCAAGGCGTCTTAGTGCTAAGGAGTCGGTGAAGAGGCTCAGCCACTGTGGCTTTGTGGGGCAGGAACATGTTATAAAAGTTCAGCAGCCCCAGGAATGCCTGCAACTCCGTTTTGTTCTTTGGGGTGGGGGCCTGCTGGATAGCGCGGATCTTGGATGTGGTTGGATGAAGACCGGAGGCATCGATAAGATAGCCCAGGAACTCTACCTGTGGAACGGCGATCTGGCACTTGTCCCTCTTTACCTTGAGCCCGGCCTCCTGGAACCTGGTCAGCACGGCACGGAGGCGCTCGAACAGCTGCTGGTGTGAGTCTGCAGACACCAAGACGTCATCAAAATATGGTACCACGCCCGGAAGCCCTTGCAGGAGACGCTCCATAAGGCTTTGGAAGATGCCAGGAGCCACACTCACCCCGAACTGCAACCGGCGGCAACGGAAAGCCCCCCGGTGGGTGACGATCGTCTGGGCTTCAGCAGTGGCATCATCGACTGGCAGTTGTTGATAGGCTTGGGCAAGGTCCAGCTTAGCGAAGACCTTACCCTCACCCAGGGAATGCAGCAGGTGTTGGACAACGGGAACCGGGTAAGCGTGCTGCTGAAGTGCCTTGTTGATCGTGCACTTGTAGTCAGCGCAGATTCTCACCGACCCATCTGGCTTGACAGGCGTGACGATGGGGGTTTCCCACTTTGCGTGGTCAACCGGCTCCAAAACTCCTTGGGCGATCAGTTTGTCCAGTTGTTCGTCCACCTTAGCCTTGAGAGCAAAGGGAACCCGGCGTGGCTTTAGCTTGATGGGGGCGACTTGTGGATCAAGGCTAAAGGAGATGGGCGTACCTGTATATTGGCCCAAGGTGCCGTCAAAAACCTCGGCAAAGTCTTTGACCAGACCCTCAGTCTCTGCGTTAGAGATGCAGTTGATGCCGGTGACTTCCAGGCCGAGGGCATCAAACCAGTCTAGCCCTAGGAGGCTTGGCCGCTGACCTTCGACCACCACCAACCGGAGCAGGCCCGAAAAATCCTTGAAGGCGATCCGGAACCGGCCAACGCCTACCACGGGAATGTCGTTTCCCTGGTAGTCTCTCAGGTGTACGCGGTGAGAGTCGAGTTGCCTTTTGGACACTCTGGGTACCAGTCTTTTGATGGTGCTCCATGACACGATGGACAGGGCAGACCCGGTGTCGATCTCCATGTCACATGGAGCTCCTTCAATGAGCACCGTGACGTTCAGCTTGCGTCGCGTAGGCGAGTCGGTTTGGCCAATCGTGGTTCCAGACGGGCAGCGGCAGTTGGTGAGAGCGAAACAACTTTCCTTGGCAGACTGGAGTGAAGACTTGGACTTGCGAGTCGATGAAGGGGGGGTGTCAGACGGAGCCGATCGGCAGACCTTAGCGATGTGGCCCCTTCTGGAACACTTCCTACAGATGGCGTCTCTGAATCGACACTTGGCACGGGAATGGTTGCCTCCGCAGCCAGCACATTCCGGTTGGCCCTTGGACTTCTGTTGGAACTTCCTGCGCTCCCGCTTTGTCTGGTGCACGTCATCGTCTTCACTGGAGGATGCCTCCTCACTGCTGGCCTCTTCATGATGCACCGGAACTGGCTCCCTAGCAAGACGCGGGCTGCTGGACTTGCGGATCTCCTGGGCGGAGCGTTCAGCAGCTTCTGAGGCCACAGCCTCCTCAATGGCTTTCTGTAGCGTGAGGTCTGGCTTGGCTAGGAGGCGCCGTTGCAGATGGATGTCCCGGACCCCGCAGACGATTCGATCCATCAGGGCATCGTCTAAGTCTCGGAACTCACAGTGCATTGCAGCCTGTCGCAGGGCGGTGGTGTAGTTGTTGATTGACTCCCCCTCTGCCTGGTTCCGGTGGTAGAACGCATGGCGGGCAGCAATCTTGGACGGCTTTGGTGCGTAGTGGTTGCGGAGCTTCTCTTGGATCGTGTCCCATGGTGTTGCCTGGACTGCTTCAGGCGCAATCAACGCTCGGGCCGTCTCAAACACCTCAGGCCCACAGAGGCTGAGGAATAGGCCCCGCTTCCGCTCCTGTGATACTTCTGTCAGCTCGTTGGCTTGGAGGTAACAGTCGAACCGAGCGAGGTAGGAGTCCCATGATTCAGAGGCTGGCGCAAAAGGCGGTAGAGGCACAAGTGAAGCCATGATTCCGATGCCGGCGTGAAGGGCGATGGATGGAACACAGTGCTCTAGCCAGAACAGTCAGCTCTGAATTGGTTCTGCCCAGTGATTTCGCTCAGTGATTTCGCTCTGTGATTCAGCTCAGTGATTCAGCTCAGTTCAGAGGCTGGCCGCATCTGGCTGTGCTCTGATGTCCATCCATCCCATCCTCGTCGCCAGTGTTAAGTCGTGGGTTGACATAGCAGCCGGCACAGCGATTTCTTCAAGTAGCTCTTTATTATGGTAAGCTGGAATAGAACTGACTGCGAACAGCTCAGCCGGCCTGTATTTATAGGCAGCCGGCTGTCAACATTGTAACCACAACAGCCCAGAGTTCCCGCCTAAAATAACAGACGCGGACCTGAGTGAAAACTATCTACAGACCTGAGTGAAAACTATATACAGTATCCCCCTGTTGGCCCAGGGTGAAACTACACTACATAACACTCTGGATCAAATGCATCTGCTGGGTTGACTACTTGAGGTCAACCAGGCGTGGCGTTTGATTGGCAGAGGCGCCGCCGATCGGCCTCTTCCTCCCGTCGCCAGGAGTCTCAGCTTCGTGGGGGGTTCCAGCTTTGCGGCAGGTTCTTAAATGGCTGGGCCTGATCCGGCCCCTGATTCAGTTTGCCGACCCCTGATTCAGAATCTATTAAGACCATGGCAATATTGACAGTAAAAGCAGTTGAGAAACCTTCCCCTCCCCCCACTTGACATTGTTGATTGGTGGAACTGGCACTGGCCAATTGACTCCCCTTTTCCACATTTGCCAGTACAAGAAGCTCAGCTGGTACAGCCTGAGGCTCTTGATTTCAGGGTTCTGGGTTCAAGATTCCTGCCTTGTGGGGGGTTGGACTAGATGACCCTCGGGGCCCTCCTGGCTCCAACAACCTTTGGAACTCCCTGCCTCTTGATACCAACCAGGCACCTTGGCCAGACTCTCTTTGGTCGCCTGCTAAAAACATCCCTGCCCAGCGGCTCAGAAATATTGATCTCCGTTTCAGCTTTCTGCATGCTTTCAAGTATTCCTGTCCATTTCCCTGGGTTTTCTGGTCATTCACCTTTCCCTGCTTCATTTTCCTCCTTTTCAGCTTCTGAAGAAAAACCCAAATCGGAGAAGCCCAAATCCGAGGTCAGTGTCCAAGATGCTCCCAAGACTGCCAAGTTCTTTTGATTCCTCATTTTTCTATTCTTTAAAAAAATATATCTCTATGCCACCCACTGAGAGGCAGTGTGGTGCAGTGGTGAGAGGGCCAGACTAGGCCCTGGCAGAGAGATCTGGGTTCGAATCCCCAGTCCCTGGCCATGATGAAGCTCGCAGGGGGGCTGGGGGGCAGGATCCAGTCTGCCTACTTCGCAGGGTTGTTGTGGAGCAATTCCTGCAATTGCAACCCCCAGCCAGCTAATGTTTCGTCTCTGAAACAGGTCAGTATCTTTTTTCAATTTCCTTTATTCGACCGATAGTCAGAATTAAAACATTGCACAATAATTATAAACTATAACATCATAGGGGGTACATAAATAAGGTAGGGCCACAGTATTAGACCTCTCACAGATAACCCATGTCAAAGCATTCAGTTATACGTTTCCGACACTTGAGTGCCAGGAAAAGAAATTTAGCCACTGACAAGGTTGTTTTCCCAGAAGACTTACTTAGCAGATATGCTGTCTGCTTTCCTCTTTGTCGGGAACTGAGCTGGGGTAAGTATGGAGTTATAAGATACTGTCTTAAATCGTTGTAGGTGGGACAGCTCAGTAAAATGTGCTCTGTGGATTCTACCTCACCCAATGCACAGTGGCATAATCTCTGGTCATATGGGACTCCTCCATATCTTCCCTTCAGAACCGCCGAGTCAAGAACATTCAGCCTAGCCGCAGTAAATAGTCTGCGGTATTCCACGTAGTGGATATCCGCCAAGTAGCGAGCTGGAGCAGCCCGATACAACTGCTCCCCCAGAAACAACCCAGGTTTCACACGGGCTATGTCCTCCTGTCTGGCAATATCCCTTCATCTTTGAGCGATCACCGCCTTTGCGTGGCTATATGTCATGGACTCTATATAAAGGGAGGACAACCCGCACTTCTGCACTTCCTCCACTATCTCCCCTTCCCATGGAGATTTAAAGTTATCCCTCAGAATCAAGGGGGCCAAACCCACCGGTCTGAAACAGAGCTTGAGCCATAGCCATAACTTCGCTTTCAGGGCCACATACCTAAAGGCTTGACAACCGGTTTCCAGTCTCATGACCGCGCCTGCCACGGAGGGGGGGGGGATCCTGAGTATGGCCCTGAGGAATTGGGTTTGGATAGATTCCAATTTTTCAAAATCCCTACGTGAGCCCAAGGCAATGCCCACCAGCAGAAGGGGGAGGACTTTCATTTTAAAGAGTCGCAAGGCAACTTTGACAGTTTGTGCCTGTTTCTTGGAGTACAGGGTTCTAATCACCAAGGCTGCTTTGGATGCGTTCGAGGCTATGTATTCTCTGTGTGCCAGGAAGGACCTATTTGATCTTACAACCTGACCCAGGTATTTGAAGCAACTGACCTGCTCTAAAGGAATACCATTAATTGACCATAAATTAGGTTTCAGCCGAGCAGCAAAGACCATTATTTTGGTCTTGGCATAATTTAATTGGAGCTCGTGTTGGGTCTCATATTCATTGTTACGGAAAAATCCCGGGTGCGGGGTTGCCCTGCCACCCAGCACGTCGGACAAAGTCCGCGGGTCCTAGCGGAGAAAATAAGCTCAGCCGGACGCAGGAGCAAGATGCGGAGATCCAAAGTTTATTGCGCAACAGGTTCAAGGCGAGATTGAACCCCGAGAAAGGGGTGGCATGAACTTTTAAAAGTTCCCTCCAAGTCCCAGAATACAGTGCAAGAAACGTCATGAATACATTATGAGAAGGTTGGGTTTCACGGATTGCATCATGAATACATTACACACGTCATGAATATATCTAAGAAAGGTGGGGTTGCACTAATTAACATTTCAGATAAGGGAGGGGGAATATGCAGAGTGGGAGATATGCATGGATAAACACTTCCTGAGTACCGGTGGTAACAAGACAATAGTCCAGAGATATGCATGGTCTGACACCTGGCATTGCCCGGAGGAGCGATCTGAAGGGATTAGAAAGTTCCTGTGTACGTGACTTGTCGTCTCAGGGATTATGGAAGTAGGGGTAGCATCATGGAGTCTAGAGGCCACTGAGTTGAATGGCACTAAGATGGGAAAAATCGGAGTTGTGGTTGATTTTATAGAGATTTTCAAAGTTTCCCGCTTTGCCGGTCAAATATACACTGAGGATCAAAAGCGGAAACGAAGTGGATACATTGTATCCAGACTTTGACAGTTTTACGAGGTCCGGGGTTTCGGTTCCATTGTTCTCGCCGCGGGGGGCCGTCAGTAGCTTGTCAGGAGGTTAAATGAGGCGTGCAAGGTCCCTGAGCTAGCTCCTGCAGGGCGAATGCAAGGCTGTGATTGGCTAAGGCGCGGCTCATTTCAGTGAATGGAGATACAATATGACACGGTCTACTCACGTTAGAAATAGGGCGAGAGAAAGACATAGAAAATATAGGGCTTATTCCGCCCATATGAAGATAGGAAAGAGAGCCTTTTATTCATAAGGCAGGGGTATAGTGTGGTGCTTGTGCAACAGTGTGGGGGCTGAGGGTTCCGGGCAGAGCTGGGCACTGTCGAGGTCATCGCCTCGGGCCCCTTCAGGAAGCGGTGGAGAGGAAGGGTACCCCCCCTTCCTCCTTCCGTATCATCATGAAGAGCTCGAAGCATCCTCCTTAACCCGATGGGAGAGGTAGCTAATAGGGTGGCATCGTCCGCATACAGTAGGACATTCAAGGCTCGTCCTGCCAGTTTTGGTGGATGGAAATCAGCATTTGCCATATGCACCACTAGCGAATTAATATAGAAATTAAACAGAGCAGGGGCAAGCAAACAGCCCTGTCTTACCCCCCTAGTGGTGGCAACCGGATTGGAGACTAGCCCCTTACTATCTAGCCTAATCCTCAAGAGGGTATTTGTATGCAAATTAATAATCAGCAAGAGAAGGCGGCGGTCGATAGATGTCGCAGCCAATTTTGTCCATAGCTGGTTCCTGGGAATTAGATCAAAGGCCTGCTTAAAGTCTATAAAGGCGACGTGGAGGGCTTTTAGGCCATTGCCAGCGTACTTGGTGGCCAAGTGATTTAGGATTAAGATTTGGTCTGTTGTTGATCTTCCGGGGCGGGGGTCAGTACCTTACGGATTTCTCTTCTTTCTGCAGTAACGGACTTTGGGCAACCCAGCTCCTGGCTTGATTTGTTGCCTGTCTCCGGATCCCGTTGAAAGGGCGAAGTGGATCGTAGGCCCCCGGACTCCTGGGTCCCTCCTCTTTGGCTGCCCATTCTTGCCCCTCCGGTCCCTTGTGGGAAGCCCCCTTCCCCTTCCTTTATGGGGGTCAGGGGTCTGCTTGGCTTCGCATCCTGCAGATTCACAGCTGTGATTTTAAGGAGGGGGCCAGATCTGTGCATAGCAAAAGCCCCCCTTTCTGACAGTCCCTGCCCCTCCTCACTTGCGTGCTGTGAAATGATTAATTGGAAGGGAGCCCTGAGGGTCATCTAGTCCAACCTTCCGTAAGACAGGAATCGCAACAAAAGCATCTCTGAACTCTGACTCTGCACATGCTCTAGGAGACTCTTGAGGGGGGCCTGTGTTGTCTTTGGGATTGTGGGAGAGAACCTTTTTGGAGTAGTAATAATAATAATAATAATAATAATAATAATAATAATAATAATAATTTATTATTTATACCGCGCCCATCTGGCTGAGTTTCCCCAGCCACTCTGGGCGGCTCCCAAGCAGTGTTAAAAACAGCACAGTGTTATATATTAAAAACTTCCCTGAACAGGGCTGCCTTAAGATGTCTTCTGAATGTCAGGTAATTATTTATCTCTTTGACATCTGATGGGAGGGCGTTCCACAGGGCGGGCGCCACTACCGAGAAGGCCCTCTGTCTGGTTCCCTGTAGCCTCACTTCTCGCAATGAGGGAACCGCCAGAAGGCCCTCGGCGCTGGATCTCAGTGTCCGGGCTGAACGATGGGGGTGGAGACGCTCCTTCAGGTATACAGGACCGAGGCCATTTAGGGCTTTAAAGGTCAGCACCAACACTTTGAATCGTGCTCGGAAACGTACTGGGAGCCAATGCAGATCTCTCAGAACCGGTGTTATGTGGTCTCGGCGGCCACTCCCAGTCACCAGTCTAGCTGCCGCATTCTGGATTAATTGTAGTGTCCGGGTCACCTTCAAAGGCAGCCCCACGTAGAGCGCATTGCAGTAGTCCAAGCGGGAGATAACTAGAGCATGCACCACTCTGGCGAGACAGTTCGCGGGCAGGTAGGGTCTTAGCCTGCGTACCAGGTGGAGCTGGTAGACAACTGCCCTGGACACAGAGTTAACCTGCGCCTCCATGGACAGCTGTGAGTCCAAAATGACTCCCAGGCTGCGCACCTGGTCCTTCAGGGGCACAGTTACCCCATTCAAGACCAGGGAATCCCCCACACCAACCCGCTCCCTGTCCCCCAAAAACAGTACTTCTGTCTTGTCAGGATTCAACCTGAGGAACCTGAGTAGGGGAGACTGACTTGAGCAAAATCAGCATATCCCTCCCACCCCAAAATAAATAAATCAGAATGTGGGTCATTGGGTATCCCTTTACCTCCCCCTCCGGGGCATTTGAAGTGGTACAGTCCAGAGCCAAGTTTATCCCCTCTAGAGACATGGGTGCAAAAGGAGCCCGTTTCCCCACAACGTCCCTGCAGAGACGGCCAGGCAGAGCAGCTTTTGTTCCCCTCGGCCCTCTCTCTCTCGATACGAACAAGGGCGTCCGCAGTTTCTTTTCAAGAAAACCTCCTGCCGTGCTGGTTTAGCTCAGTGCGCGGGGACTGACCGAGCGGGTGGCAGGATCCACGGGCCACATTTACAAGCCTGGTGGGCCAGATCCGGCCCGTGGACCATAGTTTGAAGATGCCTGGTCAAAAGCCTCCTCCATTTTTGGAGGGCCAGGAAGTGAGTGGCCCCTGCAGCTTCGCCTGCTGGAAAGGGGGCCACATGCCAGAGGCCAGCCTGGCAGGGTTGTTGTGGAAGGAGGAGCGCCTGGGAGGAAAGGAGGGGCGAGGGAAGTGCCATTCTGTCAGCAAAGTGCCTCCGTCTCTCACTCCTCCTCCAAACAAGAGGCAGGTGTGTGTGTGTGTGGCACACAACTGTATTTTTCCATGTATAAGATGAGCTTTTTTAACCCCAAAATGAGGTTCAAAATTTACACAGGTAGTAATGGGGCGGGGAGGGGAATGCCAAAAATCGCTCGCCCACCAGCAAGCAGGATCGGGATTGGCAGATATATGTAAATATACAGCCAGCAAAAGGGGATTCAGTGCAACAACGGAAACTATTAACCACGCAACCTATGATCTCGTATGAGGGAGACTCTGAGGAAAGGGGATTAAGATGCCTGCTTCCCCATCCCCAGTGGATTTAAATGTCCAAAGATTAGGGAAAGAAGAAAGAAGAGGAAGCAGGATTGGACGAACATTATAAGAGACCATCATTTTCCATTGTGACTCGGCTGAGATTCGTTGGAACAGTTTTAATAAGGCTTTACAGAAACTGGACTGAGAAACTGGAGAGATACCCATTTGGATTATTAGATGATCATTATAAGAGTCATATTGAACTGTCTGAGTGGATAAGATTTGAAGGCTGGGCTAGGGAGGGAGATGAAGGGAAAGTGTCATCTTGCTGAAGGGGAGGAGAAAGGCTGGGTACTAAATGCAGCTGGGTTTATTCTGGAGGGCATGTTCTGAATAATTGTTGCTACGGATGATTTTCAGACGGATATGGGAGTTTCCTTTTCATCTCTTTTTGGATTTTTTATATTAAGATTCCTTTATTTTGAATTTAGGAGGACACACACAGGAAGAGGAGAGTTGGAGGTGGGAGGGACCTGCAAGGAACGCAGGGAAGGAAGGATCTCTCAGGGTGGGAGACGGGGAGAAGAGGGGGTCACGCAGGGGAGAGGTGGGGGAGCCTGTCTTTCTATGGGTTGATGAATTATATGATATATATGATACAAATGTGATAAAGGGTATTTTAGTTATTCTCCCCCCCCTTTCTCTTTTCTATACAGTGGTGCCTCAAATAGAATCCGTTCCGCGAGTCTCTTCGTCTTGCGGTTTTTTCGTCTTGCGAAGCAAGCCCATTAGCGGCTTAGCGCTATTAGCGGCTTAGCGGATCAGCTGATAAGTGGCTTAGCGGATCAGCTGATAAGCGGCTTAGCGGATCAGCTGATAAGCAGCTTAGCAGCTTAGAAAAAGGGAGGGGAGGGGGGGGACCCGTAGGAACTTGCAAGACATTGTCGTCTTGCGAAGCAAGCCCATAGGAAATTCGTTTTGCGAAGCACCTCCAAAATGGAAAACTCTTTCGTCTAGCGAGTTTTCCGTCTTGCAAGGCATTCGTCTTGCGGGGCACCACTGTACAATTGTGTTTTGTTAGAGTTGTTAAATAATTTTCGCTTTATTATTTTTATTTTCTTGTTTTCCCTCTGTATGAATTCTTTGATGGGAAATGAGACTTTCCTTCTGACTGAAGCTCTTTCCACATTCCAAGCACTGATATGGTTTCTCCCCTGAATGAATTCCTTGATGGGTTGTGAGATGGGTGCTTTTGTGGGATGTGAAACACAAGAGCAATCAAGTACAGTGGTACCTCAGGTTAAGAACTTAATTCGTTCTGGAGCTTCATTCTTCCCCCCCCCCAAAAAAAAATTATTCATTTTATAACACTAATAAGCAACACAAACAGAAAAACAAACAATACAAATTATTGTATTGTCCTTATTTTTTCTAAACATTGTTAGGTGGGCTTCCCAAATCCCCCCTATCTGATTTTCATTTTACCTCATCTTTAGCAGTTACATATATCATAATTTCTAACCTTTTTTTAAAATCACGCTTACTTTAACCATAAAAATATTCATTTTATTACTTACAGATAATACTATTTTAAAATACACTATCTTCTACTTCTAACCCTACAGCCTTTCTTAATAAATGTGTTTTTCAACACTTTTTTCAGTTCACTATAAATCCTTTCCCAGAACTCTTTTACCTAGGGGCACGTCCACCACATGTGGTAAAAGGTTCCTTCTTTTTCCTTACATTTCCAGCATTTATTATCATGAGTATGATACATTTTTGCTAACTTCACTGGTGTTAAGTACCATCTACACATCATTTTCATCAAATTTTCTATGAATATATTACATGCTGTGAATTTAATTCCTTTTTTCCACAATTTCTCCCAATCCACCATCATAATATTGCGTCCCACATCCCCGGCCCATTCAATCATTACAGATTTCACTTGTTCATCTTTCGTATGCCATTCCAGCAATCAATTATACATCTTAGATAGATTTTTTGTTTTTGCATCTAATAATTCCATTTCCAGTTTGGATTTCTCTGTTTGAAAACCAATTTTCTTATCCATTTTAAACACTTCATTTATCTGAATGTACTGGAACCAATAATCTAATTTATCTTTCAACTGATCATAATATTTAAATCTAAATTGGTCCCCTACTTCCATCAAAATATCATTATACTTCAACCACGTGGCGTTCATATTCAACCTTTTATGGGTCTTAGCTTCAATGGTGATATCCACCTGGGTGTTTTCCTTTCTAGCAAATTCTTATATCTTATCCAAACATTGTACATAGATTTTCTAATTACATGATTTTTAAATCCTTTGTGAGCTTTTATCTCCTGACAGTAAGAGCTGTTCGACAGTGAAATTTGCTGCCAAGGAGTGTGGTGGAGTCTCCGGCTTTGGAGGTCTTTAAGCAGAGGCTTGACAACCATATGTCAGGAGTGCTCTGATGGTGTTTACTGCTTGGCAGGGGGTTGGACTCGATGGCCCTTGGGGTCTCTTCCAACTCTAGGATTCTATTATCTTCTCATAGCACAAATATGTTAGGATATTTCCGTTCCACCTTAAAAGGGAGCAGGCTTTGTGAATCACAGAGTCTGCGTATTTCCTGTTCACAGGATGTTTGTGTTTTGATAGAGCTGTTCTCTCTCTCTGAGCCTGAACACGCAAGCAGGCAGTCAGTCATGTTTTTTCTTTGTCCTGACTGACGCTGAATAAACTTCTAAATAATACTCTCCTGAGTGCGTCTTTCGCTGTACGAACTCTGCGATAGAGCGTGCATGTGCTCTGGAATGTGGAAAGCTATTTTCTGGAGCTCGTGTCACTAATTGCTGATACTGTATCTACGGGAGGTCGATGGACGTCCGGAGTCGATGTGGAGGCAGTGATGGCCTATGTCTCCCTGGCAGTATCCCAACAAAATATGCATGCCAACCAAATACTTTATCAAAACCTTCCAAATCTAAAACGTGTATCTTCCAACAAAAGCCATTCTGGAATAATCTGCGAGCAAGGATGGGCACTGAGTTCTTGTCCTTGGCAACCCAGCAGAGAAGTTGACATGGCCTCTCCCACCCACCGTAACTTCTAATAAAAACCATTCTTTCAACCAGCAAAAGGCTGCTGCTTCAAAAATAGCTCCTTAAATCTGACAGGAAGAAACCCCCTCTCTCTTTCACATCTGTTAATAATTTAAACTTAATTCTGGGGGTTTTCCCCCTGCCAGATAAATTTAGATAATACTTTTTGCCATTCCTTAAAACAATTCAACTTGTCAATGATAGGGAGAACTTGAAACAAAAACAACTTAGGCAATACATTCATCTTTACCGCAGAAATTCGACCCAACAAAGATAGTTTCAACCTTGTCCAGATGTCCAAATCTCTTTTGATATCCTTCCATAACTTTTCATAGTTGTCTTTATACAAATTATCGTAGTATGGGAGCAGCTCTGAAACAGATAAAAAAGCTTTACAGCGAACAATTAAAATTGCCCAGAACGTTATTGGGCTCCGACTACCAACCCTGGATGAGATCTTCACGTCTCGCATCTTGAAGAAGTCACATAATATTCTGAGAGATCCCACCCACCCTGCTCACAACTTCTTTGAACTATTGCCTTCGGGCAGAAGATATAGGACAATGAAAACACGAACCACACGCCTTCTGAATAGTTTCTATCCAAGAGCTCTGATTGCACTAAATAATGATCTCAGGGCCAGTTGCAAGGTTTAGTAAGTAGGGAGTAGAAGGAATGAGATAGGTTTTAGGTTATGTTATGCCTTTAATAGGTCATGCTATATTCTGGATTATGTTATGTTTTATAGATTATGTTTAAATAGGATGAGAGTTCGGAGATACGTGCAAATGTATATGTGAACCCGGTCTTTGGGTTGGGTGTTTGATTTTCGTTGTTGTGTATACTGTGTATATACGGACAATGACAATAAATTTATCTAAATCTAAATCTAAATTCAAATTTTTGCAGTCATATTTACACCCAGATATTTCACCTTTTTCACAAACTTCAGCCCTGTGGTTTCCTCTAAATTAGGTTTTTCATGTATCGTTAAATTTTTTTCTAAGACTTCGGTTTTATTCTTATTCAATTTAAAACCTGCAACCTGTCCAAACTCTTGAATTATCAATAGTGCTTTGATTGCACTGATCTCAGGGTCCTGTAAAGTCAATACCAAATCATCAGCAAAGGCTTTTAACTTACATTGCTTAGTTCCCACTACTATGCCTTTAACTTCCTCATCCTTCCTTATCCTATTCAGCAGCACCTCTAGGACAGAAATAGAAAGCGGGGGGGGGGGAGTGGGCACCCTTGCCTGGTTCCCTTCTCAATCCTAATTTCTTCTGAGACCACATTGTTAATTATAATTTTTGCTTTCTGCTCAAAGTAAATTGTGTTAATACCATTTAGAAAGTTTTGACCAACCCCCATTTAACATAAGTTCTGTTTCATAAAACTCCAATAAACATTATCAAAGGCTTTCTCTGCATCAATAAACATTAACATTGCTTTAGTATTATTTTTTACCTCTAATCTTTCCAGCACATCTGCTATGTTCCTAATACAGTCGTACCTCGGGTTAAGTAGTTAATTCATTCCAGAGGTCCGTTCTTAACCTGAAACTGTTCTTAACCTGAAGCACCACTTTAGCTAATGGGGCCTCCTGCTGCAGCCACGTGATTTCTGTTCTCATCCTGAAGCAAAGTTTTTAACCCGAGGTACTATTTCTGGGTTAGCAGAGTCTGTTACCTGAGGTACCACTGTATTATCTTTCTTTTCTTTTTTTAAGCACTGCCCTGCAGCGTTGTGATTATATTTTTTTCTTTTTTTTTCTTAGTTTCCAATACAAATATATAATAATTTCATATTCAAATTTTCACAAATTGTCTCTTTTTGGACTTCCTTCAGCTTCTCTGAAAATCATCCATATATAAATTTAAGTTACGCATTTCCCAAGTTTGTACTGTCATTAATAAACCCTCTCACTTCTATTCCCTTTTAACAATACTTCTCCAGTTTCACAGTGCTTCTTAAAACCCCACTAGCATTATCTGCTCATCACAAAAACTTTTCAGATAATCTGTAAATTTTCCCCAGTCCTCGATAAACTTTTGGTTTCGAAGATATCTAATCTTCCCAGTCAGTTTGTCCAATTCTGCATAGTCTAACAGCTTCCTTCTCCATTCTTCCATTGTCGGTATTTCCTCTTGTTTCCATTTCTGGGCCAGTAGAATTCTTGCTGCTGTAACTGCATATTGGAAGAGTTTGCAGTCCTTTCTTTTCATTTCATGTCCTGTAAACCCTAAAAGAAAAGCCTCTGGTTTCTTTATAAATGTATATTTTAACATCTTTTTCAATTCATTATATATCATCTCCCAGAAACTTTTCACTTTCTTACATTCCCACCACATGTGATAAAATGTTCCTTCTTTTTCTTTACATTTCCAACATTTATTACATATCTTAAACATTTTCGCTAACTTTACCGGTGTTATATACCATCTATATACCATTTTCATGACATTTTCTTTTAACGTCATACATGCTGTAAATTTTAAGTTTTCCTTCCATACTTTTCCCCAATCTTCAAATTGTATGTTATATCCAAAATCCCTGGCCCACTGTATCATTACCGATTTAACTTCTTCATCTTTCGTGTACCATTCCAATAACAACCTATACATTTTTGACAAAATTTTACAATCATTATTTATTATTTCTATTTGAAATTTTGAGTCTTTTTCTTCATAACCACTTTCTTTAAAATGCAACCAATCATAAACACATTTGTCAGGGCTGCCTCAGGTCCCAGCTCACAAGAGACCAACGCCAAGTCCAGTTTATATACAAAGATGTTTATTGAAGTTCATTGTTCGCTCCACAGCCGAGGCGCGCAGCCCCACGTCTGTTACGCTTAGACCGCTGAAGTCCCCTCTGAGTCAGTCCCTCCCCTGCACCAGTTTAAGAGGGCTGTGCTGCTCCACCTCTTCCTTTCTTTCCTTTTCCACAGGGTCTTCCTGCCCCCTGGGGTTTCGCCCCTCCTGGATTCCCCTGACGCGGAATCCCCAGACAGCTCTTCCCCCCTCCTGTGGGCTTTGGGACCTGGCTCCTCCTCCGGGCTCCCTGTTCTTTCGCGCGCCTCCACATTTGAACTTGGCGCGCGTTCGCAACCTCTAACCTTCCTCTTGACAGTTACACTACTCCCTGCACTACTCCCCTCTCCTTCCGGGAGGACGTCTTGCTCCGATCTTCCCCCCTTCTCTGCTGTCGGAGCTGCTTCCCCTGTCACACTGGAATCTCCACCCCCTTCACTGCGCTCTGGCGGGGAAGCCGGTCCCGACTCCCAGCTCCCAATTTGGGATCCCCTGCTGGTCCCCTGCTCCTGACGAGTCCCCCCTGTGACTCCCCTTGGCCTGACCACAGGCGCCCCCTTCTGGGAATCCTCCGATTCACTTGAAAGACTCGTGGAATACCTCGAGTCATTGTCATCCTCTTCCTCGCTGTCCTGGGATTCTTCCCCATCGCTCTCCGTCTCCTCCCTCCCCTGTGCCTCTGTCCCTGAACCCCTGACAACATTCTTTAACTTGTTCATATGGTTTCAATTTCCATTTTCCTCCTCCTTTGATTATCGCATCTCCATATGTAATCCATTTACCTCTCATGTTGATTTTCTTTACACTCATAACCTCTAATGGGGATAACCAGTGAGGAGTTCTTGGTTCTAATAGGTTTTTATACCTAACCCATACTTCAATTATTATTATTTTTTTATAAAATATTTATTAAGGTTTTACACAAAGAAAACAAATAGATACATACAATAAAAAAACAGAAAAACAAACATAGCCGAAACAATACAAAAAAGTACAAAAAAGGAAAAAATACATCAAAATAGATAATAAAAAACATAAAAAAGAAAAAATCCAATTTTTAGTTTTGTACTTATTTTACCCTCTTTCTTGACTTCCTCGCATCTCCCTTTTTTGTGTTCCCCCTTTACCCAGTCAGATTCAGCAAATCCTTACCCTCTTTCAAATCTCATTAATAATTATATAGTTCAACCTATTATGTCACCGATCTTTCTTATCTTTTTAGTTCAATTCTTACCTATTCCTTATAACTTAATCACTTGTACCATATTGTTTAAGTTCGACATAATATATCTCTAGTCTTTCACCCATTTTTTAAATCATTTTTGCATACTCTTTTTAACTTTATCACTAATGCCATATTATTTTTATATCCAACATCATTTTAACATTCATAAATTTTGCAGTATTTCTGCAGGTAGTCTTTAAACTTCTTCCAATCCTCTTCCACCGACTCTTCTCCCAGGTCTCGGATTCTGCCAGTCATTTCTGCCATCTCCATATAGTCTATCACTTGTATCTGCCATTCTTCCAAGGTGGGCAAATCTTGTGTCTTCCAGTGCTTTGCGATGAGTATTCTTGCTGCTGTAGTTGCATACATAAAAAATGTTCTTTCTTTGGCACCAATTGGCCGACTATGCCCAGGAGAAAGGCCTCTGGTTTCTTAAGGAAGGTATATTTAAATACCTTTTTCAGTTCATTATATATCATTTCCCAGAAAGCCTTAATCTTTGGGCACGTACACCAAAGGTGAAAGAATGTACCCTCAGTTTCTTTACATTTCCAACATTTGTTATCAGGCAAGTGATAAATTTTAGCAACCTTGACTGGGGTCATGTACCACCTATAAATCATTTTCATAATATTCTCTCTTAGGGCATTGCATGCCATAAATTTCATACCGGTGGTCCACAACTTTTCCCAGTCAGCAAACATAATGTTATGGCCAATGTCTTGTGCCCATTTAATCATAGCCGATTTAACCGTTTCATCCTGTGTATTCCATTTTAACAGCAAATTATACATTCTTGATAGTATCTTAGTTTTAGGTTCTAACAGTTCCGTTTCCAATTTTGATTTTTCCACCTGGAAGCCCATTTTTTTGTCCAAATTATAGGCCTCTCTAATTTGATGATAATGAAACCAATCTTGCACTTTATCTTTTAGTTTCTCAAAACTCTGCAATTTCAATTTATCTCCTTCTTGTTCTAATATCTCCCAATATTTCGGCCATTTGGCCTCCATATTGAGTCTTTTCAAAGCCCCTAACCCATACTTCGATTAAGAGACCTCGGAAAATGTGGTTCTCAAAACCTTTGTGAATTTTCTTTCCCCCGCACTGTATTATCTTTCGTATGCCTCTCAGGTTAAAAACCTGATTGATCTTTATGTATGTGCTTATTCAAAACCTTCTTCAATCTTGTAGCCAAAATGTTTGCAAATATTTTATAATTGACATTCAATAAAGAAATTAGTCAGTAATTCTTTACTTGAGCTCTATCTGTATCTGGTTTGGGTATCAGAGTGATGAATGCCTCTTTCCAGGACCCAGGTGCTTTGTCCCCCTGTAAAATCTTGTTACAAACATCCATCAATGGTTGTATCAGCCAATCCTTAAATATTTTATAATATATGGATGTTAAACCATCAGGTCCTGGTGCTTTGCCTATTTTCATTTGGTCAGTTGCCACTTCAACTTCTTGTCTTGTAAACAGTTCATTTAGTAGGTTCTTTTAGTAGATTCTGACTATGCTACCACTCAGTGGATTTGTAACTGGCTGACTGACCAAACCCAAGGGTGCTCATCAATGGTTCCTCTTCATCCTGGAGAAGAGTGACTAGTGGGGTGCCACAGGGTTCTGTCTTGGGCCCGGTCTTATTCAACATCTTTATCAATGACTTGGATGATGGACTCAAGGGCATCCTGATCAAATTTGCAGATGACACCAAACTGGGAGGGGGGGCTAACACCCCAGAGGACAGGATCACACTTCAAAACGACCTTGACAGATTAGAGAACTGGGCCAAAACAAACAAGATGAATTTTAACAGGGAGAAATGTAAAGTATTGCACTTGGGCAAAAAAAAAATGAGAGGCACAAATACAAGATGGGTGACACCTGGCTTGAGAGCAGTACATGTGAAAAGGATCTAGGAGTCTTGGTCGACCACAAACTTGACATGAGCCAACAGTGTGACGCGGCAGCTAAAAAAGCCAATGCAATTCTGGGCCTCATCAATAGGAGTATAGCATCTAGATCAAGGGAAGTAATAGTGCCACTGTATTCTGCTCTGGTCAGACCTCACCTGGAGTACTGTGTCCAGTTCTGGGCACCACAATTCAAGAAGGACACTGACAAACTGGAACGTGTCCAGAGGAGGGCAACCAAAATGGTCAAAGGCCTGGAAACAATGCCTTATGAGGAACGGCTAAGGGTGCTGGGCATGTTTAGCCTGGAGAAGAGGAGGTTAAGGGGTGATATGATAGCCATGTTCAAATATATAAAAGGATGTCACATAGAAGAGGGAGAAAGGTTGTTTTCTGCTGCTCCAGAGAAGCGGACACGGAGCAATGGAGCCAAACTACAAGAAAGAAGATTCCACCTAAACATTAGGAAGAACTTCCTGACAGTAAGAGCTGTTCGACAGTGGAATTTGCTGCCAAGGAGTGTGGTGGAGTCTCCTTCTTTGGAGGTCTTTAAGCAGAGGCTTGACAACCATATGTCAGGAGTGCTCTGATGGTGTTTCCTGCTTGGCAGGGGGTTGGACTCGATGGCCCTTGTGGTCTCTTCCAACTCTATGATTCTATGATTCTATTTTGTCCGCTGGAATTTTATGCAATCCATTTTTGTCCAAAAACTCTTCCATTTTTTCATTTTCTTCTTTTTCTTTTTTAAAAGCTGCTTGTAGTACTTGTGAAAGCATTTTCTAATCTCTGCTGGGTTCTCAATATTCCTGCCATTCTCCATAATATTGATTATTGTACTCTCCTTCTGTCTCTTTTTCATTGCCAAGCCAATAATTTTCCACATTTATTTGCCGATTCAAAAGTCTTTTGTTTCATCAATTTAACTTTCCATTCAATTTATTAGTTTACTATTTGTGAATACTGAAATTGTAACACTTTAATTCCCTTTTCAATCTGTTGATTTTTTGGGGTTACATCTCAGTTTTTTCTCTTTCCCTTTCAATTGAGACAGAATTTTTTCCTTTTACTCATTCTGTGCTTTTTTCCTGATAGAATTCTGTTGAATCCGAAAACCTCGCATTATAGCTTTACTTGCATCCCATACGACCCTTGCTTCAATTCCAGGATTCAGGTTCAACTCAAAATAGTCCTTTAGGGTCTCCTGAGCTTTATTTACAATCAAATCATTTCTCAGTAAAGCATCATAACATACATAAAAGGGGATGTTTGGACCAGCCAGTTGGAACTTCCTGTTTCTCCTAGGCTGCCTCTGCATGTGACTAGAGGTGGACGTGACCTCACCTGCCCAGGCAACTGTAGAGCAGGAGTGGTCAGCCATCTCTCTCTCTGACCACATTTGCTGAAGAACCAACATCTGCTTAGCCTAAGATGCTCTCTCGGCTTCCAGCCGAAAGAGGACAAAAGGTATGTCTCCTTATGGGATAGTTTCTAGGTATATTACTTCTCTAACTTAAGTCTGCCTTCTGGGATCCATTTGTGAACAGAATGTGAGTAAACTTTTTTATACTTTTATAGAAGACTGTGCCATGTCTATCTTTTTATGAGGTACTAAAGGGGAATATTGCCAACGAAACGTAGAGGCTTTAGCGAGCGTGAGCAAACGCATCCGCTGCACAAGTTTAAAAAGGGGAATGTTACTCTGCTAAATTGTAGAATTTGTTAATACAAGTTGGAAAGGATATAATCAAGCAATATATCCTCTCCTGCATCCCTGAACATTCCCACAGACTTAACTGAAGCTCTTCCCACATTTGAAGCACTTATACTTTCTGACTTGTATGAGTTCTTTGATGGAAAGTGAGACTGCAATTGTGACGAAAGCTCTTTCCACACTCATGGCAATGAAAAGGTTTCTCCCCTGTATGAATTCTGTGATGGGAAGTGAGATGGGAGCTATCAGTGAAGCTCCTTCCACATTCGAAACACTGATAGGGTTTCTGCCCTGTATGAATTCTTTGATGGGAAGTGAGACTGTTCCTGTGACTGAAGCTCTTTCCACATTCCACACACTGATAGGGTTTCTCCCCTGTATGAATTCTGCGATGGGAAGTAAGATGGGCCCTCTGACTGAAGCTCTTTCCACATTCCAAGCACTGAATGGGTTTTTCCCCTGTGTGAATTCTTCGATGGGAAGTGAGATTCGCCTTCTGACTGAAGCTCTTTCCACATTCCAAGCACTGATAGGGTTTCTCCCCTTTATGAGTTCTTTGATGCAAAGTGAGCTTGGCCCCCTCCCTGAAGCTCTTTCCACATTCCAAGCACTGATAGGGTTTTTCCCCTGTATGAATTCTTTGATGCAAAGTGAGATTCGGCTTCTGACTGAAGCTCTTTCCACATTCCAAGCACTGATAGGGTTTCTCCCCTTTATGAGTTCTTTGATGCAAAGTGAGCTGGGCCCCCTCCCTGAAGCTCTTTCCACATTCCAAGCAGTGATACGGTTTCTCCCCTGTATGAATTATTTGATGGGAAGTGAGATTCACCTTCTGACTGAAGTTCTTCCCGCATTCGAAGCACTGATAGGGTTTCTCCCCTTTATGAGTTCTTTGATGAAAAGTGAGCTTGGCCCCCTCCCTGAAGCTCTTCCCGCATTCGAAGCACTGAAAGGGTTTCTCTCCTGTATGAGTTCTTTGATGCAAAGTGAAAGTATTACTGTGTCTGAAGCTCTTCCCACATTGCAAGCACTGATAGGGTTTCTCCCCTGTATGAATTCTTTGATGGGAAGTGAGACTATCCTTCCGATTGAAGCACTTTCCACATTCCAAGCACTGATAGGGTTTCTCTCCTGTATGAATTCTGCGATGGGAAGCGAGATTCTGGCGGTGACTAAAGTTCTTCCCACATTCCAAGCACTGATACGGTTTCTCCCCTGTATGAACTCTTTGATGGGAAGTGAGATCACCACTCACACGAAAGCTCTTTCCACATTTTCTGCACTGATACAATTTCTCCCTGCTCTGTCCTCTTTTGTGTGCAGTGAGGCTATCAATCTGAACGAAGCTCTTTCTTTGACGGGAGGTGTCCTGGGAGCTCTGACGGATGTTCTCTCCACACTCTGAATGTTTATATGACTTCTCCGCTATGTGGATTCTGTTGTGCTCCCCCTTGTTCTTCCCTTCCAGTTCATCTCCATCTGCAATGAAGAGAGAAGCGAATTAGAGCCTTAGGAAGAAATGGAGCTCCAGATCATTGAACCAAGTTAATTAATGCTTGTGATAGAGGAAGAACTAAAAATAGTTAGATGTGGGGCCTTTCTATAGTTTTCACTGCCTTTGTTGGCCGGTATTTACTGACATATTGCTTGGCTTTTATCTGGAATGGATTTTGTTCTGGAATCCTGGAATCCACTCCATCTCCAAGGTCAGTCATCTCTTTGGTCAATCAAATGCAAACAGAAGCAAAAACAACATGCCTGACAGAATTTACATCAACTTCCCTAAAAACTCTAAATCCGTCATTTAAGAAGGCCTGGGTGGTTCAGAGAAGCCTGGTCACTGTTTTAAAAGGCATGACTAGACGCAGAACATTCACAGAGGAAACAGTTGATATCCCTCCATTCTGGGTTCACGGTGGGGGGTGTTAGAATCCCAGATGCTGTTGGTCTCCAGCCAAAGAGTTGAAGTTCATCACATGCAGGTATGTATGGAACGTCCACGTCTCGTCTGTGAAACAAACAGCAGCAGCTTCACCTGAACACTCCCCATCAGCTGTTGCCTCAATCTGGTTGGTCTAAATTTAAATTTATACGTAAAGCACTTTCTTCACTTTGAACCCCCCTCCCATGTCCATGAGGAGACTGTATTGTTTTGTTAGCAACAGAAGAGGAAAAGTGACTATAACTCAGTTCAAACCAATTCATGAACCCAGATATATATAGATATATAGCCATTCCTGCAAATTTATTCTGCTATTTCTGATATGCAAATGGCACGCGAAGACTTAGTCTACATATCTGTATCATTTATTAGTCCTATGTTCCTTGTTTTTAAAAGCAAATAAGAAGTTATTCCAAAAAGAAAAAGACAACACACAGAGGCCCCATCTGCATTCAAACTGCAAAGCAGGATCAGTGAGTTTTCTGACATTGGCAGGGCATTCAGATCACAGAACAGGTTTTAGACATTTAGAGCTGCCAATTCATCACAGGGAGCAGGGAGGGCAGGGACCTGTGATCTATTCCTGGCTCAAATTGCCTGCAGATGACAAAGGTGCAGGAAGGCAGGCAGGTGGCGGAGCCCAAAAAGGTGCTCCCCTTCTCCATCTCCATCCACCTGCCTGCCCCCCCCACCCCAATTCCTCTCTGGCTCCATCCATCCAGGTCCCCATCTCCCCTCCCCTGGGACTCACCAGATCTCTCGGAGGTCCCTGGGAGGGAACGTTCAGAGGTTGAGAGGAGGGACGCAGGAGACAACCTGACCAGGTCAACCGTCCATCTTCCCCCTTCCATCCTCACTAGGTTTGCAGAATCCGTCCCTTTTATCTTTCCTGAGGAGACAAGGAGCCAAAACGAGCTGGAGGGTCCTGGGAGAGAGGAAGAAGGAAAGGGAGCCTCAGAGGCCCTGCAGGGATTCTCCTGCCCCTGGAGAAGCACAAATGGGGCAGCCCCTTCCCAACAGAAGCCCCATTTCTATACCTCTCCAGTGGTGCCAATAAATCAGATAGGCTACTTGCGTGGCAATTAAAGAAAAAATAAGAAGAGAGAGTAATAGAGAAATGAAAAATAATTGAAGATCCTAAAGAAATATGCAAAGAAAAATTAAATTACTATAGGAAATTTCACAATGAAGAAGAAGACCAAGAGGAAATGGAATGATTCATAGCACAAAATAGACTCCCGACAATAGCAGATTGGAAAATAGAACAACTAAATGTACCAACAGCGATGATGGAGGTGCAGCAATCTCAAAAGCAAAGATAGGAAAGTCCCCAGGTACGGATGGATTACTGGCGGCATTTTATAAGAAGTTAGAAGATATATTATCAGAACCAATGAAACAGTACTAAACGGAATTTTAAAGGAAGGAAGAATACCAAAATCATGGGAAGAAGCATTTATCACACTGATACCCAAACAAGGAGCAGATCCAACACTAATCAAAAATTATAGACCTATATCATTGTTCAATAATGATTATAAAATGTTTGCTAACATCCTAGCTAACAGGTTAAAAAAAAGTATTGAATGAAATAATACACAGAGATCAGGCTGGCTTCTTACCAGGCAGACACATGCACAATAAAATGAGAAACATAATTGATATTTTAGAATATTTAGAAGCACGATCAGATAAAAAAGCCATTTTGATGCTGATAGACATGGAGAAGGTCTTCGACAACATCTCTTGGAGCTTCATTGTCAGGGAACTGCCATCAGTGCCGGAGGGAGAGAGCAAAAGCCAGAGGGATTCCAGAGAGCGTCCAGGGATCGGGAGAAGCAGCCCATCTTCTGGGGAAGAGAATCAGCGTAGCACCAGTGGAGAAGCGGGGCAGATGGGGGAAGCGGCGAGGCGGTCCCATGACTCCTTGCCGGGGACCAGCGGGGAGAGTAAGGGTCCTCCGCTGCCTACGCCCTCCTTGTGCAGAAGGCTTCCACGCAGAGAGAGTAGGAGTCAAAGAGCTTCTTTGCTGGAAGAAGTTTAAGAAACGCCCACTGACGGATTCTGCCAGCGATTGAGACAGCCACGGGTGAGTGGCTGTCCGGACAGGAAAGGTTCACTTAGGCAACCCAGCCAGGTGTTGGCACCCAGCCGGGGAGATAAGCACTGGCTTACGCACGAGCAACCCCTAGAACCATTACATTCATGAAAAAAAATACAGGACTTGCAGAATATATTCTTAGGGGTGTTGAGGCAATATATTGAAATCAGAGAGCCAAATTGATACTAAATAGTGAAATAAGAGAAGTAAAATAAGTCAGGGGGCCAGACAAGGCTGCCCCCTTTCGCCTCCACTTTTTATTAGGGTACTAGAATTCTTAGCAATGACAACAAGGAGTGACCAGGGCATAAAAGGTCTAACAAGGGGGAAGAAGTCGCCCAAGATGAAGGCCTTTGCAGACAATGTAATTCTAACTACTGAAAATCTGGAGGAAAGCATACCAGAAATAATAGGGAAAATCCTTGAATTTGGAAGTGGCAGGATTTAAATTAAATAAAAATAAGACTAGTATGCTAGCAAAAAATATGTCAACACAGGAAAAAGAAGGACTAAAGAAAATATCAGGATTGGAAACAGTAAATAAAACTAAGTATTTGGGAATCTGGCTAACAAATTAAAACACCAATCTATTTAAAGACAATTATATTAAAACATGGAAAGAAATCAGTTTTGAATCATATAATAAGAAAATTGATATATAGAGTATAGGAAAAACATAAAGTGGTCTTAGAACCTAAAACCCCCTGGTGGATTTCACCTCAGGAAGCAAAAACTGGGGGAAAGAAAAATATGGAATTCAATTGGGCCACTTTCACTGCCTTGTTGTGACGAAGGGGCTTGAATAACTCAGAGACGCTATGAGCTAAGCTGTGCAGGGCCACCCAAGACGGACAGGTCATAGTGGAGAGTTTTGACCAAACATGATCCACCTGGAGCAGGAACCGGCAAGCCACTCCAGTAGCCCTGCCAAGAAAACTCCATGGACAAAGACAACAGGCATATAAAAGTTATGACGCTGGAAGATGAGCCCCTCAGGTCAGAAGGCGTCCAACATGCTACTGAGGAAGAGCGGAGGACAAGGACAAGTAGATTCAGAGCTGATGAAACGGCTGGGCCAAAGCCGAAAGTTAAGTTGGATGTGGTGAAAATGAGATGGCAAGAATAAATATTGACATCCTGGGCATCAGTGAACTAAAATGGACAGGGATGGGCGAATTCAGTTCAGATGACCATCATAACTACTACTGTGGGCAAGAATCCCGTAAAAGAAATGGAGTGGCCCTCGTAGTCAAGAAAAGAGTGGCAAAAGCTGTACTGGGATGCAATCTGAAAAATGATAGAATGATCTTGATACGAATCCAAGGCAGACCTACAAGAAATAGAATACAGATTTCCAAAGAATAGCAAGGAGAGACAAGAGGGCCTTCTTAAACGAGCAATGCAAAGAAATAGAGGAAAACAATAGAATGGGGAAAAACAGAGATCTGTTCAATGAAAATTGGAGATATGAAAGGAACATTTTGTACAAAGATTACCATAATAAAGGACCAAAGTGGTAAGGACCTAACAGAAGCAGAAGACATCAAGAAGAGGTGGCAAGAATACACAGAGGAATTATACCAGAAAGGTATGGATGTCTCGTACACCCCAGGTAGTGTGGTTGCTGACCTTGAGCCAGACATCCTGGAGAGTGAAGTCAAATGGGCCTTAGAAAGCACTGCAAATAACAAGGCCAGTGGAAGTGATGGTATTCCAGCTGAACTATTTAAAATTTTAAAAGATGATGCTGTTAAGGTGCTACACTCAATATGGCAGCAAGTTTGGAAAACTCAGCAGTGGCCAGAGGATTGGAGAAGATCAGTCTACATCCCAATCCCAAAGAAGGGCAGTGCCAAAGAATCCTCCAACTACCGCACAATTGCACTCATTTCACACGCTAGCAAGGTTATGCTTAAAATTCTACAAGGCAGGCTTAAGCAGTATGTGGACCGAGAACTCCCAGAAGTGCAAGCTGGATTTAGAAGAGGCAGAGGAACCAGAAACCAAATTGCAAACATGTGCTGGATTATGGAGAAAGCTAGAGAGTTCCAGAAAGACATCTACTTCTGCTTCATTGACTATGCAAAAGCCTTTGACTGTGTCGACCACAGCAAACTATGGCAAGTTCTTAAAGAGATGGGAGTGCCTGATCACCTCATCTGTCTCCTGAGAAATCTCTATGTGGGACAAGAAGCTACAGTTAGAACTGGATATGGAACAAGTGATTGGTTCAAAATTGGGAAAGGAGTACGACAAGGCTGTATATTGTCTCCCTGCTTATTTAACTTATATGCAGAATTCATCATGCGAAAAGCTGGGCTGGATGAATCCCTAGCCGGAATTAAGATTGCCGGAAGAAATATCACAACCTTGATGGCAGAAAGTGAGGAGGAATTAGAGAACCTTTTATTGAGGGTGAAAGAGGAGAGCACAAAATATGGTCTGAAGCTCAACATCAAAAAAACGAAAATCATGGCCACTGGACCTCCTGGCAAATAGAAGGGGAAGAAATGGAGGCAGTGAGAGATTTTACCTTCTTGGGCTCCATGATCACTGTAGATGGTGACAGCAGTCACGAAATTAAAAGACGCCTGCTTCTTGGGAGAAAAGCAATGACAAACCTAGACAGCATCTTAAAAAGTAGAGACATCACCTTGCCAAGAAAGGTCCGTATAATTAAAGCTATGGTTTTCCCAGTAGTGATGTATGGAAGTGAGAGCTGGACCATCAAGAAGGCTGATCGCCGAAGAATGGATGCTTTTGAATTCTGGTGCTGGAGGAGACTCTTGGGAGTCCCATGGACTGCAAAAAGATCAACCTCTCCATTCTGAAGGAAATCAGCCCTTAGTGCTCAGTGGAAGGACAGATCGTGAAGCTGAGGCTCCAAGACTTTGGCCACCTCAGGAGAAGAGAAGACTCCCTGGAAAAGACCCTGATGTTGGGAATGATGGAGGGCACAAGGAGAAGGGGACGACAGAGGACGAGATGGTGGGACAGTGTTCTTGAAGCTACCAGCATGAGTTTGGCCAAACTGCGGGAGGAAATAAAACACCACCTAACAGGGTGGATCCAGTATCACCAAATAAATGAGGTCTTCAAAGCTGACAAGAAAAAGGGTTTTGCAATTTCAGTATTGGATAAAGAATTATTACAAAACAAAATAAACATAATTTCTAAAATGTATGGAATCTTAGTGGAGTGGAAGGATATGGATGAACAGGTAAAGGCGGTAATGATCAAATTGGCTATGGATTTAGGGAAACCTATTCAATTAACATCATGGGAAAAATTATGGAAGGAGAGTTGGAATTTTACGGCTTGTGAGGCAGTAACAGAAAATTTGATAAAGATGTTTTATAGATGGTATTTAACACCAACCAAGATATGTAAAATGTATAAAAGAAAATCAAAATTACGTTGGAGGTGTAAGCAAGTAGAGGGGACACTTCTGCATATGGGGTGGCCATGTGATAAAATCAAGGGCTTCTGGGATACGGTGTATGAAGAACTAAAGAAAACATTTGAACAAAATTTTACCCCCCAAAACAGAAGCCTTTTTATTGGGAATATTGGATGTAGATATACCAAAACAAAAACAAAAAAAGAAATATTTCTTTACGCCACAGTGGCAGCGAGAACATTAATTGCCAAAAACTGGGGGAAATGAAATTATTCCGACAAAAAAAAGCTCTCTTTGGAGGAGGGTCCCTGGCACTCGGGGACAGACCACAAATTTTGTAACTACTCCGGGTCAACGCTATCTCTCCCCTTAATTCCTCATGAAGTTTCCTAATACCAGTTATACCATTTGCCTTATACCATTTTCTAAAATTCTCTGATTATCCCTGCTGTGTTTTATTTAATGGAAATTGAGACTGGTTTCCTAGGTGAAGCTTTTTCCACATTCTAAACAGTCCCTTGCAGGAAATATTTCATGGAAAATTGGATTCACCACCTGAATGAAGCTCTTTCTACATTCCAAGCACTGATCTGGTTTCTGACCTGCATGAAGCTTTTTCCAAACACTCCCCTGGATGAAGTATCTCATGGGAATTGTGGGTGGAGCTGCGAAGGAAGCTTTTCCAACATTTCAAGCACTAATTTCTTCCCCCCGTTAGTTCTTTCATGTGAAGTGAGGCTCTCCTTCTGAACGAAGAGCTTTCCTTGATGGGAAGTGGACTGGGAGCTCCGACTGAAAGTTCTCTCCACACTCTGAATATTTATATAGTTTCTCCATTGTGAGGATTTTTCTTATTGTCTCACTTCTTCTTCCTTTCCAATTCACCACCTACCACCTACAACCCATGGCAGTATTATTAATTAATTATTATAATAGCCTCAGGAATAGATAAGAGTCTGAAATGATTGAACAATGCAAATGAATGCTTGTGAATGAGGAAGAAGGGAAGGGAGTTACTGCCTTTTTTGGCTGGTATTAGCTAACTTATTTATGGGAACTGGAGATTCAAAAAGCCTGGCTCTTCCAGGGATGGATTTAATTTGGCTCAGTCATGGAATCCGCTCCATCTCCAAGCTCAGTCATTTCTTTGCTCAACCAAAAACAGAGAGATGCAGAAAGGGGAAAAGAAAATTAGACAGGATGTACCTCCGCATCCCTGAGATCTCTGAAGCCTACATGGAAGAAGGCCTGGGCAGCTCAGAGCAGCCTCCTCATGGTTTGAAAAGGAGGACTGGTGGAAGAATATTCCCAGGCAGAACAGGAGATGCATCTCCTATGGAGAGTTGTGGGTGTGTTAACATCTCAGATGCTGCAGGGGGCGCTATGGGGCTCCCTCAAAATAGAGGAGGTTTGTCCTACAGAGATCTGCATGGAATTTCAAAACTGATCTTATGATCCAGCAGGGAGCCTTACCAGAGAGGCCAGGATCCCAGGATTCTCCTCCTTGACTTCCTTCTGCAGAGCTCTCTGGTCAGGATCCAGCAAAGCCCAGTCCTCCTCTGTGAAAGGAACAACTACGTCTTCAAAGCACACTGGACCCTAAGGAAAAAAGGGGGAATAAAGATGATCTTCTAAACATTGCTCTGTTCTTTTCTGAAACAAATTTGTTGTTTATTTAAATGATGAGTACAGTGGTACCTTGGGTTACAGATGCTTCAGGTTACAGACTCCACTAACCCAGACATAGTACCTCAGGTTAAGAACAGTTTCAGGTTAAAAATGGACCTCCAGAATAAATTAAGTTCTAAACCCGACGTACCACTGTATTAATCTTTGTGTAAATGGGGGAATTCCACTCATCTTCAAGTAAATCTTTGCAAGCATTCCCATTTTCCAGATGGAAGGACCTCCTCTCTCTTCATCTGGTGGGGTGGACCCTCCCCCTGCCCTCAAGCCAACTTCAAGGGGCACCAGGAGGGGGAGGGGAGGGAATGGTTGGCTGGTTGGCATCCGTCTGTCTTAGGGGACCATGGAAGAGTGAGATCTGGGGGAGAGACATGTGTTGTTGCATCTGGGACACAGGAAGTGGTCTGGAGATGCTGACGGGCTTTTCTCCTCCCTGTGCTCCCCCCACGTGGGAATGTTCCCCTCTGGCAGCAGCCTCTGTTCCCAAAGGTGACTTTTCCCTCCCTCTGAAGGGGGTTTATTTCCTTGACCCAAAGCCCCTCCCCAAAAAGGAAGGCAGCATCTGGATCCCAAGGAAGAGCAGAGCTGCATATTTCCTGCGAAGTGGCCCCTCCCTGGCTTGGCAGAGAGGACAAAGGAGGACCCCCTGCTCCCTGACTTGGGGGTCTCTCCCCCCCCAGGCATGATCTGAGCAGGGACCCCCATGCCCCCTCCCTCCCCCCTTCACCGCCTTGCTTTGGCCCCCTGGATCCCTCCGCCCCTTCTTCTCTGCCCCCTTTCGCTGCTGCCTGACTCTCCGCTCCCCGACTTGGGGGTCTCCCCCCCCCAGGCATGATCTGAGCAGGGACCCCCATTCATTCTCCCTGCCCCCCTGGGACCCCCTTCTCCCCATTGCACCCTCAGGGGGAGGAGAGAGGAGACTCACCCGAGTCCAGGAGGGGCTTTTGCAAAGGAGAGAGAAGAAAGCAGGGAGGGAGGGGGAGGGGGGACCTTCACCCCTTCACTTCCTGTCCTCTCTAGGAATCCAGCTCTGCTCCTTTTAACCCTTGGCAAGCCGAGTCCTCCCCTCCCTTTCCCTGCCTTCATGAAGTTTTCCTGCTTCTGCGCCTGCGCCCTAGGGGCTGCCCCCCTTCCCTCCCTCTGCCCCAAGGAGCCCACATCCCACCAGACTAACTGCAAGGGAGACGGGGGGGGTCCATGGGGGGGTTGCCTTGGCTCTCCCCCTCCCCCAACATGGAGGCTCATGGATCCCGAGGAAAGGCTGGGAGGGAGAAGAGGCCAAGGGCTGCCTAGTGGCGGGAGGTGCCTTGGGCTCAGAAATGGCTCCCTCCAGACACCCCCCCAAGAAACACCCTCCAGCTCAGGGGGGGAGGGAGGGGGGCTTCCCAGCCAGGAGACCCCTCCCCCAAATACGGGTTGTTCTGCTTCTGGAGCCGCTTTTCAGAGGAGGAAGAGTCTCAGGCGAGGAAGGAAACGCACACGCGACCCGGGGGGGGCAGGAGGGGGCGCATGAAAAAGGAAGGGGAAGACCAGGATGGTGGAGAGAGGGGACCAGACTCCAGTCCAGAGCCAGAGGGACCCCTGCCTTCCTTTCCCCGCGTTTCCTGCCTGAAACCCAGTTTCTCCGGGGCTCCCAGAACCACATGGAGGCAGGAGACCCATTTCCCGCCCCAGAGCAGGGCTGGACCAATCAGAGGCCTCTCCGTTGGGCAGCTGGCCAATCCCCTTTCAGATTCCCCTGGGCCTCCTCCTCTCCTTCGTCCGGTTTCCTGAGGGAGTTTCCCCCCTGAGTTTCCCTCATGGCTGCTCCCCTCCCAGCTTCTCCTTCATCCTTCCTCTTCCTCTCCCCCCATTATTTGGGGCAGCTGGATAACCTCCCCCCCCCATGGCCTGGCAGGCCCAGGAGGAGCCCAGGAGGCGGCAGGGCCAGGAGAAGGGGTTTCCCGCCCTTTTCCGAAATAGGAGGGAACGCCATTTTGTTTTTTCCGGTGCCCCAGCTGCTCCCAGAGACGCCATGGCTCCCCTGTGGGCCTCGGGGGTCCCACGCTCTCGGGGTCTCTCCTCCCGGATGAAGGAGGGCGGCACCTTTGGTCCTCAGCCGCCTTCCTGCCATGATGGCTTGGCCTCCGCAGGGCAGCCTCTCTCCTCGCCATGTTGGCCCCACGGAGGAGGCCTCCCCCTTGGGAGACGCCAGGCAAGCGGCCTTGGGGGATCCGCCGGGGTCTGCAAAGGGGGCCAGGAGGGAAAGGCCCAAGGAGGAGGAGAATAACAGTAGTAGTAGTAGTAGTAGTAGTAATAAGAAGGGCTTTATCCCCTGAAAGGTGGAGGGTTCCCTCAGGGGAGTTTGACCCCGGAGCAGCATCCTTGGTCACCCCAAGAGTCAGCGCAAGCAGAAGGGCACCACCTGCAGGCCTAGGGGAAAAGGGGGACTCTTCCCCAGACAAGACTGGAGACTCCCCTGCTGGCCCCAGGAGCCCTTTCTGGATGGCCCTCGCTTGCCCCCCCAAATGGGCCAAGACCTCTGTTCCCCCCCCTCAGGCAGTAGTTGAACAGGAGAAGTCGCTCCCACTCCTGATCCCTGCGGGTCTCAGGAGGCAGTGGGGGGACTCTAGGGAACTGGCTGAACTGGGGTCCTCCCAGTCCAGCCCAGACAAGAAAGAGAGGGAGCTCAGAAGAGGAAGCCATTGCGGAGAAGAACCGGACTTGGCTGTTCTCTGCTGAGGGTCTACTGCCTTTCCTCCAAGGCTTCCTGGGGGTGCCATGGCCAGAGGAAGAGACAGCCCCCCCCGAAGGGCCCTGGGGAGCAAGCAGAGCCTGCCTCAGTTTCCTTCCCCAAGGCCTTGGAGGAACCTTGGGGTGCGGAAGGAGGAACCCCAAATGGAGCTCAGACTCCTGGCAAGTGGGGAAAGGAACATGAAATGGCGCTTTCCAGATGAGTCTCAATACAATACGATAAACCTTTATTGTCATTGTCCTATACAGAACGAAATTGAAAGAGATCATTTCTGGGGTGCGCACTATCCTGCACTATCTCTGCAGCTTTCTTATCTAGCACCTTCTGCAAATGCCTGCAGGGCCATGAGTAGTATGCATGAAAACATCAATGCTAAATTGAGCAGATACCTGGAGGCAGCGCGGATTATTGCGGGGGACTTCACTCACACAGATGTGAGGGCAGTACTCCCAAAATCCCATCAGCACATTGAGTATGCAATAAGGGGAGTAAGTACTCTTGACAAGGTGTATACGAACATTGGACGGGAATATGAGGCGCACCTCGGTGGTTCAGATCATGTGTCCCTGCTTCTGACACCAGTGTACACACCCCTCAGGAAACAAGGCCAGCTACAAACACGGATGGTTACGGTGTGGCCTGAGGGAGCCGCTCAGCAGTTGCAGGACTGTTTCCAGGAGACCGATTGGAATAGGTTTGACCATCAGGATCTAGAAACTTCTACATCAACGGTCTTAGATTTGGCACAGGAAACGCACCAGGGAAAGGTATGTTAAGTTGTATCCGAACAGGAAGCCCTGGATGATGGGAGAGGTTAGGAGATTCTTGAAGGCCAGAAACTCTGCTTTTAGAACTGAGGATCGGGTACCGTATGGTATAGAAAGAGCGAACTTGAAGAAAAGGAAAGCAAAAGTGGAGTACAGAAGAAAAATTGAGGACCATCTAAGAAATTATACTAGACAAATGTGGCAGGGAGTTCAACATCTGACTGGTTATAAATCGAGAAATACATCAGTAGTAGAGAGTACGGCTTCCTTGGTGGGAGAGTTGAAGACCTTCTTTGAGGTGACACCAACAGTGGCTCCAACAGGGATGGCAGAGCTATTGGCCTCACTACCTGCAGGAAATGCTGTCAGGGTGGAAGAGGGAGAAGCGAGGCGAATATGAAAGGAGGTAAACACGAGGAAGGCTATGGCCCCAGATGGGGTGGCTGGCAGGGTGCTTGGACCAACTGGCAGGAATCTTTATGAAGATTTTTAACCAGTCTCTGGCCCAAGCAGCCGTTCCACCCTGTCTGAAATCTGCTCCCATCATTCTGGGCACCACAGTTCAAGAAGGACACTGACAAACTGGAATGTGTCCAGAGGAGGCAACCAAAACGGTCAAAGGCCTGAAAACAATGCCTTATGAGGAACGGCTAAGGGAGCTGGGCATGTTTAGCCTGGAGAAGAGGAGGTTAAGGGGTGATATGATAAGACATGTTCAAATATATAAAAGCATGTCACATAGAGGAGGGAGAAAGATTATTTTCTGCTGCTCCAGAGAAGCGGACACGGAGCAAAGGATCCAAACTACAAGAAAGAAGATTCCACCTAAACATTCGGAAGAACTTCCTGACAGTAAGAGCTGTTTGACAGTGGAATTTGCTGCCAAGGAGTGTGGTGGAGTCTCCTACTTTGGAGGTCTTTAAGCAGAGGCTTGACAACCATATGTCAGGAGTGCTCTGATGGTGTTTCCTGCTTGGCAGGGGGTTGGACTCGATGGCCCTTGTGGTCTCTTCCAACTCTATGATTCTATGATTCTATACCCCTGCCAAAAAACCCAAAGATAGTCTGAATGATTTTTGCCCTGTGGCGTTGACACCCATTATAATTAAATGTTTTGAAAAAGGCAAAGAGATCCACGGAGGATGCTGTGGCAATGGCTTTACATGCTATCCTGACTCATTTGGAGAAAAAAGGGAACTATGTGAGATTGTTATTTGTAGACTTTAGTTCTGCATTTAATACTATTCTTCCGCATAGATTGGTGCCCAAACTATTAGACCTGGGACTTCCACCATGTTTGTGCAGGTGGATATTAAATTTTCTATCAAACCATTCCCAACGGGTCAGGATGGGTTCCCACGTCTCTGCGGATCTCATGAACTCCGGAAATGGTGAACAACACAAGCTATGATCTCGTTTGAGGAAAGGGAATTAAGATGCCTGCTTCCCCATCCCCAGTGGATTAAAATGTCCAAAGATTAGGAAAAGAAGAAAGAAGAGGAAGCAGGATTGGATGGACATTATAAGAGACCAGAATTTTGGATTGTGACTTGGCTGAGATTTGTTGGAACAGTTTTTCAAAGGCTTTATAGAAACTGAACCTAGAAGCTGGAGAAATACTAATTTGGATTATTAGACGATCATTATAAGAGTCATATTGCACTGTCTGAGTTGGTTAAGATTTGAAAGCTGGGCTAGGGAGGGAGATGAAGGGAAAGTGTCATCTTGGTGAAGAGGAGAAGAAGAAGAAGAGTTTGGATTTGATATCCCGCTTTATCACTACCCGAAGGAGTCTCAAAGCGGCTAACATTCTCCTTTCCCATCCTCCCCCATAACAAACACTCTGTGAGGTGAGTGGGGCTGAGAGACTTCAGAGAAGTGTGACTGGCCCAAGGTCACCCAGCAGCTGCAGGTGGAGGAGCAGAGACGCGAACCCGGTTCCCCAGATTACGAGGCCACCACTCTCTGCTAAATACCACTTACCACTAAATACAGCTGGGTTTATTCTGGAGTGCAAATTATGAATAATTGTTGCTACAGATGATTTTCAGACGGAGATGGGAGTTTTCTCTTCGGTGCCTGCCCTGTGGAACACCCTCCCAGCAGATGCCAAAGGAAAAAACCACTACCAGACTTTAAGAAGACATCTGAAGGCAGCCCTGTTTAGGGAAGCTTTTAATATTTGATGCATTACTGTATTTTAATATTTTGTTGGAAGCTGCCCAGAGTGACTGGGGAAACCCAGCCAGATGGGTAGGGTATCAATAAATCATCATCATCATCATCAATTTTTTTGTATTTTTTATATTTTTAATATTTTCTATTAAGATTCCTTTATTTCTAATTTAGGAGGACACACATAGGAAGAGGAGAGTTGGAGGTGCGAGGGACCTGCAAGGAACACAGGGAAGGAAGGATCTCTCAGGGTGGGATATGGGGAGAAGAGGGGGTCACACAGGGGAGAAGTGGGGGAGCCTGCCTTTCTCTGGGTTGACGAATGATATGATATATATGATACAAATGCCATAAACAGTATTTTTAGTTTATATCCCCCACTTCCTCTTTTCTATACAATTGTATTTTGTAAGGATTGTTTAATATTTTTTGTTTTATTTCTCTTTTTTTGGTTTCCCCTCTGTATGAATTCTTTGATGGCAAGTGAGATGGGAGCTATGAGTGAAGCTCTTTCCACCTTCCATGCACCGATAGGGTTTCTCCCCTGTATGAGTTCTTTGATGCAAAGTGAGGTTTCTCCCATCCCGGAAGTTCTTCCCGCATTCGAAGCACTGATAGGGTTTCTCTCCTGTATGAATTCTTTGATGGGAAGTGAGACTATCCTTCCGATTGAAGCTCTTTCCACATTCCAAGCACTGATAGGGTTTCTCCCCGGTATGAATTCTTTGATGGGAAGTGAGATTCTTCTTCTGACTGAAGCTCTTTCCACATTCCAAGCACTGATAGGGTTTCTCCCCTGTATGAGTTCTTTGATGGCAAGTGAGCTTGTCCCCCTCCCTGAAGCTCTTCCCACATTCGAAGCACTGATAGGGTTTCTCTCCTGTATGAATTCTGTGATGGGAAGTGAGGCTGGCCCCCTGCCCGAAGCTCTTCCCACATTCCAAGCATTGATAGGGTTTCTCCCCGGTATGAATTCTTTGATGCGAAGTGAGAGAGCTGCTTTGACTGAAGCTCTTTCCACATTCAAAGCACTGATAGGGTTTCTCCCCTGTATGAATTCTTTGATGCGAAGTGAGACTGGCCTTCCACCTGAAGCTCTTCCCACATTTCAAGCATTGATAGGCTTTCTCCCCAGTATGAGTTCTTTGATGCAAAGTGAGCCTGGCCCCCTCCCTGAAGCTCTCCCCGCATTCGAAGCACTGATAGGGTTTTTCTCCTGTATGAGTTCTTTGATGGGAAGTGAGATTGTGCCTGAGTCTGAAGCTCTTTCCACATTGCAAGCACTGATAGGGTTTTTCTCCTGTATGAGTTCTTTGATGGGAAGTGAGATTCACCTTCTGACTGAAGCTCTTTCCACATTCCAAGCACTGATACGGTTTCTCCCCGGTATGAATTCTTTGATGGGAAGTGAGATGTGCGCTTTGATTAAAGCTCTTCCCACATTCCAAGCATTGATAGGGTTTCTCCCCTGTATGAATCATTTGATGAGAATTGAGATGGGCCCTCTGACTGAAGCTCTTTCCACATTCCAAGCACTGATAGGGTTTCTCCCCTGTATGAATTCTTTGATGGGAAGTGAGAGAGCTGCTTTGACTGAAGCTCTTCCCACATTCCAAGCACTGATAGGGTTTCTCCCTGCTCTGTCCTCTTTTGTGTGAAGTGAGGCTATCCCTCTGAATGAAGCTCTTTCTCTGACGGGAGGTGTCCTGGGACCTCTGACGGATGTTCTCTCCACACTCTGAATGTTTATATGACTTCTCCGCTATGTGGATTCTGTTGTGCTCCCCCTTGTTCTTCCCTTCCCATTCATCTCCATCTGCAATGAAGAGAGAAGAGAATTAGAGCCTCAGGAAGAAATGGAGCTCCAGATCATTGAACCAAGATAATTAATGCTTGTGATAGAGGAAGAACTAAAATTAGTTGGATGTGGGGCCTCTGTATAGTTTTCACTGCCTTTGTTGGCCGGTATTTACTGACATATTGCTTGGCTTTTATCTGGAATGGATTTTGTTCCTGCTCAATCCTGGAATCCACTCCATCTCCAAGGTCAGCCATCTCTTTGGTCAATGAAATGCAAACAGAAGCAAAAACAACACGCAAATGGCATGCGAAGACTTAGTCTTCATATTTGTATCATTTATTAGTCCTATGATCCTTGTTTTTAAAAGCAAATAAGAAGTTATTCCAAAAAGAAAAAGACAACACACAGAGGCCCCATCTGCATTCAAACTGCAAAGCAGGATCAGTGAGTTTTCTGGCATTGGCAGGGCATTCAGATCACAGAACTGGTTTTAGATATTTAGAGCTGCCAATTCATTGCGTCGGGCAGGGAGCTGTGATCTATTCCTGGCTCAAATTGCCTGCAGATGACAAAGGCACAGGCAGGCAGGCAGGTAGGTTGGGGAGCCCGAAAAGGTGCTCCCCTTCTCCATCTCCATCCTGTGAGGAGAATCAGAACTTACAGGGTTAAACAGTTCTGAGTGACGTCTCACATTCTGAGGCGTGGCTATGTTCACAGAGGGGTGTGCTTCTCTGTGTGTCTTTCTTCTTTTGCTTTTGCCGAGAAGTGGAGAGCATGTCTGGTTTTTCGCCAGACTGAATTTACGATGTTATTCTACGCAATAAAAGACTGTTGGAGATAAGCAAGAAGCCTGCGTGCAGCCTGAGTTATTACCCACACAAGCAACAGTTTTCCCCGCTGCATAAACTCTGCTAAGAGGGCCAAAGAGGCTGGAGGAGGTTTTTACCGGCACGGACAGCAGTGGCGCAGCTAAGAAGAGTGCCAGACGCCATCTTGGCCCCATAGGTTATGGAAGTCAGCCAAGCTTTGGAAGCTGTTGCTGAGTTGTGCCTGTGTGTGGGAGAGCCAGCTGAGGAGAAGCTGGAGCCAGTTGGAGCTGTGCCTAACGTTTGAGGCAGAGAGGAGCTCGCTGGGGAGGATCTGGTCTGCTGAACCGGGTGCCGGAGGAGCTGCTGTTACGTGAGTACGCTGAGCCCCGGGGAGAAGATGGCAGACGGCCAGGGTTCATATTCCGTCCCGTTTGAAAAGCTCACAACCCAGTCCTGGGATATCTGGGTTAGAAGAGTAAGGGGGTGGTTTTTGGCCACAGGGCTCTGGAGTATAGCCCAGAAGGAGCCGGCACCACCCACACCAGTTGCTGCCGAGGTTGACGCAGCAGGCTTTGAGGCTGCTTTGCTGGAGGATAGAAAGCAGAGAGTGCAAAGGGAGCTCTGCATGTTGAAAGCAAGCATGGACACTTTGCTGTTGGCCCACTTGGAGGGTGTTGAGTCGGCTCACGCTGCCTGGGAGGTGCTGAGGAGTCTGTGTGAAAACTCAGCAGGAAACCAGGGCTGGGAGAAAGCCGAGAGCTCAGAGCAAAGCCCTGAAGTCACAGCCTCAAGGAGAGCTGCAGACAAAGTTGGGGGGGGGGCAGAAAAGACCAAAAGCAAGTTTGTAAAGTTTTCCACTGTGTGTGACGAGGAGGAACGCTGTTTCAGAGGGGGCAGAGCTGGCACAGAGAGCCCATCCGGTTGCAGAGGGGGGGCCAGGCCAGCTGGAGGCCCAGTTCAGTTTTTTTCCACTTGTCACTGCTTTATCTGCAAGTCTGCTGACCATCTGCGTCGCTCCTGCCCCCAGAGAGTCAGAGATGCCGGGCAGGATGTCTCCAAGGTCACTTCCCATGGCAGTCAGCCAGGTTTCCATGGCAGCCAGTCCAGGAGAGGAAGCCAGCGTGGGAAGGCGCAGGGAGGACGTGACACAGAGAGTGAGAAGGACAGTTCTTATCACCTAGCCGCCTCCATGGCAATGCTAAGGGACAACTCCAGTGAGGAGAGAGTGCTGCGTTGGGTCATAGACTCTGGAGCCAGCCATCACCTGATGCCAGCGCCACCTAGTAGAGAAATGTGGAACTGCAGGGCTGTTTCAACTGGGAAAACAGTCGTTTTTGCTGATGGGTCACAGAGACATTTAACCACTGTTGGAAATGTGTTTGTTTCTTTCTTGCAGGCGGAGCTGGAGGTCTACGTTGTGCCTGAGATGAAACATTGTCTTTTATCTGTATCTTGTCTCTTACAGGAGGGGTACAAAGTTTGCTTTGAAAATGATGTCTGTTCTATTTCCAGGGGTGGGAGACAACTGGTCAGTGTTGCAAAAGGGCAGAACAACCTCTTTGTTCTGGAGACACCTCTGGAGAGTGAGGGGGACGCTGAAGAAGCACAGGCGAAGTGTGCAAACGTTCCACCTCATGATTCATGTGCTTGTTTGTGGCACAGGAGAATGTCACATGGCTGTTGGGAAGATATCCAGATGTTGCCAGAATGCACTAAAGGTTGCAAGATAAAAGCATGTGACCGATCCCTAGATTGTAGGGCATGCAGAAGGGCAAACGTGAAAGGGTGCAGTTATCCCAGGTTGGAGAGGGTAACCACAAAGCCTTTTGAGCTTGTACACACAGTCCTTTTTGGACCCATGCCAAAGCCGAGTCTGGGCGGGGCCAGGTTTGTGCTGACGCTGACAGATGATTTTAGCCAAAATGGCTGGTGCTTCTCGTTGAAGGAGAAAAGCGAGGCAGCGCAACTGATCAAAGATTGGGTTGCGGCAGTGGAACTACAGTTTTCCACCAAAGTGCAGGGGTTCAAGAGTGACCGAGGTGCAGAATTTACTGGGTCTGCTCTGCAGAGTTTCTTCCGCCAGAAGGGAATATGTCACAGGTTGACGGTTGCTACTTCTCCTCAGGAGATTGGTGTGGTGGAGTACAGGAGTAGAACACTGGCTAAAGCTACTGACGTTCTACTGGTGACTCTGGTTTGCCTCAAAGTTTTTGGGGGGAGGCGATAAAGACGGCCAATTTCACGATAAACAGGTCCTACAATTCAGTGGTAGGTGACACCCCGCATTTCGTGCTCCACGGAAAGAAGCCGAAGCTGCATTTCTTCCGTGTGTTTGGTTGCCAAGCCTGGGTACTTGTGCCAAAGGCTCAATGAAAGGAAGGTGACCCGAGGTCCCAGAAAATGATCTGTGGATATGAACCTGCGACAAAGGGGTGGAGGTTTGCATATCCAGAAGGTGATCAGTTCAGGATTCTAATCAGCAAACATGCCGAGTTCTGTGAGCAGAATGGTTTGTCAAGGATCCATGCGAGTCCTGACGTTCTCTCAGAATGTCTGTCTGATTCTGAGGAGGGAGAGGCAGAAGCTGAACCTGTTGATGAGGACCAGGTCTCTGGCCAAGGTCAAGAACAGGGTTGGGCATCTCCACAGGTTGTTAAAAGAGAGCCCAAGAGTGAGCCTTCGTCTCCTGTTAGCAAAGTGCAGAAGGCCCGAAGACGCAGTAAGTCAGAGGGGGAGTCTTCTGATGTCGGAGACACACTTGCTGGACCCAGTGGATCAGAAGGAGCACCTGAGACAGTGCTCAGACGGTCCGCTCGCACCACGAAGGGAGTTCCACCTGAGAGGTTTCAGGTCACCAGCGCATGGGTTGGTTTCGCACAGTGCGAACCTGGGAGTTGTTTTTTTTATAATGAGATTTTATTAAGTTTAAAAACACATAAACAAATAAAACACAATAACAGCACAAAATCTCACAATACACAAATACAAACAATTAACCTAGCATAAACAAAAAGAAAAAGAAAGAAAAAAAGAAACTCAGTACACACACAAAAATATCAAATATAAAAACACAAATCACTCTTTCCCAATTTCTTATCTTTTGATTAACTTACTTTCCTGACTTCTTCACACCTCCCTTTTTTGTATCCCTTTTTAACAGTTCTTTCAGCAAATTCATATCATTATCCTTACTTATTTTATCTTTTTGCTTTATAGCTTCCAATTTTAATCTATCTTGTTACTAGAACCCCTTCATTTCATTTCAATGTCATCAGCATTCATACATTTTATGATACTTCTGTAAATAAATTTTTAATTTCCTCCAATCTTCTTCCACCGACTCTTCTCCCTGGTCTCGGATTCTGCCAGTCATCTCCGCCATTTCCATATAGTCAATTACTTGCGTCTGCCATTCTTCCAGGGTGGGTAGATCTTGTGTCTTCCAATGCTTTGCGATGAGTATTCTTGCTGCTGCTGTAGCATACATAAAGAAAGTTCTATCCTTCTTTAACACCAATTGGCCAACTATGCCCAGGAGGAAGGCCTCTGGTTTCTTCACAAAAGTGTACTTAAATATCTTTTTCAATTCATTATAAATCATTTCCCATAATGCCTTAATCCTCGGGCACGTCCACCAAAGATGAAAGAATGTCCCTTCAGTTTCTTTGCACTTCTAACATTTGTTATCGGGCAAATGATAGATTTTCGCTAGCTTGACTGGAGTCATGTACCACCTATACATCATTTTCATAATATTCTCTCTCAAGGCATTACATGCCGTAAATTTAATCCCGGTGGTCCACAACTGCTCCCAGTCAGCAAACATAATATTATGTCCTATATCTTGTGCCCATTTAATCATAGCAGATTTTACCGTTTCTTCCTCCGTATTCCATTTCAACAGCAAATTATACATTCTTGATAATATTTTAGCATTGGGTTCTAACAATTCTGTTTCCAACTTTGACTTTTCCACCTGAAAGCCAATTTTTTTGTCCTGATTATAAACCTCTCTTATTTGAAAGTAGTGTAACCAGTCTCGTACCTTCCCTTTAAGCTTCTCATAACTCTGCAATTTCAGCTTGTCACCTTCCTGATCTAAAATTTCACAATACTTTGGCCATTTTTCCTCCATATTGAGTTTTTTCATGGCTTTCGCTTCCATAGGTGATAGCCACCTTGGAGTTTTATTCTCCAAGAAATCTTTGTATCTTGTCCAGACATTATATAGTGCTTTCCTGACAATATGGTTTTTAAATGCTTTGTGTGCTTTAACCTTGTCATACCACAAATATGCATGCCACCCAAATACATTATCATAACCTTCAAGATCTAGGATGTCAGTGTTCTCAAGAAGTAGCCATTCCTTCAACCAGCAAAATGCTGCTGATTCATAATAAAGTTTAAAGTCCGGCAGGGCAACCCCCCCCTCTATCCTTAACATCAGTAAGTATCTTAAATTTTATCCTGGGCTTTTTGCCCTGCCAGACAAATCTAGAAATATCTCTTTGCCACCTCTTGAAACAGTCCATTTTATCAATAATCTGTAATGATTGGAAGAGAAACAACATTTTCGGCAATACATTCATCTTGATGACAGCAATCCGACCTAGCAAGGAAAGCTTTAAATTAGACCAAGTCTCTAAATCCTTCTTCACTTCTGACCAACATTTCTCATAATTATCTTTAAATAGATTTGCATTCTTAGCAGTCATGTTCACCCCCAAGTATTTTACCTTCTTTACCAATGTCAGATCTGTTTCATTCGGAAACCTCTCTCTCTCAATCGGCGTCAAATTTTTCTCCAAAACCTTAGTTTTTAACTTGTTTAACTTAAAGCCTGCCACCTGGCCAAACTCCTGAATTAATTCTAAAGCCCTCTTGGTACTGGGTATTGGCTCTTGTAATGTCAAAACCAAATCATCTGCAAAGGCTTTAAGTTTATATTGTTTAGCTCCAACCTGAATACCCTGAATCAGCTGGTCCCTTCTGATCATATTTAACAAAACCTCCAGGACCGCGAACCGGGGAGTTTTGAGGAGGTTCAACAGTTGCCTGAGACAGAAGCCAGGAACGGGCGAGAGGCAATGGGAAAGGAGTTGAACTCAAAGAGATCTGTAGATGTGTCCTCACAGTTTCCCTCAGGATGCGAGACGAGAGGGGGTGTGAGGAGAATCAGAACTTACAGGGTTAAACAGTTCTGAGTGACGTCTCACATTCTGAGGCGTGGCTATGTTCACAGAGGGGAGTGTTTCTCTGTGTGTCTTCTTTCGCTTTTGCCGAGAAGTGGAGAGCATGTCTGGTTTTTCGCCGGGCTGAATTAACGATGTTATTCTACGCAATAAAAGACTGTTGGAGATAAGCAAGAAGCCTGCGTGCAGCCTGAGTTATTACCCACACAAGCAACAGTTTTCCCCGCTGCGTAAACTCTGCTAAGAGGGCCAAAGAGGCTGGAGGAGGTTTTTACCGGCACGGACAGCAGTGGCGCAGCTAAGAAGAGTGCCAGATGCCATCTTGGCCCCATACATCCGCCTGCCTCCCCCCCCAATTACTCTCCGGCTCCATCCCTCCATGTCCCCATCTTCCTTCCCCTGGGACTCACCAGATCTCTTGGAGGTCCTCAGGAGGGAACGCTCAGAGGTTGAGAGGAGGGACGCAGGAGACAACCTGACCAGGTCATCCGTCCATCCTCCCCCTTCCATTTTCACTAGGTTTGCAGAATCCGTCCCTTTTATCTTTCCTGAGGAGACAAGGAGCCAGAACGAGCTGGAGGGTCCTGGGAGAGAGGAAGAAGGAAAAGGAGCCTCAGAGGCCCTGCAGGGATTCTCCTGCCCCTGGAGAAGGACAAATGGGGCGGCCCCTTCCCAACAGAAGCCCCATTTCTATACCTCTCCAGTGGTTCCAAAAAATCAGGTAGGCTACTTGCATGGCAATTGAAGAAGAAAAAAAAGAGAGAGTAATAGAGAAATGAAAAATAACTGACGATCCTAGAGAAATATGCAAAGAAAAATTAAATTACTATAGGAAGTTTTACCGTGCAAAAGAAGAAGACCAAGAGAGAATGGAAAGATACTTAGCACAAAATAGACTCCCGACAATAGCAGATTGGAAAATAGAACAACTAAATGTACCAACAGCGATGATGGAGGTGCAGCAATCTCAAGAGCAAAGATAGGAAAGTCCCCAGGTACGGATGGATTATCGGTGGCATTTTATAAGAAGTTAGAAGATATATTATCAGAACCAATGAAACGGTACTGAACGGAATTTTAAAAGAAGGAAGAATACCAAAATCATGGGAAGAAGCATTTATCACACTGATACCCAAACAAGGAGCAGATCCAACACTAATCAAAAATTATAGACCTATATCATTGTTCAATAATGATTATAAAATATTTGCTAACATCCTAGCCAACAGATTAAAAAAAAAGTATTGAATTAAATAAAAAACAGAGATCAGGCTGGCTTCTTACCAGGCAGATACATGAACAATAAAACGAGAAACATAATTGATATTTTAGAATATTTAGAAGCAAGATCAGATAAAAAAGGCATTTTGATGCTGATAGACAGGGAAAAGGTATTTGACAACATCTCTTGGAGCTCCATGAAAAAAACTACAGACAAAGCATGACTTAGAGAAAATATTCTTAGGGGTGTTGAGGCAAAATATTGAAATCAGAGAGCCAAATTGATACTAAATAGTGAAATAAGAGAAGTAAAATAAGTAAGGGGACCAGGCAAGGCTGCCCCCTTTCGCCTCTACTTTTTATTACGGTACTAGAATTCTTAGCAATGAACTTCCGGGTTAGCGCCATCGGTAATGGCGGAATTCCTCTGACTAAGAAGAATTTACTCCGTGAAAATTGGGTCTAGCCATCACGGCGAATGCGGAGACCCTTCAGAAATCACAGGCGGGTGAAGCCTGTGAACGTGGGATTCAGCGGGCACCTTTTGCGCCTCCCCTACTCGCGGGGAAACCCGTTTTTGGGGCTCCGGAACGAAGTGGGGTGAGCAGCGCGGTGCTGTGAATCGACTGCTTTTTCCACGGAGTGAAGCCGCATAGCCATTGCCGGAGAGCGCTGACTTTTTCCTGTGAACAATTGGATTCTAAAAGGCATTACCCGTGAGTAGAACAAATTGGAAACTTTTAAAAGAAGAAAGACTCAATTCAGAATTGTAGCGGGGAGGCATAAACAGGAAGTCCGCCTTCCGCTTTTGTAAATAGAACAAAGCAAAGAGGCTGCAAGCTAGAGTCTTGGAAAGTCGATTGGAAAGGATTAAATTCCAACCTCCAAAAGTTGTAAATCCCCCCCTGGAAGCAGGAGAAGAGGGGGGAGTTTTGGACTATTTTTACCTGCGAGAGAGAGGGAAGGAAGTTAAAATCCTGCTAGAGTTATACTTTAAAAGGAGTTATTTTGGATTAATACAAGTACGGATTGTAACTGTTTCCCCCTAGAGGAAGTTTTGGAAACTGTTATAAGAGTTGGATCAGGGGAATTTTCCATTAGAAAGATAAAACTGCCTGACTGTGGGATTGACCTTGGAGTTTCTGAGTGTTATGGCAGATGGGAAAGAAAAAGTAGATTCGTCACTCCCTGAAAAAACAAGATCTGGGAAGTCTTGGCAGCGAAGAGTGTCAGCATCTGGTTCTTCTGCCTCACCTGCAGCTGTACCAACACAACTTAAACCAAGAGGAATGTCATCAGAAGAAGCTTTAGATTGCACTAGGTAAGATAAATGTATCTTTGGAAAATCTCAGCAGGAAAGTAGATGAGACAAATGCGAAGGTGGAGGCTGGAAATACCAAAATTGACATAAATACAGAAAGTATAAATAGTCTGGGACAAAAGGTGAATACCAACATAGAAGCCATACAGAAATTGATACAGGAATCTGCTTCAACCCATCAAATTGCAGAAATATCTTTTGGACCTTAGGTCCAATTATGGAGATTTGGTTGCTCTGCTGAGAAGGAACAGAATTATCTTCAGGTGGGAATTTCCCCAAGGCCTATCCTTTAGCTTTAAAGGAAGGAAAATAAAAATAAGATCAGTCGAGGACAAAGAAAAATTTCTAAGCAACCACGAAGAGGACTTACAGAAGGGACTTGGAAAAGAACCAGGAGCATCGGTCAGAAGATCACCAGATAGAGGACTAGAGCAAAGAGCACTGGACAGAAGATCACCTATACTGGACATAGCAAAGCTATCTTTTGGACTTGACTGCCCAGCGAAAGGGATACCAACACCACTGACAGAACAAGAGCAAGCACTGGGCGCAGTTGGAGGAGACTTAAAGTAACTATACCATGGCACTGCAAATATTAAGCTGGAATGTGAATGGGATGAACTCCCCTGAAAAAAGACGAAGAGTCTTTCATGTATTAAAAAAAAGAACAATTGGACTTGATTTGTTTACAAGAAACACATGTGATAAGGCTACATAGGAAAATATTGACAAATAAAAGATTGGGACATGAATTCATTTCATCAGACAAAGTTAAAAAAAGAGTAGTACTTTATGCAAAGGAGAGCCTATCACCGAAATTTCTCTTTAAAGATGACCAAGGAAGATTTGTGGCAATTGAAATCCAATCACAAGGAGAGAATTTTTTGATACTAGGCATCTATGCACCAAATGAGGGGAAATCGGAATTTTTTAAGAAGTTACATGAGACTCTGATAGACTATATGGACTATAATATGATTTTGATGGGGGATATGAATGGAGTGGTATCTACAAATATGGACAAGGCACAGAGACAGGTAGTCACCAAGGATGGTAGATTACCAAAGACTTTCTTTGATATGACTGACAATATGGACTTAGTTGACATTTGGAGAATTAAAAACCCTCTGGGAAGAGAGGGAACCTTCTTCTCTGAGGCTAAAATGTCATGGACAAGAATTGACCAAATTTGGGCAACTAGAGGGCTGGCTCCAAAGACTAGAAAGTGGAAATATGCCCTAAAACTTGCTCCGACCATAATGCTGTAAAGATGGAATTGAAACTAACACCAATTGGTTCCTTCAGATGGAGGATGAATGACACATTGTTTAGGAATGAAGAAGTGATTAAGGAGGCCCAAAAAACTCTGAGAGACTATTTTGAGATAAATATGAACTCCACTGTAGAAAAAAAGAGTAATTTGGGATGCAAGCAAAGCGGTCATGAGAGGATTTTTGATACAACAGAATGCGATTCAAAAGAGAGTCCAAAATGAGAAAAAAGATAAGATTTTGGAGAAAATGGATAATACAGCCATTAAAGGAAGTTTGTAACAGAATATTGGAAGGGGAAAGGGCACCAGAGTCGTGGAAGGAAGCTTATATCACACTTATACCGAAATTAGAGTCTGAGAAGACACAGCTTAAGAATTACCGCCCCATATCTTTGCTTAATGTGGACTATAAAATTTTTGCAGACATTCTGGCTAAAAGATTAAAAAAGGTATTAGTAGAAGAAATTCATAAAGACCAAGCTGGTTTTCTCCCGGGCAGACACTTGTCTGACAACACGAGGAACATAATTAACATTCTAGAAAAGTTACAAGTGAATATTAATACTAAAGCAGTTTTGATATTTGTGGACGCGGAGAAAGCCTTTGACAATATTTCTTGGAGTTTTATGAAGAAAAATCTACAAGGGATGGGGGTTGGTCAAGGTTTTGAAAATGGTATAGGTGCAATTTATTCAGAACAAAAGGCTAAATTAATTGTGAACAATGTAGTGATGGAAGAATTTAAGATAGAGAAAGGAACACGACAAGGTTGCCCAATCTCTCCATTGCTTTTTATATCGGTCCTGGAGGTTCTTTTAAACATGATTAGAAGGGACCAAACAGTTAAAGGTATACAAGTTGGAGCTAAACAGTACAAACTGAAAGCATTTGCCGATGATTTGGTACAGTGGTACCTCGCAAGACGAACGCCTCGCAAGACGGAAAACCCGCTAGACGAAAGGGTTTTCCGTTTTGGAGGCGCTTCGCAAAATGAATTTCCCTATGGGCTTGCTTCGCAAGACGACAGTCCATAGGGAAATCTCCGGGACAGCGGGGAAGCGCAGCGCGTCTTCCCCGCTGTCCTCGGACCTCCTCCGAAGCCTGGCGGCGGGGCGGGGACACCTCCCGCCGCCGCCGGGCTTCGGAACGATGCCCCGATGCCGGGCGGCGGGGCGGGAACCTCTCACCCCGCCGCCCGGCATCGGGACGATGCCCCGAAGCCGGGCGGCGGGGCCGTGAAGCCTGGGCGCACTGATCTTAGCGCGCGCAGGCTTCGGCATGCCGGCAACTCTCCGCAAGCAGCGGCAGCGCTGCCGCTGCTTGCGGAGAGGTCCGCGAAGCCTTGGCCGGACAGCTTTTGAAGGCAGGCGGGGGGGAGCGAAAGTCTTTGTCCCCCCTGCCTGCCTTTAAAAGCCCTCGCGGGAGAGCGGAGAAACGCGCTGCGTTTCTCCGCTCTCCCGGGAAGGCAGGCAGGGGGGAGCAAAGACTTTTGCCCCCCGCTGGCCTTCAGAAGAGGTCCAGGACCTCTTCTGAAGGCTGGCGGGGGGCAAAAGTCTTTGTCCCCCCTGCCTGCCTTCCCAGGGGCTTTTAAATCGCCCCGGACAGCGGAGAAGTCCTCCGCTGTCCCGGGGCGATTTTAAAATGCCGCCCGCCAGCATTTTAAGATCGCCCCGGACAGCGGAGAAGCCCTCCGCTGTCCCGGGGTTTTTTAAAATGCTGGGGGTGGGAAGAAAAGCCCTTGTCCCCCCCCCCCAGCCTTCAGAAGAGGTCGGGGGACAGACTGTCCCCGGACCTGGTCTGAAGTCGGTTTCCCTAGGAACGCATTAATTGATTTTCAATGCATTCCTATGGGAAACCGTGCATCGCAAGACGAAAAACTCGCAAGAAGAAAAAACTTGCGGAACGAATTAATTTCGTCTTGCGAGGCACCACTGTATTGACATTACAGGAGCCAGAATCTAGTACTATAAGAGTATTGGAACTGATTCAAGAATTTGGTCAGGTAGCGGGTTTTAAGTTTAATAAGATGAAAACTAAGGTTTTAGAGAAAAATTTAACAGTGACGGAGAGAGAAAGGTTTCAGAAGGAGACAGGACTAACACTGGTTAAGAGAATATACAGCAACAAGTTGGTATAGAGGTGGTGAAAAAGGTGAAATATTTGGGAATTTGGATAACCCCCAAGAATATAGACTTATATCAGAATAATTACATACCAGTGTGGAATGGGATAAAGAAAGATCTGGAGGTGTGGGGACGAATGAAATTGTCATTTTGGGGAAGGATTTCAACGATAAAGATGAGCGTGCTACCAAAACTATTATTTCTGTATCAAACGATTCCAATAATCAAGGGGACTGGGGTATTTAAAGAATGGCAAAGAGTTATTTCAAGGTATATCTGGCAGGGAAAGAAGCCAAGAATCCAATTTAAGTTATTAACTGACGCAAAAGAAAGAGGAGGCTTCGCCTTGCCAGACTTGAAACTGTACTATGAAGCCTCATGTCTCTGTTGGTTAAAGGAATGGATAAAATTAGAAAATACAGAATTGTTAGATTTGGAAGGATTTGATAATAGATTTGGATGGCACGCGTATTTATGGGTGGGAAAGAAGAAAATCCATAGAAGCTTTGAAAACCACATTTTCCGAGGATCGTTAATAGAAATATGGGAGAGGTATAAAAACCTACTCGAACCAAAAACTCCACACTGGTTGTCTCCGTTAGAGGTTATGTCTGTTAAAAAAATTAATATGAGAAAGAATTGGAGTAACATATGGAAATTTGACTGTGAAAGAAGGGGGGAAATGGAAAATGAAGCCATATGAAGAAGTGATAGAACTTGTGTATGACTGGTTGCACTATTTTTCAGATAAACGAAATGTTTAAAAAAGACTGTAAAGATATGGATATGCAGAGAAAGACTCTAAATTTCAAACAGATATAATAAATAGTGAACATAAAATCCTATCCAAAAATGTACAAGATACTGTTGGAATGGCATACAAAAGATGAAGAAGTTAATCAGTTATGATAAAATGGGCCATAGATATTGGACATAATATACAATTTAAAGACTGGGATAAAACTATGGAATGAAAGTATTAAATTTACTGCATGTACTGCATTAAAGGAAAATATTATGAAATGATGTATAGATGGTACATTACACCAGTAAAACTTGCAAAAAATGTACAAAACATGTAAGAAGTGTTGGAAATGTAAAGAAATAGATGGTACATTTTTTCATATGTGGTGGGAATGTAAGAAAGTGAAAAGCTTCTGGGAGATGATATATAACGAATTAAAAAAAGTTGAAATATACATTTGTTAAGAAACCAGAGGCTTTTCTCTTAGGAATTGTAGGTAATGAAATAAATAGAAGAGATCATAAGATCTTCCAATATGCAGTAACAGCGGCGAGAATATTATTGGCTCAGAAATGGAAACAAGAACAATTACCAACGTTGGAGGAATGGAGAACGAAGCTGATGGACTATGCGGAACTTGATAAACTGACCGGGAAGATTAGATATCAACGAGATCAAAAATTCATCGAGGACTGGGGAAACTAAAAGATTACTGGGAATGTATAAGTGATAATGAAATAACGTTAGTGGCATTTAGAGAAGCTCTGTGATAATAGAATAAGAAATATTGTAAAAAGTAAAACATAAAAGGGGGGAAGGTATAAAGGCAATATCAAAATTTGGAAATGTGTATCTAAAGAAATGTAATTCGAATGATTGGCAGAAAAGCCGAAGGAAGACAAAAATTGTAAAGCTTAACAGAAATTGTAATGTGACATGATTGTATGGAAAATTAATAAAATATGATTATAAAAAAACAAAAACTGGTTAACAAAGTGAAATACCTAGGAGTTAACATGACTGCTAAGAATGTGAATTTATTTATTTCTCTGCAGCCAAAGATGGAGAAGCTCTATACAGTCAGCAAAAACAAGACCTGGAGCTGACTGTGGCTCAGATCATCAGCTTCTTATAGCAAAATTCAAGCTTAAACTGAAGAAAGTAGGAAAAACCACTGGGCCGGTAAGATACAATCTAAGTCAAATCCCTTATGAATACACAGTGGAAGTGAGGAACAGGTTTAAGGATTTAGATTTGGTGGACAGAGTGCCTGAAGAACTATGGATGGAGGCTTGCAACATTATACAGGAGGCAGCAACGAAAACCATCCCAATGAAAAGGAAATGCAAGAAAGCAAAGTGGCTGTCCAACGAGGCCTTACAAATAGCGGGGGAGAGAAGGCAAGCAAAATGCGAGGAGATAGTGAAAGATACAGGAAATTGAATGCAGATTTCCAAAAAATAGCAAGGAGAGACAAGAAGGCCTTCTTAAATGAGCAATGCAAAGAAATAGAGGAAAACAACAGAATGGGAAAAACCAGAGATCTGTTCAATAAAATTGGAGATATGAAAGGAACATTTCATTCAAAGATTACCATAATAAAGGACAAAAGTGGTAAGGACCTAACAGAAGCAGAAGACATCAAGAAGAGGGGGCAAGAATACACAGAGGAATTATACCAGAAAGATATGGATGTCTCGCAAACCCCAGGTAGTGTGGTTGCTGACCTTGAGCCAGACATCCTGGAGAGTGAAGTCAAATGGGCCTTAGAAAGCACTGCAAATAACAAGGCCAGTGGAAGTGATGGTATTCCAGCTGAAGTATATAAAATTTTAAAAGATGATGCTGTTAAGGTGCTACACTCAATATGCCAGCAAGTTTGGAAAACTCAGCAGTGGCCAGAGGATTGGAGAAGATCAGTCTACATCCCAATCCCAAAGAAGGGCAGTGCCAAAGAATGCTCCAGCTACCGCACAATTGCACTCATTTCACACGCTAGCAAGGTTATGCTTAAAATTCTACAAGGAAGGCTCAAGCAGTATGTGGATCGAGAACTCCCAGAAGTGCAAGCTGGATTTAGAAGAGGCAGAGGAACCAGAGACCAAATTGCAAACATGCGCTGGATTATGGAGAAAGCTAGAGAGTTCCAGAAAGACATCTACTTCTGCTTCATTGACTATGCAAAAGCCTTTGACTGTGTCGACCACAGCAAACTATGGCAAGTTCTTAAAGAAATGGGAGTGCCTGATCACCTCATCTGTCTCCTGAGAAATCTCTATGTGGGACAAGAAGCTACAGTTAGAACTGGATATGGAACAACTGACTGGTTCAAAATTGGGAAAGGAGTACGACAAGGCTGTATATCGTCCCCCTGGTTATTTAACTTATATGCAGAATTCATCATGCGAAAGGCGAGGCTGGATGAATCCGAAGCCGGAATTAAGATTGCCGGAAGAAACATCAACAACCTCAGATATGCAGCAGGGAGAAGAGACGGTGGAGGAAGACTGGAAGAAATTTAAAATTTATCTGCAGAAATACTTTAAAATTTATGAATGTTAAGGACATTGAAACATACCCTAGGGGCTTTAGCAACAAAGTAAAATGTAAGATTGGACCAACAAATAGATAAATTAACAGGTTATGAATTTGCTGAACTGACTTTTAAAAAAGGAATACAAGAACGGGGGGTGTGAGGAAGTCGGGAAAATAAGCTATTTGAAAATGAGAATTAAGAAAGAGGGAATTTTTGTTTTTTGTTATGTTTTGTATTTTTGTATTGTATTGTATTGTATTGTTGTTTGTGATTTTGTCCTTTTTTGTTTATGTAAGTCTGTTTATTGTGAAAATCTAATAAAAAAATTTACTAAAAACAACAACAACAACAACCTCAGATATGCAGATGACACAACCTTGATGGCAGAAAGTGAGAAGGAATTAAAGAACCTTTTAATGAGGGTGAACGAGGAGAGTGCAAAATATGGTCTGAAGCTCAACATCAAAAAAACGAAGATCATGGCTACTGGGCCCATCACCTCCTGGGAAATAGAAGGGGAAGAAATGGAGGCAGTGAGAGATTTGACTTTCTTGGGCTCCATGATCACTGCAAATGGTGACAGCAGTCACGAAATTAAAAGACGCCTGCTTCTTGGGAGAAAAGCAATGACAAACCTAGACAACATCTTAAAAAGCAGAGACATCACCTTGCCAACAAAGGTCCGTATAGTAAAAGCCATGGTTTTCCCAGTAGTGATGTATGGAAGTGAGAGCTGGACCATCAAGAAGGCTGATCGCCGAAGAATGGATGCTTTTGAATTCTGGTGCTGGAGGAGACTCTTGAGAGTCCCATGGACTGCAAGAAGATCCAACCTATCTATTCTGAAGGAAATCAGCCCTGAGTGCTCACTGGAAGGACAGATCCTGAAGCTGAGGCTCCAATACTTTGGCCACCTCATGAGAAGAGAAGACTCCCTGGAAAAGACCCTCATGTTGGGAAAGACAAGGAGAAGGGGACAACAGAGGACGAGATGGTGGGACAGTGTTTTCAAAGCTACCAGCATGAGTTTGACCAAACTGCAGGAGGCAGTGGAAGACAGGAGTGCCTGGCGTGCTCTGGTCCGGGGGGTCACAGAAGAAGAAGAGGAGTTTGGATTTGATACCCCGCTTTATCACTACCCGAAGGAGTCTCAAAGCGGCTAACATTCTCCTTTCCCATCCTCCCCCATAACAAACACTCTGTGAGGTGAGTGGGGCTGAGAGACTTCAGAGAAGTGTGACTGGCCCAAGGTCACCCAGCAGCTGCATGTGGAGGAGCGGAGACGCGAACCCGGTTCCCCAGATTACGTGACTACCGCTCTTAACCACTACACCATACTGGCTCACAAAGAGTAGGACACGACTAAACAACAACAGCTGTATGTGGAAGCAGAGGATCTGGTGATGCCACATTTTTGAATAATCTTGAGACTGATACACCACTCCTTCATAGATATTTTCTGTGCTTATACACTATATTCACAAACTTTACACTCCTCTTGTGACAAGATTTCCAAAGGCTTAGGGTAGCTTGAGAGAAGTAGCTTATTTTGAGACAGCACCCATTTCCAATTCTTTTTTATGAAAACCCTCTCCCTAGTTGGTTTTGATTTGGCTTTTGACAGGACATCAGACCATTTGATAACCTTGCATATCTGCCTTTTTTGGCTGATATTATCTAACTTATTTATGGGACCCGGAGATTCGAAAAGCCTGGCTCTTTCCAGGGATGGATTTAATTTGGCTCAGTCGTGGAATCCGCTCCATCTCCAAGCTCAGTCATTTCTTTGCTCAACCAAAAACAGAGAGATGCAGAAAGGAAAATAGAAAATTAGACAGGATGTACCTCCATGTCCTTAATATCTCTGAAGCCTACATGGAAGAAGGCCTGGGCAGCTCAGAGCAGCCTCATCCTGGTTGGAAAAGGCAGGACTGGTGGAAGAATATTCCCAGACAGAACAGGAGATACATCTCCTATGGAGAGTTGTGGGTGTGTTGACATCTCAGATGCTGCAGGTGGCGCTATGGGGCTCCCTCAAAATAGAGGAGGTTTGTCCTTCAGAGATCTGTATGGAATTTCAAAACTGATCTTATGATCCAGCAGGGAGCCTTACCAGAGAGGCCACGATCCCAGGATTCTCCTCCTTGACTTCCTTCTGCAGAGCTCTCTGGTCAGGATCCAGCAAAGCCCAGTCCTCCTCTGTGAAAGGAACAGCTACGTCTTCAAAGCACACTGGACCCTAAGGGAAAAAGGGAGAAGAAAGATGATCTTCTACACATTGCTCTGTTCTTTTCTGTAACAATTTTCTTGTGTATTTAAATGATGGGTTTTAATCTTTGTGTAAATGGGGGAATTCCACTCATCTTCAAGTAAATCTTTGCAAGCATTCCCATTTTCCAGATGGAAGGACCTCCTCTCCCTTCATCTGGTGGGGTGGACCCTCCCCCTGCCCTCAAGCCAACTTCAAGGGGCACCAGGAGGGGGAGGGGAGGGAATGGTTGGCTGGTCGGCTTTCATCTGTCTTAGGAGACCATGGAAGAGTCTGTCTTTGGGAGTGAGATCCAGGTGTTGGAAGGTAACAGCGCCAGCCCTGGGTGTGGAGAGCGACAGGGGAGAGACATGTGTTGTTGCATCTGGGACACAGGAAGTGGTCTGGAGATGCAGACGGGCTTTTCTCCTCCCTGTGCTCCCCCCACGTGGGAATGTTCCCCTCTGGCTGCAGCCTCTGTTCACAAATGTGACTTTTCCCTCCCTCTGAAGGGGGTTTATTTCCTTGACCCAAAGCCACCTCCCCAAAAAGGAAGGCAGCATCTGGATCCCAAGGAAGAGCAGAGCTGCATATTTCCTGCAAAGTGGCCCCTCCCTGGCTTGGCAGAGAGGACAAAGGAGGACCCCCTGCTCCCCGACTTGGGGGTCTCCCCACACTGTGCATGACCTGAACAGGGACCCCCATGCCCCTCCCTGCACCCCTGGGACCCCCTTCTCCCCATTGCACCCTCAGGGGAAGAGAGACGAGACTCACCCGAGTCCAGGAGGGGCTTTTGCAAAGGAGAGAGAAGAAGAAAGCAGGGAGGGAGGGAGGGAATTTAGCCATGGAGGACCTTGCCCCTCCCCCTTCGCTTCCTGCCCTCTCTAGGAATCCCGCTCTGCTCCTCTTAACCCTTGCCAGCCCAGCCCTCCCTCTCCCCCCCTCGGAGCCAGGGCTTCCCCAGGAGTCTCCTGCAAGGGAAAGAGCAGCCTCCTCGAGAGCAGGCGCCAGGGAGGAAGAGGAAGCCCAGATCCCCCCAAGGGAGACCCTTCCAAGTCTTCCCTCCAGCCCCTCATCTTCCCTGGGGCAGCCCCACTGAATTGGGGAGGCCAAGCTGGGGTCCGGAGACGCCTCCTTCCCTGGGACTTGGAGGCTTGGCTTCTTCCAGGCTCTGGAGTCAGACTTGGGGGGCCCTTTCCCCCCTCTCAGTCCGCCCCCCACACCCAGGGGGTCCCCTCAGCCCTCCTTCTTGGGGGTCTCCCTCCACTCCCCCCTCTCACTCCGCCCCCCACACCCAGGGGGTCCCCTCAGCCCTCCTTCTTGGGGGTCTCCCTCCGCCCCCCTCTCAGTCCGCCCCCCACACCCAGGGGGTCCCCTCAGCCCTCCTTCTTGGGGGTCTCCCTCCGCTCCCCCCCTCAGTCCGCCCCCCACACCCAGGGGGTCCCCTCAGCCCTCCTTCTTGGGGGTCTCCCTCCGCCCCCCACACCCAGGGGGTCCCCTCAGCCCTCCTTCTTGGGGGTCTCCCTCCGCCCCCCACACCCAGGGGGTCCCCTCAGCCCTCCTTCTTGGGGTCTCCCTTCCCTCCCCCCAGCTTCTCCCCTTGAACTCCCGCCTGACTCCTCTTCCTCTCCTCCCCACCTTCCCCTCCAAGCTCCCCCCTCAGAAAAGCCGCCTTGCCTTTTCCCGCCAAAAGGGCTGGCTCCGCCCCCCCCACTGGCTTAGCAGCCAATCAGAGCGAGGCTACAGGAAATTTCTGAGGGACGAAATCCGCTGACTGGCCTGGCTCTGCTGTCCATCATAGGCCCAAACAAGGGGGGCATCCGGCAGCTGCCATATATCTATAGATCATCTACCTATCAATTATCCATCTATCTATTTTAAACTCTTAGGGTTTGAAATTCTTTAGCATAACTGTGCCGGGTGCCAGAGCCCCGCGAGGCCTAATGAATAGTAGTAATAAATGGATGGCGGACAAGTCTGGGAAGGGGCGAGAGGCCCCCCCTGCCCCCCTCCAGGCTCCTCTCAGGCTCCTCCAGGGTCCAAGGCCGCCTCCATTTTGGGGGGGCCAGGAAGTGAGTGGCCCCTGCAGCTTCGCCTGCTGGAAAGGGGGCCACATGCCAGAGGCCAGCCTGGCAGGGTTGTTGTGGAAGGAGGAGCTCCTGGGAGGAAAGGAGGTGCCAGGGAAATGCCATTCTGCCAGTAAGGTGCCTCCGTCCCTCACTCCTCCTCCAAAGGAGAACCAGGGGGGTGTATATATATCTAGGTAGGTAGGTAGGTAGGTAGATGATAGAGATAGATAAACAGCCTCGGTCCAGTATATCTGAAGGAGCGTCTCCACCCCCATTCTTCTGCCTGGACACTGAGGTCCAGCGCCGAGGGCCTTCTGGCGGTTCCCTCACTGCAAGAAGCCAAGTTACAGGGAACCAGTCAGAGGGCCTTCTCGGTAGTGGCGCCTTCCCTGTGGATGCCAAAGAGATCGACAACTACCAGACTTTTAGAAGACATCTGAAGGGAAGTTCAGGGAAGTTTTTAATGTTTGATGTATTACAGTATTGTAATATTTTTTTGGAAGCCGCCCAGAGTGGCTGGGGAAGCCCAACCAGATGGGCGGGTATAGATAATAAATTATTATTATTATTATTATTATTGAGATGTATGTGTGTATAACAGACAGGCACAAAATTTGGCCGCCGGCCCTTCCTCCCGCTCCAAACATAGAAGGACCGGTTGCCCTGACCCAACATGGCTTCTGCTCTTTCTGGCCTCCTGGGCAGCGTCAACTCCGGGACGGCCCTCCTCGCACGGTGAATGGAGGGGAGAAGTCAACTTACACTTGGACGTGGAGGCTGTCAGGGCCTGAAGCGCAGCAGGACAGGCCCAGCTTTTCTTCAGCTCCGCTTGCCCAAATGCAGCTGCTCCCCTTCAGGCCGATGTTCCCCTTCCTAGAAATGGGGGCCTGATGCTTCCCTCGCTCTCTGCTCCCTTCCCTGAGTACTTCCACCATTCAGTGCTTTGGACGCAGCCACGCTTCCCTGGCGGAACAGCAGGCTTAAGGGCACCAGGAATATCTACCCTTTATGAACTCCAGAGGGGAGCTTCTCGCTCCTCCTGTGACAAGATTCCCAAAGGCTGAGGGTAGCTTAAAAGAACTAGTCTCTTTTGAGACAGCACCAATTTCCATTTCTTGCTTATCAAAACCCACAAATGCTCAGCTAGGATTTTTCCAGAAGGTTTTACAAGTATCTATCAGGATGGTAAGGGTTTTATTACAGTGAGCCAGAAAGGATGTTATGTGTTCCATGTCCTCTGTCAGTGGTACAATGACTGATAATCTCTCCTCATTTGTCCGAAAAGGTTGGGAGAAGGAGTCTTTTATCATTGCTTTAGCATTTCCTGAGGTCACACCTGAAATTTGCTTTCACATTAGTTTGTCTACTTGTTTAGCCTGAATAGGGGAGAGACATGTGTTGTTGCATCTGGGACAGAGGAAGTGGTCCGGTTGTGAAGATGCAGACGGGCTTTTCTTCTCCCTGTGCTCCCCCCACGTGGGAATGTTCTTGTCTGTCTACATCCTCTGTTCACAAAGGTGACTTTTCCCTCAATTTGAAGGGGGTTTATTTTATTTACCCAAATCCCCCTCCCCCAAAAGGCAGGCAGCATCTGGATCCCAAGGAAGAACAGCTGCAGTCCTCCTGTGGCCTTATGAGGCGTTGCCCTTGGGTGGGAAAAATATTGCGCCCGGGAAAGGGAAAATGGGAGTCAACAGACACTCAAGGAATAGTTTCGGAGAAAAAGCTTTATTTCTACCATCCATGAACTGGTAGAAGGAGCAAGTGTGATAACTCACAAACAAGCACGAGTTCACAGCCATTTGCACAGAGCATCTATTCCCCTTCCAGTTCCCTCCCCTTTCTCCTCCTTCGGAAAAGTTCTGCCCCATGTCTCCTGAGCATGAACAGAAAGTTCCCGTCTTGGGACTATTTTGGACTGTTCCCAGGAAAAGGGGGTGAGAAACCAAAGGGGGTTTCAGAGTGTTCAGTCGTTTCAGTCTTTTTGTTACAGCAAGAGCAATATGCTTAGCTAATGCTTTTAGCCTTAGAGAGAGAAAAAAGATTTGAGAGTTCCTGAGGCGAGGCTTGGAGGCCTGGCTGGGGGAATTCACAAACAGTTTTAGGGTTTTTAGGGTAACCTGACTGTCTTTCTTCACTCCTGCGAAGTGGCCCCTACCTGGCTTGGCAGAGAGGACAAGGGAGGACCCTCTGCTCCCTGACTTGGGGGTCTCTCCCCCCAGGCATGATCTGAACAGGGACCCCCATGCCCCCTCCCTGCACCCCGGGTAGTGGCATAACAAGGTCAGGGGGTACCTGGTGTGGAAAAGTTTTTGTCACCTCCCCAATATTGACCTCTATTTTTTGCCTGCAAAAATGTTTTGACTTTATTTCACATTTTCTTACAAAGGATTGTGGATTCTGGGCCTCTGATAACAAGGAGGCCACTGTGGAGAGATGCTTAAATCTACAGGATGCATTGTGTTTTGGCTTGTGTTGTTTTATTTATATTTTTTGTTTATTTATTTATTAAAATTAAAAAACCTGTAAAGTTGTTTACCAATACAAAAAAACAAAGAAACAACAACACCACTGCAGTAAAATCAATAAAAATTAACAAGCCTACTTTAAAACAGAGAAAAGCTAAAATATTAAAACAGATTAAAATTACTTCAGCTTCCTAATGCTTTTAGCCGCTGCCTGAAAAGAGTCTAGCAAAGGCACGCGCTTTATTGCAAGAGGCGGGGAGTTCCAAAGGGCAGGTGCTGCCACACTAAACAACGCAGTGCTGGAAAGGGGGTGAAAGGCAAGCGGCCAGCCTGGCAGGGTTGGTGTGGAAGGAGGAGCTCGTGGGAGGAAAGGAGGTGCCATGGAAATGCCATTCTATTTTTTTAAAAATTAATATTTATTAAAGTTTTAAAGGTTACACAAGAAAAAGAAAAAACACCATATTAAACAGAAAACAAGACATCACAATAAAAAAGAGCAAAAAAGAAAAAAAATACAAACAATTAAAACAAAAACAAAAACAGTTCAAACCTTCACATAACTTATCTTTCATTTGCTTGTTTCCTTGACCTCCTCACACCTCCCTTTTTTGTATTCTAGTTCTAAAAGTAAAGAGCCTCCGTCTCTCACTCTTCCTCTAAACGAGAGCCAGGTGTGTGTGTGTGTGTGAACATATAGAGTGAGGAGAGAAAGTATTTGATCCCCTGCTAAATTTGCTTTTTTGCCCTCTGACGAAGAAATGCCTAGTCCACAATAATAATGGTAGGTTTATTGTAGCTGTGAGAGACAGAATAACAACAGAGAAACCAAGAAGACAAAAGTCAAAGATTGATGATGATGATTATTTTTTGTTCTTGTTCCTACTTTTCTCTCTTTTATTTATTCCCAATATCATCCCGATCTTAATCCTTTATCTTATCTTGACAGCCACTGGCATGCAACTTTAATCATATTTAACAGATCTATATGTATATTAACATGCAAGATGAAATTTTTGTTCTTGTTGTCCCTCAATTGTTTTCGGTGCAGTCCCTCCTCAGAAGGCCCTATTTCATTCCACCGTCTTACCTTCCAGGACTCTGGGCTGTCTTCCAGCTTTCCTTTGTTTAATTAAAATTAGGACATGTAATGTATTTTAATGGACTGATATTTTCCCAAACCGAAGAATCTTCCCAAACTGAAGAGACCACACTGTGGGATAGATTTCACAGTTAATAATTGTTCGGTTCCTCTACAATCCAAGCTTGCTCCCCCTGAGCCCTAAGGGAAGCTTACAAAGATCAAAGATTCATCTTCACTTTTATAAATCCATATATGACAAAAGTCCATGCAAGCAGATGTGGTTTCCTGTGTGAAATATTCCCCAGTTGTAATCTGTCGGTTGTCTTCAGCCCCCTTTGAGAGGGACCCCTTTTTCAAACCCGTATAAATTATTTGGTGGGCAATGAATGAATCTTTTCCCACATTCCAAACACTAAGACGTTTTCTCTGTTGTATGGATTCTTTGATGGGAAGTGAGATTGCCCCTCTGACTGAAGCTTTTCCCACATTCCAAGCACTGATAGGGTTTTTCTCCTGTATGAATTATGCGATGGGAAGTGAGACTGGAGCTATCAGTGAAGCTCTTTCCACATTCCAAGCACTGATAGGGTTTCTCCCCTGTATGAATTCTGTGATGGGAAGTGAGGCTATCCTTCCGACTGAAGCCCTTTCCACATTCGAAGCACTGATAGGGTTTTTCCCCTGTATGAATTCTTTGATGGGTAGTAAGACTTTCCTTCTGACTGAAACTCTTTCCACATTCGAAGCACTGATAGGGTTTTCCCCCTGTATGAATTCTCTGATGAGAAGTGAGATTCCCCTCCTGAGGGAAGCTCTTTCCACATTCCAAGCACTGATAGGGTTTCTCCCCTGTATGCATTCTTTGATGGGTAGTAAGACTATCCTTCCGACTGAAGCCCTTTCCACATTCGAAGCACTGATAGGGTTTTTCCCCTGTATGAATTCTCTGATGAGAAGTGAGATTCCCCTCCTGACTGAAGCTCTTTCCACATTCTGAGCACTGATAGGGTTTCTCCCCTGTATGAATTCTGTGATGGGAAGAGAGTGTGGCACTTTGACTGAAGCTCTTTCCGCATTCCAAGCACTGATAGGGTTTCTCCCCTGTATGAATTCTTTTATGGGAAGTGACCTTGTGGCCCTCCCGGAAGCTTTTCCCACATTCCAAGCACTGATAGGGTTTCTCCCCTGTATGAGTTCTTTGATGGGAAGTGAGATGTGCGCTTTGATTAAAGCTCTTCCCACATTCCAAGCACTGATAGGGTTTCTCCCCTGTGTGAACTCTTTGATGGGAAGTCAGATCACCACTCAGACGAAAGCTCTTTCCACATTCTGAGCAGTGATACGGTTTCTCTCCTGTATGAAGTCTTTGATGGGAAGTCAGATGACCACTCAGATGAAAACCTTTTCCACATTCCAAGCACTGATAGGGTTTCTCCCCTGTATGAATTCTTTGATGGGTAGTAAGACTTTCCTTCCGACTGAAGCTCTTTCCACAATCCAAGCACTGATAGGGTTTCTCCCCTGTATGAATTCTTTGATGAGAAGTGAGATTCACCCACGTACTGAAGCTCTTTCCACATTCCAAGCACTGATAGGGTTTCTCCCCTGTATGAATTCTTTGATGGGAAGTGAGATCACCACTCAGACGAAAGCTTTTCCCACATTGGAAGCACTGATAGGGTTTCTCCCCTGTATGAATTCTTTGATGAGAAGTGAGATTCCCCTCCTGAGTGAAGCGCTTCCCACATTCCAAGCACCGATAGGGTTTCTCCCCTGTATGAATTTTGTGATGGGAAGTGAGGTGACCCTTCCGATTGAAGCTCTTTCCACATTCCAAGCACTGATAGGGTTTCTCCCCTGTATGAATTCTTTGATGAGAAGCGAGATTCTGGCGGTGACTAAAGTTCTTCCCACATTCCAAGCACTGATACGGTTTCTCCCCTGTATGAACTCTTTGATGGGAAGTGAGATTCCCCCAGTGACTGAAGCTCTTTCCACATTCCAAGCAATTATATGGTTTCTCCCCTGTATGAACTCTTTGATGCAAAGTGAGATTACCCTTTTGATTGAAGCTCTTTCCACATTCTCTGCACTGATACAATTTCTCCCTACTCTGTGTTCTTTCGTGTGAAGTGAGGGTATTCCTTCGAATGAAGCTCTTTCTTTGACGGGAGGTGCACTGGGAGCTCCGACGGATGTTCTCTCCACACTCTGAATATTTATCTGAATTCTCCGCTATGTGGATTCTGTTGTGCTCCCCCTTGTTCTTCCCTTCTGATTCATCACCATCTGCAATGAAGAGAGAAGCGAATTAGAGTCTCAGGAGGAAATGGGAACTCCAGATTATTGAACAATGTTAATGAATTCTTGTGACAGAGGACGAACTGAAGAGAATGAGATGTGAGGCCGTACAATAGTTTTCACTGTTTTTGTTTCCTGGTATTAACTGAGATATTGCTTGGCTTTTATCTGGGATGGATATTTTTGTGGCTCAATCATGGAATCCACTGCATCTCCAATCACAACATGTTATGATCCAACAGGGATCCTTACTGAGAAAGTCCATGACCCCACGATTCTCCTCCTTGACTTCTCCTGTGTGAGTGCCTGAGGGCCCTGCTCTTGCCACTAACCACCTGGCCCGGGGCGGGGCCTGAAGCCTCAAAAGGACTGCTCTGCTGCCCAGGAGGACTCCCTTGTGTGAATGCCTGAGGGCCCTGCTCTTGCCACTAACCACCTGGCCCGGGGCGGGGCCTCAAGCCTCAAAAGGACTGCTCTGCTGCCCAGGAGGACTCTCCTGCGTGAGTGCCTGAGGGCCCTGCTCTTGCCACTAACCACCTGGCCCGGGGCGGGGCCTCAAGCCTCAAAAGGACTGCTCTGCTGCCCAGGAGGACTCCCTTGTGTGAGTGCCTGAGGGCCCTGCTCTTGCCACTAACCACCTGGCTCGGGGCGGGGCCTGAAGCCTCAAAAGGACTGCTCTGCTGCCCAGGAGGACTCCCCTGTGTGAGTGCCGACCTCAGTGATCACGGGTAGGAGGAGGAGTTACGCTAAGACCAGACCATGTCGTTACAGAGGAGGCAGGTTTAGTCGTTGTTTGACGACTATTCCTGCCTCCGGGTCTCGTCCTGACTGGATGGATACTAGAATCAGCAAGGGATACCCACATGACCTGAAGGTGCTGCTGTGCAATGCCAGGTCAATGATTCATAAAACCACTGCCATCCATGACTTGATCATGGATGGAGGACTTGACCTGGCATGTGTAACAGAGACTTGGTTGGATGAAGCAGATGGGCCTGTCCTTGTCGCTGCTTGTCCACCAGGTTTCTCTTACGCACAGCAACCCAGGTCATGTGGGCGGGGAGGGGGGGTTGCAGTGATTTTTAGGAAGTCATTAGTTTGCACCAGGCGTCCTATTGGGAAGACCCAGTTTTCCGAGTGCATGTTCTGGAAGTTGGGCAATAGGGGCAGTACAGGATTCCTTTTGGTGTACCGACCTCCCCGCTGCACCAAGGATTCCCTGCCCGAGCTGCTTCAGGTCGTGGCGGATGTTCTCCTGGAGACACCTAGCTTGGTTGTCCTAGGGGATTTTAATATCCATGCCGACACAACCTTACAAGGGGCCGCTCGGAACTTCGTGCAAAGCATGGCCTCCATGGGGCTGTCCCTGAATAAGTCTGGCCCAACCCATAGCCGCGGACATGCCTTTGGACCTGGTGTTTACCTCTACGGATGTTGGTGATCTGACACTAAGTAAAAGCGAAACAAAAGAAGTGCCATGGTCAGATCACTTCCTGGTGCAACTCGACTTCTCCGCGATCCATCCCCTCTGCAGGGAGGTGGGACGAATTCGGATGGCCGGCCCCTGCCACTTAATGGATCCAAATGGTTTCCAGAGAGTGGTAGGGGATGTTTTATCCCATGTTGATGGCCTTTCAGCTGATTCCCTGCTGGCCCGCTGGAATGTGGAGTTAACCAGGGATATTGACTGTTTGGCTCCGAAGCGCCCTCTCCGACTGCATGGAGCCTGGACAGCCCCATGGTTTTCCACGGATCTGAGGGCAATGAAACAATCATTGAGACAGCTAGAGCCCGGTGGCGGATAACTCATTCTGAAGCTGACCGGACACGGGTTAAAGCTCAATATCGAGCCTACCAAGTGGCGGTAGTGACGGCGAAGAAGACTTTCTTCACCGCCTCTATTGCATCTGCAGAAAACAGCAGCAGGAGACTTTTTCAGGTGGTTCGCAATTTAGCGGAACCACCTGTTACATTGGGGCCCAGTAAGGGCCACATGATCTGCAATGATTTTTTTTTGCAGATAAAGTCGCTCAGATTCGGGAAGAGGTAGACACCACCATGGGAGCAGGGCCGGAGTGGGAGAGTGCTAGAGTCCTGTCTAGTCAAGTTGTGTGGGATCAATTCCAATCTGTTACCCCCGAGGATGTGGACAGGCTGCTTGGACGAGTGAAACCAACCACCTGTCTCCTGGATCCTTGCCCATCCTGGCTTATAAAAGCTAGCCGGGAAGGACTGGGCGATGGGCTTCGTGGGGTGGTGAATGCTTCCCTCCGTGAGGGAGCCTTCCCAGACCCGCTGAAAGAGGCGGTTATTAAACCGCTTCTTAAAAAACCATCTTTAGATGCGGCCACAATGGCCAACTATCGCCCAGTCTCAAATCTTCCATTCTTGGGCAAGGTGATTGAGCGAGTGGTTGCTGAACAACTCCAGGCACGCCTGGAAGAAGCGGACCATTTGGATCCCTTCCAGTCGGGATTCAGGCCTCATCATGGGACTGAAACTGCCTTGGTCGCACTGGTTGATGATCACCGGCGGGCTAGGGACAAAGGTGAGAGCTGCTTCCTAGTTCTGCTGGATCTCTCAGCGGCATTTGATACCATCGACCATAACATCCTTATGGACTGTATTGAGGGGCTGGGAGCTGGGGGCACTGTCATACAGTGGTTCCGCTCCTTCCTCCTGGGCCGTGTTCAGTAAATGGTGGTGGGGGATTTGTGTTCAGACCCCTGGGCTCTCACTTGTGGGGTGCCTCAGGGTTCTGTCCTCTCCCCCATGCTTTTCAACATCTACATGCAGCCGCTGGGAGAGATCATCAGGGGGTTTGGGCTTGGTGTTCATCAGTATGCGGATGATACCCAGCTCTACCTCTCTTATAAATCAGAACCAGTGAAGGCGGTGAAGGTCCTGTGTGAGTGTCTGGAGGCGGTTGGAGGATGGATGGCGGCTAACAGATTGAGGTTACAGACAGACAGAAGTACTGTTTTGGGGGGACAGGAGGCGGGCAGGTGTGGAGGATTCCCTGGTCCTGAATGGGGTAACTGTGCCCCTGAAGGACCAGGTGTGCAGCCCGGGAGTCATTTTGAACTCACAGCTGTCCATGGAGGTACAGGTCAAATCTGTGTCCAGGGCAGCTGTTTACCAGCTCCATCTGGTACGCAGGCTGAGACCCTATCTGCCTGCGGACTGTTGCGCCAGAGTGGTGCATGCTCTGCTTATCTCCTGCTTGGACTACTGCAATGCGCTCTACATGGGGCTACCTCTGAAGGTTATGCGAAACTACAACTAATCCAGAATGCAGCAGCTAGACTGGTGTCTGGGAGCGGCCGCTGAGACCATATAACACCGGTCTTGAAAGACCTACATTGGCTCCCAGTACGTTTCCGAGCACAATTCAAAGTGTTGGTGCTGACCTTTAAAGCCCTAAACGGCCTCGGTCCAGTATATCTGAAGGAGTGTCTCCACCCCCATCATTCTGCCCGGACACTGAGGTCCAGCACCGAGGGCCTTCTGGTGGTTCCCTCACTGCGAGAAGCCAAGTTACAGGGAACCAGGCAGAGGGCCTTCTCGGTAGTGGCGCCCTCCCTGTGGAATGCCCTCCCACCAATGTCCAAGAGAACAACTACCAGACTTTTAGAAGACATCGGAAGGCGGCCCTGTTTAGGGAGGCTTTTAATGTTTGATGTAGTACAGTATTTTTTTATTATTATTTTTTTGGAAGCTGCCCAGAGTGGCTGGGGAAGCCCAGCCTGATGGGCGGGGTATAAATAATAAATTATTATTATTATTATTATTATTATTATTATTATTATTATTATTAATGCTGCGCTCTCTGGTCAGGATCCAGCAACGTCCACGCCTTGTCTGTGAAACAAACAGCAACATCTTCACCTGAACACTCCCCATCAGAAGTTATCTCAATCTGGTTGGTCTAAATTTTAATTTATACGTAAATCTCTTTCTTCACTTTGAACCCCCTGCCTCCCATTTTCATGATGAGACCAACTCTGTATTGTTTCATTGGTAACAGAAGAGGAAAAATGACTATTACTCACTTAATCTAAGCACAACGGCCACAAGAGCTCCAGTCTAGGCATTTGGCTCTGCGATGTTGAATGTTCTCTGTTCTCTCCTGTTTCCCCTTTTTTTGTTTCAGTTGAAAGCAATTCATGAACCCAGAACTCATAGACTGACCACTAATGATGAACTATATGTTATAGATATTCCGGCAAATTTATTCTGCTATTTTACATAGAAATGACATGAGAAGACTTGGTCTACATGTTTTATTATTCCTATGTTCCTTGTTTTTAAAAGCAAATAAAAAGTTATTCCAAAAAGAAAAGAAAAGAAAAATACATGGAGGCCTCATCTGCGTTCAATCTGCAAAGCAGGATCAGGTTCCTTTCAAGACTCGTGGCTTCTAGTGCTGCGCGATGGGGCGGAGGGAAGTTTGAGGATGGAGAAAAGAATAATATGATGGATTGAGGAAATAGAAATGTAAATGTATGGGGGGGGATGGGGAGGAAATGGTGTTGGCTTTGGTACATCTGTATTGTAAAACAATATGTGAAAACCAATTTTTTTAAAAAAGAGTTGTGGGTTCTAGTGCTGCGCGACGGATCAGTGTTGGACATTGGTAAGGCATTCAGATCACAGAACTGATTTTAGACCTTTTGAGCTGCCAACACATCGCGGTGACTGGGGAGTTGTGATCTATTCCTAGCTGAAATTGCCTGCAGATGACAAAGGAACGGGCAGGCAGGCAGGTGGGGGAGCCCGAAAAGGTGCTCCCCTTCTCCATCTCCATCTGCCTGCCTGCCTCCCCCCACCCCCAAGCTGAGGAAGCCCCAATTCCTCTCTGGCTCCATCCATCCATTTCCCCATCTCCCCTCTCCTGGGACTCACCAGATCTCTCGGAGGTCCCTGGGAGGGAGCGCTCAGAGGTTGTGGGGAGGGATGCGGGAGACAGCCGGACCAGGTCATGCGTCCATCTTCCCTCTTCCATCTCCTCTAGCTTGACAGGATCCGTCTCTTTCATCCTTCCTGAGGAGTCAAGGAGCCAAAAGAAGCTGCAGGGTCCTGGGAGAGAGGAAGAAGCAAAGGGAGCCTCAGAGGCCCTGCAGGGATTCTCTGCCCTAGATATTCTCCTGTCCCTGGAGAATCCCAAATGGGGCAGCCCCTCCCCCACAGAAGCCCCATTTCTAAACATCTCCAGTGCTTGCAGTTTCCCCTGTTTGCTCCTCGCCCCACTTCGTAAGGCTGACATGTTCTGCACAGTACTGACCTGAGAGTAGATCCCATTGAATTCAATGGTGCTTATGGACAGAACTTGGTGCCAAAACCAGTCACCATCCTGTCCCCAAGCCTTGGCCAATCATCAAAACTAAACTCCATTTCCTTCCGTAGTAATACAGTGAACGTTTGAGGCTTTAATCCATTTCAATTTTATCACATAGTTCGCTTTTCTGTTGTAATCCATAAATATAATCCCATTCTCTTTTACCTCCTCTTGCTTTTTATCAGTTTGTTCAGGGAAGGAAGGTTCGTTCTGGTGGGCTGGATCTGGAGCACAAAGGGTCAAGTTCTGCTTGCATCAGCCCTTGTGTTCCTTCTTCAAATTTATTCGGCAGGAATGTCAGAGGTTCAATCTGAGAGTATTTAATTCTGGGCTTCTTATGGCAGAGCACAGAAGACATGCAATCAATTCTTTTCAGTTCTGTCAAGAAGGTCCTTCCCAGGGCTGTCTGAGTTATGGGGTTCCTTGGGGTCCAGGTCAGCTGGCTAGTCAGGATTGTCACCTGCAGAGTATATGTCAACTAAAGGATAATAGTCTGCCTTGGATCGAGGACTTTTTGGAGCTGTTGCTGAATGTGGAAGCAGAGGAGCTGGTGATGCCACATTTTGGAATAATCTTGAGACTAATATACCACTCCTCCATAGATATTCTCTGCGCTTATACACTATATTCACAAACTTTACGCTCCTCTTGTGAGAAGATCCCTAAAGGCTTAGGGTAGCTTGAGAGAAGTAGCTTATTTTGAGACAGCGCCCATTTCCAATTCTTGTTTATTAAAACCCTCTCCCTAGTTGGTTTTGGCTTCTGACAGGACAGCAGAGCATTTGATAACCTTGCATATCGTTTCATATTGATATAGGTATCTGGTGTGCAGATTCCAGTGCAGTGGTACCTCGGGTTACATACGCTTCAGGTTATATACGTTTCAGTTTACAGACTCCGCTAACCTAGAAATAGTACCTCAGGTTAAGAACTTTGCTTCAGGATGAGAACAGAAATCATGCTCCGGCGTCGCAGCAGCAGCAGGAGGCCCCATTAGCTAAAGTGGTGCTTCAGGTTAAGAACAGTGTCAGGTTAAGAACGGACATCTGGAACGAATTAAGTACTTAACCCAAGGTACCACTGTACAGTACAAGCTTCTTAAGTGTTCTGTCTGGACCCAGAGCATGAGCTACTCTTAAGTAAGTTAAAAGGTATTTTTAAGTCAACTTTTTAATATTGCACTATTTTAATTTTTTTTAACATTTTTGCTCTTCTTTGTACTTTCTAGACCTCCTTTTGCCATGTGGATGAATTAAACCTCCCTTATTCATCTATTTTTAATGGTAGGGAAAGAGATATTGTTGTATTATCCGGTTCCACACTCTCTGCCAGACTTTATTCCAGAAGGTTTTACAAGTACCTATCAGGATGGTAAGAATTTTATTACAGTGAGCCAAAAAGGATTTTATGCATTCTATGTCCCTTGTTAGTAATACAAGTCACCCAATGACGGATAATTCCTCATTTGCACCAGAGGCTTGGGAGAAGGAGACTTGTATCCTTGTATTAGCATTTCCTGAGGATAGTTCTGAAATTTTCTTTCAGATTAGTTCCTCTACCTGTTTAGCCTGAATTTGGCCTTGAGTCGCTTGAGCTCCTGGTCTCAGTGCCAGAGATGACTTAGCAGTTGAGATGCCTGGGCCCAAAACCTCTTTCTGGTCATCCTTGGAGCTGCTGAGAGATCCTATAAGGTCAGTAATAGGATCTGGCTCCTGCTGTTTCTTAGCCACCTCCTCATTTTCCTTATTCACGTAAAATGGAGTAATTTTTGCTTGTGCTTTCTTCAGAGAAGCTCTCTTTGGAGAAGGGTCTGTGGCACTTGGGGAGAGAACATGCATTTTGTAACTTCTCCGGGTCAACAATGTCTTTCCCCTTAATTCCTCATCAAGTTTCCTGGTATCTTTAATAATAATAATAATAATAATAATAATAATAATATAATAATATTGTATTACATAATAATAATATGTATAATAATAATAATAGCCTGAGGAAGAAATTGAGGCTGAAATGACTGAAGAATGCAAATGACTGCTTGTGAAAGAGGAAGAAGGGAAGGGAGTTACTGCCTTTTTTGGCTGGTATTAGCTAACGTATTTATGGGACCCGGAGATTCGAAAAGCCTGGCTCGTTCCAGGGATGGATTTAATTTGGCTCAGTCATGGAATCCGCTCCATCTCCAAGCTCAGTCATTTCTTTGCTCAACCAAAAACAGACAGAAAGAAACAGAAAATTTGACAGGATGTACCTCCCCGTCCCTGAGATCTCTGAAGCCTACATGGAAGAAGGCCTGGGCAGCTCAGAGCAGCCTCATCCTGGTTTGAAAAGGCAGGACTGGTGGAAGAATATTCCCAGACAGAACAGGAGATGCATCTCCTATGGAGAGTTGTGGGTGTGTTAACATCTCAGATGCTGTAGGTGGCGCTATTGGGCTCCCTCAAAATAGAGAGGTTTGTCCTTCAGAGATCTGTATGGAATTTCAAACTGATCTTATGATCCAGCAGGGAGCCTTACCAGAGAGGCCACGATCCCAGGATTCTCCTCCTTGACTTCCTTCTGCAGAGCTCTCTGGTCAGGATCCAGCAAAGCCCAGTCCTCCTCTGTGAAAGGAACAGCTACGTCTTCAAAGCACACTGGACCCTAAGGGAAAAAGGGAGAAGAAAGATGATATTTTTCTACACATTGCTCTGTTCTTTTCTGCCTCTTAATAGCTGCATTGTTTTAATACTATTCTTTTCCTTCATGCTTATTTCAGTATCTTAATGGAACGATTTTGTTGTGTATTTAAATGATGGGGGAGAGTCATGTGTTGTTGCATCTGGGACACAGGAAGTGGTCTGGAGATGCAGATGCAGACGGGCTTTTCTCCTCCCTGTGCTCCCCCCACGTGGGAATGTTCCCCTCTGGCTGCAGCCTCTGTTCACAAAGGTGACTTTTCCCTCCCTCTGAAGGGGGTTTATTTCCTTGACCCAAAGCCCCCTCCCCAAAAGGAAGGCAGCATCTGGATCCATAGGAAGGACAGAGCTGCTTATTTCCTGCGATCTTCCCCCCCCCCTGGCTTGGCAGAGAGGACAAAGGAGGACCCTCTGCTCCTGACTTGGGGGTCTCCCCCCACTGTGCATGATCTGAGCAGGGACCCCCATTCATCCTCCCTGCAGCCCCTGGGACCCCCTTCTCCCCATGGCACCCTCAGGGGCAAGAGAGAGGAGACTCACCCGAGTCCAGGAGGGGCACCAAGGAAGCATTTGCAAAGGGGAGAGAAGAAAGCAGGAAGGGAGGGGGGATCTCCACTCCGCCATCCCTTCCCTGTCCTCTCTAGGACTCCAGCTCTGCTCCTCTTAACCCTTGCCATTCCCAGCCCCCCCAGCCCAGCCCTCGCTCTGCCCCCCGGAGCCCCCCTGGGAGCCAGACTCGGCGCCAAGCAGCCTCCTCGAGAGCAGGCGCCAGGGAGGAAGAGGAGTCCCAGATCCCCCCAAGGGAGACGCTTCCAAGTCTTCCCTCCAGCTCCCCATCTTCCTGGGGCAGCCCCACTGAATCGGGGAGACGCCTCCTTCCCCTGGGACGTGGAGGCTGGCAGGCCCAGCTGGGCTTCTTCCAGGCTCTGGCGGAGGCAGACTTGGGGGGCCCTTTCCCCCCTCTCAGTCCGCCCCCCACACCCAGGGGGCCCCCTCAGCCCTCCTTCTTGGGGGTCTCCCTCCGCTCCCCCCTCTCAGTCCGCCCCCCACACCCAGGGGGCCCCCTCAGCCCTCCTTCTTGGGGGTCTCCCTCCGCTCCCCCCTCTCAGTCCGCCCCCCCACACCCAGGGGGCCCCCTCAGCCCTCCTTCTTGGGGGTCTCCCTCCGCTCCCCCCCTCAGTCTGCCCCCCACACCCAGGGGGTCCCCTCAGCCCTCCTTCTTGGGGGTCTCCCTCCACTCCCCCCTCTCAGTCCGCCCCCCACACCCAGGGGGCCCCTCAGCCCTCCTTCTTGGGGGTCTCCCTCCGCTCCCCCCTCTCAGTCCGCCCCCCACACCCAGGGGGCCCCCTCAGCCCTCCTTCTTGGGGGTCTCCCTCCGCTCCCCCCCTCAGTCTGCCCCCCCACACCCAGGGGGTCCCCTCAGCCCTCCTTCTTGGGGGTCTCCCTCCACTCCCCCTCTCAGTCTGCCCCCCACACCCAGGGGGTCCCCTCAGCCCTCCTTCTTGGGGGTCTCCCTCCGCTCCCCCCCTCAGTCTGCCCCCCACACCCAGGGGGTCCCCTCAGCCCTCCTTCTTGGGGGTCTCCCTCCACTCCCCCCTCTCAGTCTGCCCCCCACACCCAGGGGGTCCCCTCAGCCCTCCTTCTTGGGGGTCTCCCTCCGCTCCCCCCCTCAGTCTGCCCCCCACACCCAGGGGGTCCCCTCAGCCCTCCTTCTTGGGGGTCTCCCTCCGCTCCCCCCCTCAGTCTGCCCCCCACACCCAGGGGGTCCCTCAGCCCTCCTTCTTGGGGGTCTCCCTCCACTCCCCCCCTCAGTCTGCCCCCCACACCAGGGGGTCCCCTCAGCCCTCCTTCTTGGGGGTCTCCCTCCACTCCCCCCTCTCAGTCCGCCCCCATACCCAGGGGGCCCCCTCAGCCCTCCTTCTTGGGGTCTCCCTCCACTCCCCCCTCTCAGTCGCCCCCCACACCCAGGGGGTCCCCTCAGCCCTCCTTCTTGGGGGTCTCCCTCCACTCCCCCCTCTCAGTCCGCCCCCCATACCCAGGGGGTCCCCTCAGCCCTCCTTCTTGGGGGTCTCCCTCCACTCCCCCCTCTCAGTCCGCCCCCCATACCCAGGGGCCCCTCAGCCCTCCTTCTTGGGGGTCTCCCTCCATCCCCCCCTCAAGTCCGCCCCCCCACACCCAGGGGTCCCCCTCAGCCCTCCTTCTTGGGGGTCTCCCCTCCATTCCCCCTCTCAGTCCGCCCCCCCACACCCAGGGGGCCCCCTCAGCCCTCCTTCTTGGGGGGTCTCCCTCCTCTCCCCCCTCAGTCCGCCCCCCACACCAGGGGGCCCCCTCAGCCCTCCTTCTTGGGGGTCTCCCTCCGCCCCCCCTCAGTCCGCCCCCCACACCCAGGGGGCCCCCTCAGCCCTCCCTTCTTGGGGGTCTCCCTCCACTCCCCCCTCTCAGTCCGCCCCCACACCCAGGGGGTCCCCTCAGCCCTCCTTCTTGGGGGTCTCCCTCCGCTCCCCCCCTCAGTCTGCCCCCACACCCAGGGGGTCCCCTCAGCCCTCCTTCTTGGGGTCTCCCTCCACTCCCCCCTCTCAGTCCGCCCCCCACACCCAGGGGGCCCCCTCAGCCCTCCTTCTTGGGGGTCTCCCTCCGCTCCCCCCCTCAGTCTGCCCCCCACACCCAGGGGGCCCCCTCAGCCCTCCTTCTTGGGGGTCTCCCTCCTCTCCCCCCTCAGTCCGCCCCCCACACCCAGGGGGCCCCCTCAGCCCTCCTTCTTGGGGGTCTCCCTCCGCTCCCCCCCTCAGTCCGCCCCCCACACCCAGGGGGCCCCCTCAGCCCTCCTTCTTGGGGGTCTCCCTCCACTCCCCCCTCTCAGTCCGCCCCCCACACCCAGGGGGTCCCCTCAGCCCTCCTTCTTGGGGGTCTCCCTCCATTCCCCCCTCTCAGTCCGTCCCCCACACCCAGGGGGTCCCCTCAGCCCTCCTTCTTGGGGGTCTCCCTCCATTCCCCCCTCTCAGTCCGCCCCCCCACAACCAGGGGGTCCCCTCAGCCCTCCTTCTTGGGGGTCTCCCTCCACTCCCCCTCTCAGTCCGCCCCCCACACCCAGGGGGTCCCCTCAGCCCTCCTTCTTGGGGGTCTCCCTCCTCTCCCCCCTCAGTCCGCCCCCCACACCCAGAGGGTCCCCTCAGCCCTCCTTCTTGGGGGTCTCCCTTCCCTCCCCCCTCTCAGTCCGCCCCCCACACCCAGGGGGTCCCCTCAGCCCTCCTTTTTGGGGGTCTCCCCCGCTCCCTCCTCTCAGTCCGCCCCCCACACCCAGGGGGTCCCCTCAGCCCTCCTTCTTGGGGGTCTCCCTTCCCTCCCCCCTCTCAGTCCGCCCCCCACACCCAGGGGGTCCCCTCAGCCCTCCTTTTTGGGGGTCTCCCCCGCTCCCTCCTCTCAGTCCGCCCCCCACACCCAGGGGGTCCCCTCAGCCCTCCTTCTTGGGGGTCTCCCTTCCCTCCCCCCAGCTTCTCCCCTTCATCTCCCGCCTGACTCCTCTTCCTCTCCTCCCCACCTTCCCCTCCAAGCTCCCCCCTCAGAAAACGCGCCTTGCCTTTTCCCGCCAAAAGGGCTGGCTCCACCCCCGCTGGCATGGCAGCCAATCAGAGTGAGGTTCCAGGAAATTTCTGAGGGACTCAGTCCGCTGACTGGCCTGGCTCTGCTGTCCATCACAGGCCCAACCAAGGGGGGCATCTCTAGAGATCATCTCCGTCTGTCAGTTACCTGTCAATCCATTTTAAACTCTTGGGGTTTGAGATCATTTTGCCGGAGCCCTGAGGGCCCCAAGTTTCATAAACAGTGTTAAGAAGTGGTTGGGTCAACTCCCTGCAGGAGTTTCTTGTTGTACATTGTTTTAATGGTTTGTATTTCTTCTGAGACTGTAACCCAAAGTGTGTTTTATAAGCTGGTCTCCGGCTGTAAGAGATTATCTTATTTTATCTTATCTTAATAAATGGGTGGAGGACAAGTCTGGGAAGGGGCGAGAGACCCCTCCCTGCCCCCCTCCAGGCTCCTCTCAGGTTCATCCAGGGTCCAAAGCCGCCTCCATTTTGGGAGGGCCAGGAAGTGAGTGGCCCCTGCAGCTTCGCCTGCTGGAAAGGGGGCCACATGCCAGAGGCCAGCCTGGCAGGGGTGTTGTGGAAGGAGGAGCGCCTGGGAGGAAAGGAGGGGCCAGGGAAGTGCCATTCTGTCAGTAAAGCGCCTCCGTCTCTCACTCCTCCTCCAAAGGAGAACCAGGGGGGTGTATATATATCTATGTATGTTGATAGGTGATTGATAGGTATGTACGTGTGTATAACAGACAGGCACAAAATTGCCTTCATTCAAGATGGCCCCCGGCCCTTCCTCCCGCTCCAAACATAGAAGGACCGGTTGCCCTGACCCAACATGGCTTCTGCTCTTTCTGGCCTCCTGGGCAGCGTCAACTCCGGGACGGCCTCCTCGCGCGGTGAATGGAGGGGCGAAGTCAACTTACACTTGGACTTGGAGGCTGTCAGGGCCTGAAGCGCAGCAGGACAGGCCCAGCTTTTCTCCAGCTCCGCTTGCCCAAATGCAGCTGCTCCCCTTCAGGCCGATGTTCCCCTTTCTAGAAATGGGGGCCTGATGCTTCCCTCGCTCTCTGCTCCCTTCCCTGAGTACTTGCACCATTCAGTGCTTTGGACGCAGCCCCGCTTCCCTGGCGGAAGAGCAGGATTAAGGGCACCAGGAATATCTACCCTTTACGAACTCCAGAGGGGAGCTTCTCGCTCCTCCTGTGACAAGATTCCCAAAGGCTGAGGGTAGCTTGAGAGAACTAGCCTCTTTTGAGACAGCACCAATTTCCATTTCTTCTGGATCAAAACCCACAGACGCTCAGCTAGGATTTTTCCAGAAGGTTTTACAAGCATCTATCAGGATGGTAAGAATTTTATTACAGTGAGCCAGAAAGGATTTTATGTGTTCCATGTCCTCTGTTAGTAGTAGTACAAGGCGCCCAATGACTGATAATCCCTCCTCATTTGTCCGAAAAGGTTGGGAGAAGGAGTCTTCTATCCTTGCTTTAGCATTTCCTGAGGATACACCTGAAATTTGCTTTCACATTAGTTTGTCTACTTGTTTAGCCTGAATAGGGGAGAGACATGTGTTGTTGCATCTGGGACACAGGAAGTGGTCCGGTTGTGAAGATGCAGACGGGCTTTTCTTCTCCCTGTGCTCCCCCCACGTGGGAATGTTCTCGTCTGTCTACATCCTCTGTTCACAAATGTGACATTTCCCTCAATTTGAAGGGGGTTTATTTTATTGACCCAAATCCCCCTCCCCCCAAAGGAAGGCAGCATCTGGATCCCAAGGAAGTCTGGCTGCAGCCTCTGTTCACAAAAGTGACTTATCTCCAAACCTGAAGGGGGTTTCTTTGCCTCCCCCCTTTTCCTTGACCCAAAGCCCCCTCCCCCCAAAAGGAAGCAGTGCCTGGATCCCAAAGGCTGCATATCTCCTGCGAACTGGCCCCCTCCCTGGCTTGGCAGGGAGGACGAGGGAGGACCCTCTGCTCCCTGACTTGGGGGTCTGCCCTGTGGCCGGAGACCCCCCCCCAAAATGTATAATGCACAAGCACCACACTCACACGCACACACCTCCCCTCCCCGACCCTGGCAATGTCCCTTTAGAGGGCCATTTCCTAAAAGCCTTCCGTAAATAAGGAAGCGCGCTAGTTTTGACAGCTCTACTGGAACCCTTTTCGCCTATCTTTATCATGGGTAGACCGGGCGCCCGAACTCTGGGTCAGCCGGCTGCCGTTTCAACCAATCAGCGTTACCGAACAGCGCCTCTAGCGGTGGCTGCGCAGGTACTGCAGCCGGCTTCTGCTTCTTCCCCACTTTGACAGCTTGCTAATACAATGTTTCCGAATTCAACTGACCGTGACTGATTTAATCAAGATGTTGCAACATTGTTTCCAGAACTTGGGAGTATTTTGAACTTCAGGGTCCCTTTCCTTTAAATATTCACCACAAATCAGCCGTACATCGGATTTTCATCGGACCACTTTTATTCTACTCCAAATTACATGGATTACCAAAGGGGGGTGGCCTGCCACCGGCCAGCCATAATCCCCCAACCGAGCAAGCACGTACTCAGCGCCTCCTCCCAGCTGACCTCCCTACCCTGATACCCGGCTTGATGGGCTCAGACAGAAAACCGCCAAGGACACAGGACTGCATATGATAGTGTATTCTCCTTCTGCAAAAACAAAAGGGACTGTGACCGGATTCCCCCAGGGGCAGGAAACTGCGCCTTTGCCCTTTGTCTTCCAAAAGGACTCACAGGATGGGGGGAGAGGGACACTGACCGGGTGTTGAGATACTTGGGTTACCTGCCCAATCCCTCCCCTGACTCCTCCTGTTTTTAATATAATCATGATGTAAATATGATGTAATTCTGAGGGTGTAGCTAAGGGGATTAGTAACTAATAAAAGTCAGGGTCTCCCTTTGTTCGGGGCTTCCATCTTGCTTCACTTCGTGGGCGGTGGGAGTCCTGTCGCGACAGTCTTTTCTTTAATAAAGACCGAGCCTACTGGCTGCTGTTTTGCTCTGACTTGCTCTGGCTGGTGTCTTCATTTGTCCAAGAGAGCCCTCGGATTTCCGTTAACAGTTCCCATCAGGAATGATCTGAACAGGGGCGCCCATGCATTTCCTGCATCCCGTGTAATTGCATAACAAGGTCACCTCCTGTCACCTCCCCAATAATACATTTTTTCTTTTGCCTGCAAAAATGTTTTGACTTTATTTCATATTTTCTTACAAAGGAATGTGGATTCTGGGCCTCTGATAACAAGTAGGCCACTGTGGAAAGTTACTTAAATCTACAGGATGCATTGTGTTTTGGCTTGTGTTGTTTTATTTATATTGATTATTTATTTATTAAAATTTATTTTTAAAAACCTGTAAAGTTGTTTACCAATACAAAAAAAACAAAGAAACAACAACACCACAGCTGTAAAATCAAAATTAACAAGCCTACTTTAAAACAGAGAAAAGCTAAAATATTAAAACAGATTAAAATTACTTCAGCTTCCTGAGCATCTGGGTATGCTTGCCTAAACAATAATGCTTTTAGCAAGTGCCTGAAAGGAGTCTAGAAGAGGCACGCACTTTATTGCAAGTGGCGGGGAGTTCCAAAGGGCAGGTGCTGCCACACTAAACCACGCAGTGCTGGAAAGGGGGTGAAAGGCAAGCGGCCAGCCTGGCAGGGTTGTGGAAGGAGGAGCTCCTGGGAGGAAAGGAGGTGCCAGGGAAACGCCTTTCTAGAAGTAAAGAGCCTCCGCCTCTCACTCCTCCTCCAAACGAGAGCCAGAGGTGTGTGTGTGTGTAAACATATAGAGTGAAGGGGGAAAGTATTTGATCCCCCGCTAAATTTGGGTTTTTTGGCCTCTGACGAAGAAATGCCTAGTCCACAATATTAATGGTAGGTTTATTGTAGCTGTGAGAGACAGAATAACAACAGAGAAACCCAGAAGACAAAAGTCAAAGATTGATGATGATGATTATTTTATATTTTTGGTTCCTGTTCCTACTTTTCTCTCTTTTATTTATTCCCAATATCATCCCGATCTTAATCCTTTATCTTATCTTGACAGCCACTGGCATGCAACTTTCATCATATTTAACAGATCTATATGTAAATTAACATGCAAGATGAACATTTTGCTCTTCTTCTTTTTTTCCTTTTTTTTCCCAACATAATTTTTATTGATTTGCATGGATCAAAATACAAAACAAAACTATAATATTCCACTTAATGTTTACATAGTTTACAAAGTGACTTCCTTCAACCTTTCCACAAATCATCCGTATTAATAAAAGCCAATAGTTCCGCATTTCTTCTTTTGTAGTGCCGTTGATCATTCTGGTTCCTCTGTTTTCCTTTAGACAGTACCCTTTGCTTCTTACAGAGCTCCCTTAAAACCCACTAGTGTTATCTGACCATCGCTTAGATTTTCCAGATATTCCGTAAAACTTTCCCAATCTTTTATAAACCTCTGGTCTTTTATATATCTGATTTTCCCTGTCATCTTATCCATCTCCACGTAGTCTAATAATTTTGATCTCCATTCCTCTATTTTCGGCAAACCCTCTAATTTCCAGTTTTTGGCTAACAGGACCCTTGCTGCCGTTGTTGCGTACTGGAACAGCTTATAGTCTTTCCTTTTTATCTCCTTTCCTACCAATCCCAGCAGGAATGCCTCGGGTTTTTTAACAAAGGTATAACTTAAGATTTTCTTTATTTCATTATACACACTCTCCCAAAACCCTTTAACCTTTTGGCATTCCCACCACATATGGTAGAATGTCCCCTCCCTTTCCTTGCACTTCCAGCATTTGTTACAGGATCCGTACATTCTGGCTAGTTTGATGGGAGTCATATACCAGCGGTAAAACATTTTCATTAAATTTTCCTTAAGTGACACACAAGCCGTAAACCTAAGATGTTGTTTCCATAGTTTTTCCCACTCTTCAAAATAGATGTTACGGCCAAAGTCTTTGGCCCAGTGTGTCATTACCGACTTAACTTCCTCGTCAATTAGGTTCCAGTCCAGTAACTGATTGTACATTTTAGACAGAGTTTTTGTATTATTTTCCAGGATCTCAGTTTGGAATCTAGTGTTTTTGTCAACATATCCTTTATCTTTGAAATCTTTCCTAAACATATCATTTGTCTGGAAGTAATGGAGCCAATCATAAACTTGGTCTTTGACCTGCTCATACGGCCTCATTTTCCACTTTCCTTCCTCTTTCATTAACAGTTGTTCGTATGTGGCCCAGTTAGCCCTCATATTGGTCTTTTTAACGGACATAACTTCTAATGGTGACAGCCAGTGGGGTGTTTTAGGTTCTAGCACGTCTTTGTACCTTTCCCATACCTCAATCAGTGGGCCCCTGAATATGTGGTTTCCGAATTCCTTGTGCGATCTCTTCCGCCCGTGCCACAGGTAGGCGTGCCACCCGAATCGGTTATCATGACCTTCTAGGTCCAGCACTTCTCTATCCTCCAGATTAATCCATGTCTTTACCCAGCATAGGCAAGATGCCTCATAGTATAGTTTCAAATCTGGCAGGGCGAAGCCTCCCCTTTCCTTCACATCTGTCAACAATTTAAATTTTATTCTGGGTTTCTTCCCCTGCCAGATAAATTTTGAAATCTCCCTATGCCAGACTTTGAATATCCTAGTACCTTTAATCACGGGGATATTTTGGAAAAGAAATAATATTCTTGGAAGTACGGACATTTTGATTGTGGCTATTCTACCCCAAAATGACAATCTGAGCCTGCCCCACGTTTCTATGTCTTTTTTAATTCCTTTCCATACTGTTTCATAGTTGTTTTTAAATAAGTCTATATTTTTTGGCGTTACCCATACTCCTAGGTATTTCACCTTCTTAGTCACCTCTAGTTCCGTTTCTCTTTGTAATTCTTCAACTTTGTCCTTGTACATGTTCTTAACTATCATTTTTGTTTTCCTTTTGTTAAGTTTAAAACCCGCTATTTTACCAAATTGGTTGAATTCTTCGAGCACCTCTTTTATTGAGTCTAATGGATCCTCCAATGTTACCACCAGGTCGTCCGCGAAAGCTTTGATTTTATATTCGTTCTGACCTACCCTTACTCCTTTTATTTTTTTGTTGTCTCTTATAGAATTAAGTAAGACCTCTAACACCATTACAAACAATAAAGGGGACAGTGGGCATCCCTGTCTTGTTCCTTTAGTTACTGTTATTTCTTCAGTCTCTACATTGTTTATTATGAGTCTTGCCTTCTGTTCTGTGTAGATGGCTCTTATCCCATTATAAAATTCGGTGCCCACCTCCATATATTCCAATTGTTTCAGCAGGAAATCCCAGATTACATTATCGAACGCTTTTTCGGCGTCCACAAATAACAACACACCTTGTTTATCGCACCTATCTGTTAAGTATTCTATGATGTTTATTATGTTTCTTGTGTTGTCTTTCATTTGCCTGCCCGGCAAAAAGCCGGCTTGGTCTTTGTGTATACTTTCTATCAGAATGTCCTTTAATCTCTTTGCTAGGATTCCCGCAAAGATCTTGTAGTCTATATTTAGCAGGGAAATCGGTCTATAGTTTTTAATTTGCCGTAAATCTGAGTCTTGTTTGGGAATTAATGTGATCAATGCTTCCTTCCACGTCTCTGGTAGTTCTCTTTCTTTGAGGATGTTATTCATTACTTCTTGCAATGGGGTCAGTAGAGCTGGTTCCATCTCCTTATAGTATCTACCAGTAAACCCATCTGGGCCTGGAGCTTTCCCATTTTTTAAATTTTTAATTGTTGCTTTGATTTCTTCTATCTCAATTAGAGCGTTTAGCTTCTCTTTTTCTGCTGAGGAGATCTTGTTGATGTTCTTAGCTTTTAAATATCTCTCTATTTTTCTCATGTTATTCCTTTCTGTGTTTTTAAAGAGTCCTCTGTAAAAATCCAAAAAGGACCTTCCTTATTTCTTTGGGCTTGCTTATCTCTTCTCCTTCCACCTCAATTTTATTTATTGTATTCTGCTCCTTCCTTTTTTTTAATTGCCAGGCTAATAACTTCCCTGATTTATTAGCGTACTCGAAGTTCCTTTGTCTTAATTTTTTAACTTTCCATTCTATCTCTCTATTTATCAACATCGCGTACTGGGATTGTAAGACTTTAATGTTCTCTTTTATTTTCTTATTTTGGGGATTTTTAGTTAATTTCTGTTCATTCTCTAATATTTGTTGTAAAATTTCTTTTTTCCCCTCTTTCTCTCTTATTGTTCTTAATTGCATTGTGTTGGATAAAGAAGCCCCGCATCACCGCCTTGCCTGCATCCCACACCACTTTTGGTTTTGTACCTTTACCTAGATTGTCTTCAAAATATTCCTTTAACCTGTTTTGGGCTTTCTCTACTATCTCTTGGTCGTCCAATAAATAGTCTCCCATTTTCCATCTATTTGTCCTTCTTTCTAGCCCTTTCAGTTCCATTTTTATTGGGTTATGGTCGGAAATTGTTTTAGCCTGGATCCCCACCCTTGCAGCTCTTGGGATTAATTCTGCCGAAATCCATATCTGGTCTAATCTTGAGAAAGAGTCATTGGGTTCTGAGTGGAAAGTATGTTGTTTTTCCAGGGGGTATTTAAATCTCCAAATATCCACTAAATTACAATTTTGTACCAAAGAGAAGAAGGTTCTGGGTAGTTTTCCTTCTGTGCCTTTCGTGTCCCTTAGCCTATCCAGCTCTAACGACACCACGCCGTTCATATCTCCCAATAGTATAATTTTCTGGTCAGCATAATCGGATAACTTTCCCTCTAACCTCCTAAAAAACTCTGACTCTTCTTGTTGTTGTCCATCAATTTTTTTCGGTGCAGTCCCTCCTCAGAAGGCCCTATTTCATTCCACCATCTTACCTTCCAAGACTCTGGGCTGTCTTCCTACTTTCCTTTGTTTAGTTAAAATTAAGACACATGTAATGTATTTTAACTGACTGATCTTTTCCCAAACCGAAGAATCTTCTGTGTGGGAGTCATAAAGCCAAGGCAGAGTCTTGTAAATACTGCAGGGTGCCCCCTGACATTCCTCTGGGCAATGATTACCTTATATGGTAAAGGGGCAATAAAAGCTCGACTGGATGAGGTAACGTGAGATTGGCAAACGGCCATGCGCCTGGACAGAACAAAGGACAATAAAAAGTGACCGGAGAGGAGAAGAAGTCTGAATGAGCTGCTCTCTCTTATTATGGAAATATTGCTGGCTTTCTGTGTCTTTTTTTTACCCTAAACAAATGCCACTTGTGACGGCTGGCTCCAACACTTCTGGAAGAGACCACACTGTGCGACAGATTTCACAGTTAATAATTGTTTGGTTCCTCTAGAATCCAAGCTTGCTCCCCCTGAGCCCTAAGGGAAGCTTGCAAATATCAAAGATTCACCTTCACTTTTATAAATCCATATATGACAAAAGTCCATGCAAGCAGGTGTGGTTTCCTGTGTGAAATATTCCCCAGTTGTAATCTGTCGGTTGTCTGCAGCCCCCTTTGAGAGGGACCCCTTTTTCAAACCCGTATAAATTATTTGGTGGGCAAGGAATGAATCGTTTCCCACATTCCAAACACTAAGGCGTTTTCTCTCTTGTATGGATTCTTTGATGGGAATTGAGATGACCACTCTGACGAAAGCTTTTCCCACATTCCAAGCACTGATAGGGTTTCTTCCCTGTATGAATTCTCTGATGAGAAGTGAGATTCCCCCCCTGACTGAAGCTCTTCCCACATTCTGAGCACTGATAGGGTTTCTCCCCTGTATGAATTCTGTGATGGGAAGAGAGTGTGGCACTTTGACTGAAGCTCTTTCCGCATTCCATGCACTGATAGGGTTTCTCACCTGTATGAATTCTTTGATGGGAAGTGAGATTGTGGAAGCTTTTCCCACAATCGAAGCACATATAGGGTTTCTCCCCTGTATGAATTCTTTGATGGGAAGTCAGATCACCACTCAGACGAAAGCTCTTTCCACATTCCAAGCAGTGATACGGTTTCTCTCCTGTATGAAGTCTTTGATGGGAAGTCAGATGACCACTCAGACGAAAACCTTTTCCACATTCGAAGCACTGATAGGGTTTCTCCCCTGTATGAATTCTTTGATGGGAAGTGAGACTATCCTTCCGACTGAAACCCTTTCCACATTCAAAGCACTGATAGGGTTTTTCCCCTGTATGAATTCTCTGATGAGAAGTGAGATTCCCCTCCTGACTGAAGCTCTTCCCACATTCTGAGCACTGATAGGGTTTCTCCCCTGTATGAATTTTTTGATGAGAAGTGAGATTCCCCTCCTGACTGAAGCTCTTCCCACATTCCGAGCACTGATAGGGTTTCTCCCCTGTATGAATTTTTTGATGAGAAGTGAGATTCACCTTATTACTGAAGTTCTTTCCACATTCCAAGCACTGATAGGGTTTTTCTCCTGTATGAATTTTGTGATGGGAAGTGAGGTGACCCTTCTGATTGAAGCTCTTTCCACATTCCAAACACTGATACAGTTTCTCCCCTGTATGAATTCTTTGATGAGAAGCGAGATTCTGGCGGTGACTAAAGTTCTTCCCACATTCCAAGCACTGATACGGTTTCTCCCCTGTATGAACTCTTTGATGGGAAGTGAGATTCCCCGAGTGACTGAAGCTCTTTCCACATTCGAAGCACTGAAAGGGTTTCTCCCCTGTATGAATTCTTTGATGGGAAGTGAGATGGGTGCGCTGACTGAAGCTCTTTCCACATTCAAAGCACTGAAAGGGTTTCTCCCCTGTATGAATTCTTTGATGGGAAGTGAGACTATCCTTCCGATTGAAGCTCTTTCCACATTCCAAGCACTGATAGGGCTTCTCCCCTGTATGAATTATTTGATGAGAAGTGAGATGGGCCCTCTGGCTGAAGCTCTTTCCACAGTCCAAGCACTGATACGATTTCTCCCTACTCTGTGTTCTTTTGTGTGAAGTGAGGCTATTCCTTCGAATGAAGCTCTTTCTTTGATGGGAGGTGAACTGGGAGCTCTGACGGATCTTCTCTACACACTCTGAATATTTATCTGACTTCTCTGCTATGTGGATTCTGTTGTGGTCTCCCTTGTTCTTCCCTTTTGATTCATCACCATCTGCAATGAAGAAAGAAGCTAATTAGAGTCTCAGGAGGAAATGGGAGCTCCAGATTATTGAACAATGTTAATGAATGCTTGTGACAGAGGAAGAACTGAAGAGAATGAAATGTGAGGCCATCCAATAGTTTTCACTGTTTTTGTTTCCTGGTATTAACTGAGATATTGCTTGGCTTTTATCTGGGATGGATATTTTTGTGGCTCAATCATGGAATCCACTCCATCTCCAATCACAACATGTTATGATCCAACAGGGATCCTTACTGAGAGAGTCCATGATCCCACGATTCTCCTCCTTGACCTCCCCTGGGTGAGTGCCTGAGGGCCATGCTCTTGCCACTCACCACCTGGCCCGGGGCGGGGCCTCAAGCCTCAAAAGGACTGCTCTGCTGCCCAGGAGGACTCCCCTGGGTGAGTGCCTGAGGGCCCTGCTCTTGCCACTCACCATCTGGCCCAAGGCGGGGCCTGACAGGCCTCACAACTACGGTTGCTGTTACTGCTGCTGCTGTCCAGGAGGACTCAGGGGGGGCGCAGAGTTCTTTTTAAAATGTTTTTAAAAATTTCTTCTGAATTTTTTATATGTGGGGGGTGGGGTGGGGGTGGGGTGGGGTGGATGTTTGGTTGGGCCTGGGAATTTGTTTGATTTAGGTGTTTTTGTAATTTCTACAGGTTTTTTTGTATTGTTTTATTGTTTTATTTTTTTAAAGGTTTTATTTTGTTCCTAATGGGAGGGGTCAGGGCTGCCGGGGAGTGGGTCCCAGCCAACAAAATGGCTGGGGCATGTTCCACAGGGGGGGATGCACTGGGACAACCGATCTCAGTGATCACGGGTAGGAGGAGGAGTTACGCTAAGACCAGACCATGTTGTTACAGAGGGGGCAGGTTTAGTCGTTGTCTGAGGACTATTCCTGCCTCCGGGTCTGGTCCTGACCGGATGGATACTAGAATCAGCAAGGGATACCCACATGACCTGAAGGTGCTGCTGTGCAATGACAGGTCAATGATTCATAAAACCACTGCAATCCATGACTTGATGATGGATGGAGGACTTGACCTGGCATGTGTAACAGAGACTTGGTTGGATGAAGCAGATGGGCCTGTCCTTGCTGCTGCTTGTCCACCAGGTTTCTCTTACGCACAGCAACCCAGGTCATGTGGGCAGGGAGGGGGGGTTACAGTGAGTTTTAGGAAGTCATTAGTTTGCACCAGGCGTCCTATTGGGAAGACCCAGTTTTCTGAGTGCATGTTTTGGAAGTTGGGCAATAGGGGCAGTACAGGATTCCTTTTGGTGTACCGACCTCCCCGCTGCACCAAGGATTCCCTGCCTGAGCTGCTTCAGGTCATGGCGGATGTTCTCCTGGAGACACCTAGCTTGGTTGTCCTAGGGGATTTTAATATCCATGCCGACACAACCTTACAAGGGGCCACTCGGGACTTCGTGGAAAGCATGGCCTCCATGGGGCTGTCCCTGAATAAGTCTGGCCCAACCCATAGCCATGGACATGCCTTGGACCTGGTGTTTACCTCTACGGATGTTGGTGATCTGACACCAAGTAAAAGCAAAACAAAAGAAGTGCCATGGTCAGATCACTTCCTGGTGCAACTGGACTTCTCCGCGACCCATCCCCTCTGCAGGGAGGTGGGACGAATTCGGATGGTCCGCCCCCGCCACTTAATGGATCCAAATGGTTTCCAGAGAATGGTAGGGGATGTTTTATCCCATGTTGATGGCCTTTCAGCTAATTTCCTGGTGGCCCACTGGAATGTGGAGTTAACCAGGGCTATTGACTGTTTGGCTCTGAAGCGCCCTCTCTGACTGCATGGAGCCTGGACAGCCCCGTGGTTTTCCACAGATCTGAGGGCAATGAAACAATCATTGAGACGGCTAAAGCGCCGGTGGCGGATAACTCATTCTGAAGCTGACCGGACACGGGTTAGAGCTCAATGTCGAGCCTACCAAGTGGCGGTAGCGACGGTGAAGGAGACTTTCTTCACCGCCTCTATTGCATCTGCAGAAAACAGCAGCAGGAGACTTTTTCAGGTGGTTCACAATTTAGCAGAACCACCTGTTACATCGGGGCCCAGCAAGGGCCACATGATCTCCTGCAATGATTTTGCAAAGTTTTTTGCAGATAAAGTCGCTCAGATTCGGGAAGAGGTAGGCACCACCATGGGAGCAGAGCCGGAGCGGGAGAGTGCTAGAGTCCTGTCTAGTCAAATTGTGTGGGATCAGTTCCAATCTGTTACCTCCGAGGATGTGGACAGGCTGCTTGGACGAGTGAAACCAACCACCTGTCTCCTGGATCCTTGCCCATCCTGGCTTATAAAAGCGAGCTGGGAAGGGCTGAGCGATGGGCTTCGTGGGGTGGTGAATGCTTCCCTCCGTGAGGGAGCCTTCCCAGACCCGCTGAAAGAGGCGATTATTAAACCGCTTCTTAAAAAACCATCTTTAGATGCGGCCACGATGGCCAACTATCGCCCAGTCTCAAATCTTCCATTCTTGGGCAAGGTGATTGAGCGAGCGGTTGCTGAACAACTCCAGGGACACCTGGAAGAAGCAGACCATTTGGATCCCTTCCAGTCGGGATTCAGGCCTCATCATGGGACTGAAACTGCCTTGGTCGCACTGGTTGATGATCTCCGGCGGGCTAGGGACAAAGGTGAGAGCTGCTTCTTAGTTCTGCTGGATCTCTCAGCGGCATTTGATACCATCAACCATAACCTCTCTTTTAAATCAGTGAATCACCAGTGAAGGTGGTGAAGGTCCTGTGTGAGTGTCTGGAGGCGGTTGGAGGATGGATGGCGGCTAACATATTGAGATTGAACCCTGACAAGACAGAAGTACTGTTTTGGGGGGACAGGAGGTGGGCAGGTGTGGAGGATTCCCTGGTCCTGAATGGGGTAACTTTGCCCCTGAATGACCAGGTGCGCAGCCTGGGAGTCATTTTGGACTCACAGCTGTCCATGGAGGCACAGGTCAAATCTGTGTCCAGGGCAGCTGTTTACCAGCTCCATCTGGTACGCAGGCTGAGACGCTCCCTGCCCGCGAATTGTCTCGCCAGAGTGGTGCATGCTCTGGTTATCTCCCGCTTGGACTACTGCAATGCGCTCTACGTGGGGCTATCTCTGAAGGTGACGCGGAAACTACAACTAATCCAGAATGCGGCAGCTAGACTGGGGCCTGGGAGCGGCCGCCGAGACCATATAACACCGGTCTTGAAAGACCTCCATTGGCTCCCAGTACATTTCTGAGCACAATTCAAAGTGTTGGTGCTGACCTTGAAAGCCCTAAACGGCCTCGGCCCAGTATATCTGAAGGAGTGTCTCCACCCCCATCGTTCTACCCGGACAGTGTGGTCCAGCATCGAGAGCCTTCTGGTGGTTCCCCCACTGCGAGAAGCCAAGTTACAGGGAACCAGGCAGAGGGCCTTCTCGGTAGTGGCGCCCTCCCTGTGGAATGCCCTCCCACCAGATGTAAAAGAGGACAACAACTACCAGACTTTAAGAAGACATCGGAAGGTGGCCCTGTTTAGGAAGGCTTTTAATGTTTGATGTAGTACAGTATTTTAACAAACAGCAACATCTTTACCTGAACACTCCCCATCAGAAGTTATCTCAATCTGGTTGGTCTAAATTTAAATTTATACATAAATCTCTTTCTTCACTTTGAACCCTCTCCCTCCCATTTTCATGATGAAACGAACTCTGTATTGTTTCATTGGTAACAGAAGAGGGAAAAATGACTATTACTCACTTAATCTAAGCACAACGGCCACAATAGCTTCAGTCTAGGCATTTGGCTCTGCGATGTTGAATGTTCTCTGTTCTCTCCTGTTTCCCCTTTTTTTGTTTCAGTTGAAAGCAATTCATGAACCCAGAACTCATACACTGTCCACTAATGATGAACTATATGTTATAGATATTCCGGCAAATTTATTCTGCTATTTTACATAGAAATGACATGAGAAGACTTGGTCTACATGTTTTATTAGCGGAGTGATGTCGACTGAAGAATTAATATGTTGGATAGTAGGAGAAGAGAGATCCAAGGGTCGCGGATAGCAGCGGGGGCGGCCGTTAAACGCACGTCACACACAGGGACTGCGGGGCAGAGCGAAAGCTCGGGAAGAGCATGCCCACTGCTTTTCCTGGATCGCCTGGGGAGCTCCTGGCCACGGGCAAACATATGGCTAGGCCGCGAGAGGGGGGTTGATGGAGAGAGAGCTTTCTTCTGTTCGAGGGTAATGAGTTCACACCTCTCAACGCTCGTGTAGTTCGAGTAGTCGTCACGCAGCACCCTGCTTGTGGAGTCAAAGAGCGGAGTAGTAGAGCGGATTCTGGAAAGAAAACGCCGACTCTTAGTATGCCTGAATGTGGTTCACAGTTGTGCCACTACTAGCTCGCGCTGCCATGAGCGGTTCTTCGAGCATCAGAATCTAATGACACCATATCGCTGGTGCCGAGACTGCGGATCCATTGACACGTGCTAAGGCGAGAGTTGTTTCCTGAAATACCACTCAATGGAACGCGCGGTAAGGAGAGGCGGATGTTGACGTTTGCAAGAGTACTGTTGTTTCGGTTGTTTCCAGTCGGGGAGGATTCAGGGGCCTTTGCCATCACTTCGCGGATATTTGGAGGTTTGATGACAACGCGCATTCAGCTTGGTTGTTTTGTGTACGGGACTTGAGGTCTTGTGATGGTGGAGAATCTTTCTTAGTTGTCGATCTGAGGAGACATACAAAGGTGATATGGGCTGTTCTGTTAGGTTTTCTGCTAGTGATTCGCGCCATAGCTTGTCTTGTGAGTTGAGCCTTTGTATTGGTGGTTTAAGGGACTATACGGCGGAGCGATTATAGAGATAAGCGAGGATGCGAGGTCTCGGTGCGAGGAGCTGTGGGCACGGTGGTTCGAGAGCGATGCGCTCGACTGCTGCTGCGATCATTCGGTATTCAGATGATGAGAGGAGGAGGCATTTGCGATTTAAGATTAGGTTAGTGGGATTTGGGTATCAAGATGGGTCATGCTTTACAGCTGGCTGGGGGCCCATTTCCGCTTAGATTTGTGAAGGTTGGACTTCGCGGGATAAGTTTGGGCTGCACGACTCTCGCCGTCCGGGGAGGGGGGTGGTGCGATCATGGTTCATGATAATGGCAATGGCAGGTATCGGAGATAGGATATCATGCGAGGGTGGGGGGCGGTGTTGTTCAGGCAGAGGATGTGGCAGTTGGTAATGGCGAGGGCCTAGCATACGACGTGACTCTTTCCAATAGTGATGGTCTGTTTTGTTGAATGGGAGACTCACAGTTGTGTAGGAAGGGCTTCGTGGAAGCGGGCTCCCTGCTTGTGATGTGTCTTGGACGCGGTTATTGCAGGGACGATGGGCGGCAAAGAGACACGACACAGTGATAAGGTAGAGAGCAAGAGTTGGTTTGTAGATGTGTAGAGGGTGGAGAGGTATGGGGGGAAAGGGAGCAGGAGTGACCACTCCAGGATAGGGAGGAGGAGTTTTGAGTACGCGCGTTGTGCCTTGGAAGTGGGGGTTGTGAATCTTGTGGCCTAAATGACCAGTGGTGTGCACCGGGAGTCATTCAGTGCAGCCGCGCTAGCGGAACTGAGCCATGCACATGAGGAGCGAAAGGTGTCGAATAGACGGATCTCGGGGCGGGTGTTACCACTCGCGATACTGGCGGGGCGAGAAGACCTTCTCACCCGGCCATCGGATACGCCTGAGTCGCCAGACAGTGGTGGTATCGCACAAGAAGGCCAGAGAGTTGCTCCAAGCCTCTCTCTGGCTGCATTTAGCTGACTGAATAAATACAGGCGGGATATGGCTAAGAGATATCACTTGTTCTTCTGCTATTCATATTGCTCTGGGCGAACCACGCCCCATCTATGGGAGATCTCGCACTGAGACAACTAACGCACACGCTGACGCGATAGTGTTCATAGTTTTATCGCTTAAGCGCCCTGAGAGACTCACAGTCACATTGACTAGATGGTAGCGGCAAGAGAGCAAGTTTGTCAGATGATTAATGATCGTCTTACCGTCTTGGCATGGGCCCACTCATCATCATTGAGTCTTCAGCGCAAGATCACTGAATTAGGATAAGAGGATGTGAATGGCATGAATATTTAAAGCCTAATGGCTCGTCGCCATGTATAAAGGAGTAACTCACCACATCGTTTATACCGGCACACTAGTAGCACCGAGGCCTTCTGGTGGTTCCTCACTGCAAGAAGCCAAGTTACAGGGAACCAGGCAGCGGGCCTTCTCGTAGTGGCGCCTCCCTGTGGAATGCCCTCCCACCAGATGTAAAAGAGGACAACAACTAAGACTTTAAGAAGACATCGGAAGGCGGCCCTGTTTAGGAGAGGCTTTTAATGTTGGATGTAGTACAGTATTTTAATTTTTTTGGGGGGAAGGCTGCCCAGAGTGGCTGGGGAAGCCCAGCCAGATGGCGGGTATAAATAATAAATTTATTATTATTATATTATATTATTATTATTATTATTATTATATATTAATTATTATGCTGAGCTCTCTGGTCAGGATCCAGCAACGTCCACGCCTCTTCTGTGACTTTGGAAAGACAGGCTTCCCTGTGTCGTTATTTCTTTGCTGCTGAGACTCTGAAGCTTGTACTGCAACAAGAATCTCTGCACTGGACTTAATTAATGCTCTGCAAAGAGAACTGTTGCTGGTTGCGCAGCGGAAGCGTTTACTGGACCAGTACACAGACTCTCTTAAGGCCTACTGGGAAATGATCTATAATGAAATCAAGAAAATCCTTAAGTGGACATTTGTAAAGAAACCGGAGGCTTTTCTCTTGGGCATGGTCGGCCAATTGATTCCAAAGAAGGATAGGACATTTTTTATGTATGCAACTACAGCAGCAAGAATTCTTCTGGCAAAGTATTGGAAGACGCAAGAATTACCTACTCTGGAAGAATGGCAGACGAAGGTGATTGAATTTAAGGGACTGGCAGAGATGACCGGCAGAATCCGTGACCAGAGGAAAGAGACAGTGGAAGAGGACTGGAAAAAATTTAAAGTATACCTTAAGAACTGTTGTAAAATTTTGGAATGTTAAGATGTCAAGGGGTAAGAAACAGAGAATTACAGCTGTTAAAGTTTAAGCTTAAGAAAATTTAAAGAAAGTTAAGTATAAAAATGGATTGAAGGATTGCTAAAAAAAATTTAAAACAAGGATGCAGTGAAGGGGAGGTATGGGGAAGTCGTGTTTTGTTTGTATGTGTTTTTGTTCTTTTATGTTGTAAAAACCAATAAAAATTAAAAAAAAATGAAGAGAATGAGATGTGAGGCCGTCCAATAGTTTTCACTGTTTTTGTTTCCTGGTATTAACTGAGATATTGCTTGGCTTTTATCTGGGATGGATATTTTTGTGGCTCAATCATGGAATCCACTCCATCTCCAATCACAACATGTTATGATCCAACAGGGATCCTTACTGAGAGACACGGGTTAGAGCTCAATGTCGAGCCTACCAAGTGGCGGTAGCGACGACGAAGAAGACTTTCTTCACCGCCTCTATGGCATCTGCAGAAAACAGCAGCAGGAGACTTTTTCAGGTGGTTCACAATTTAGCAGAACCACCTGTTACATCGGGGCCCAGCAAGGGCCACATGATCTCCTGTAATGATTTTGCAAAGTTTTTTGCAGTTAAAGTCGCTCAGATTCGGGAAGAGGTAGACACCACCATGGGAGCAGGGTCGGAGCGGGAGAGTGCTAGAGTCCTGTCTAGTCAAATTGTGTGGGATCAATTCCAATCTGTTACCTTCGAGGATGTGGACAGGCTGCTTGGACGAGTGAAACCAACCACCTGTCTCCTGGATCCTTGCCCATCCTGGCTTATAAAAGCTAGCCGGGAAGGGCTGGGTGATGGGCTTCGTGGGGTGGTGAATGCTTCCCTCCGTGAGGGAGCCTTCCCAGACCCGCTGAAAGAGGCGATTATTAAACCGCTTCTTAAAAAACCATCTTTAGATGTGGCCACAATGGCCAACTATCGCCCAGTCTCAAATCTTCCATTCTTGGGCAAGGCGATCGAGCGAGTGGTTGCTGAACAACTCCAGGCACGCCTGGAAGAAGCGGACCATTTGGATCCCTTCCAGTCGGGATTCAGGCCTCATCATGGGACTGAAACTGCCTTGGTCGCACTGGTTGATGATCTCCGGCGGGCTAGAGACAAAGGTGAGAGCTGTTTCCTAGTTCTGCTGGATCTCTCAGAGGCATTTGATACCATCGACCATAACATCCTTCTGGACCGTCTTGAGGGGCTGGGAGCTGGGGGCACTGTCATACAGTGGTTCCGCTCCTTCCTTCTGGGCCGTGTTCATAAAGTGGTGGTGGGGGATGAGTGTTCAGACCCCTGGGCTCTCACTTGTGGGGTGCCTCAGGGTTCTGTCCTCTCCCCCATGCTTTTCAACATCTACATGCAGCCGCTGGGAGAGATCATCAGGGGGTTTGGGCTGGGTGTTCATCAGTATGCGGATGATACCCAGCTCTACCTCTCTTTTAAATCAGTGAATCACCAGTGAGGGTGGTGAAGGTCCTGTGTGAGTGTCTGGAGGCGGTTGGAGGATGGATGGCGGCTAACAGATTGAGGCTGAACCATGACAAGACAGAAGTACTGTTTTGGGGGGACAGGAGGCAGGCAGGTGTGGAGGATTCCCTGGTCCTGAATGGGGTAACTTTGCCCCTGAATGACCAGGTGTGCAGCCCGGGAGTCATTTTGCACTCACAGCTGTCCATGGAGGCATAGGTCAAATCTGTGTCCAGGGCAGCTGTTTACCAGCTCCATCTGGTACGCAGGCTGAGACCCTCCCTGCCCATGTACTGTCTCGCCAGAGTGGTGCATGCTCTGGTTATCTCCTGCTTGGACTACTGCAATGCGCTCTACGTGGGGCTACCTCTGAAGGTGACTCAGAAACTACAACTAATCCAGATTGCGGCAGCTAGACTGGTGACTGGGAGCGGCCGCTGAGACCACATAACACCGGTCTTCAAAGACCTACATTGGCTCCCAATACATTTCCAAGCACAATTCAACGTGTTTGTGCTGACCTTTAAAGCCCTAAATGGCCTCGGTCCAGTATATCTGAAGGAGTATCTCCACCACCATCGTTCTACCCGGACACTGAGGTCCAGCACCGAGGGCCTTCTGGTGGTTCCCTCACTGCAAGAAGCCAAGTTACAGGGAACCAGGCAGCGGGCCTTCTCGGTAGTGGCGCCCTCCCTGTGGAATGCCCTCCCACCAGATGTAAAAGAGGACAACAACTACCAGACTTTAAGAAGACATCGGAAGGCGGCCCTGTTTAGGGAGGCTTTTAATGTTTGATGTAGTACAGTATTTTAATTTTTTTTGGGGGGGGGAGCTGCCCAGAGTTGTTGTTGTTGTTGTTATTATTATTATTATTATTATTATTATTATTATTATTATTATTATTTATGCTGAGCTCTCTGGTCAGGATCCAGCAACGTCCACGCCTCTTCTGTGAAACAAACAGCAACATCTTCACCTGAACACTCCCCATCAGAAGTTATCTCAATCTGGTTGGTCAAAATTTAAATTTATACGTAAATCTCTTTCTTCACTTTGAACCCCTGCCTCCCATTTTCATGATGAAACCAACTCTGTATTGTTTCATTGGTAACAGAAGAGGAAAAATGACTATTACTCACTTAATCTAAGCACAACGGCCACAATAGCTTCAGTCTAGGCATTTGGCTCTGCGATGTTGAATGTTCTCTGTTCTCTCCTGTTTCCCCTTTTTTTGTTTCAGTTGAAAGCAATTCATGAACCCAGAACTCATAGACTGACCACTAATGATGAACTATATGTTATAGATATTCCGGCAAATTTATTCTGCTATTTTACATAGAAATGACATGAGAAGACTTGGTCTACATGTTTTATTATTCCTATGTTCCTTGTTTTTAAAAGCAAATAAAAAGTTATTCCAAAAAGAAAAGAAAAGAAAAATACATGGAGGCCTCATCTGCGTTCAATCTGCAAAGCAGGATCAGGTTCCTTTCAAGACTCGTGGCTTCTAGTGCTGCGCGATGGGGCGGAGGGAAGTTTGAGGATGGAGAAAAGAATAATATGATGGATTGAGGAAATAGAAATGTAAATGTATGGGGGGGATGGGGAGGAAATGGTGTTGGCTTTGGTACATCTGTATTGCAAAACAATATGTGAAAACCAATTTTTTTAAAAAAGAGTTGTGGGTTCTAGTGCTGCGCGACGGATCAGTGTTGGACATTGGTAAGGCATTCAGATCACAGAACTGATTTTAGACCTTTTGAGCTGCCAACACATCGCGGTGACTGGGGAGTTGTGATCTATTCCTAGCTGAAATTGCCTGCAGATGACAAAGGAACGGGCAGGCAGGCAGGTGGGGGAGCCCGAAAAGGTGCTCCCCTTCTCCATCTCCATCCGCCTGCCTGCCTCCCCCCACCCCCAAGCTGAGGAAGCCCCAATTCCTCTCTGGCTCCATCCATCCATTTCCCCATCTCCCCTCCCCTGGGACTCACCAGATCTCTCGGAGGTCCCTGGGAGGGAACGCTCAGAGGTTGTGGGGAGGGATGCAGGAGACAGCCGGACCAGGTCATGCGTCCATCTTCCCTCTTCCATCTCCTCTAGCTTTGCAGGATCCGTCTCACTCATCCTTCCTGAGGAGTCAAGGAGCCAAAAGAAGCTGCAGGGTCCGGGGAGAGAGGAAGAAGCAAAGTGAGCCTCAGAGGCCCTGCAGGCATTCTCCTGCCCTAGATATTCTCCTGCCCCTGGAGAAGCCCAAATGGGGCAGCCCCTTCCCAACAGAAGCCCCATTTCTAAACATCTCCAGTGGTTGCAGTTTCCCCTGTTTGCTCCTCACTTCGCAAGGCTGATATGTTCTGCACAGTAGTGACCTGAGAGTAGATCCCATTGAATTCAATGGTTCTTATGGACAGAACTTGGTGCCAAAACCAGTCACCATCCTGTCCCCAAGCCTTGGCTGATCATCAAAACTAAACTCCATTTCCTTCCATAGCAATACAGTGAACGTTTGAGGTTTGAATCCATTTCAATTTTATCACATAGTTCGCTTTTCTGTTGTAATCCATAAATATAATCCCATTCGCTTTTATCTCCTCTTGCTTTTTATCAGTTTGTTAGCATTCGAGGTGTGTGTGCTGCCGAATCATTTATGTTACAAACATGATATATATATATAAAGAAAGAGTAAAGGCTCCCCCTCCCCAACAACATACATTTTCCTTTCCAGTTCAAATTGTTTCAGCTTTGTATCTGTCTAAATTTAGCGGTTTATTATCTTGTTCCATCTGTTCCAGCACGCAGCCTTAATTGAGGACAATTACCCTCAAATCATCTGTTTATTATTTGCTAACGATCTCTGCTATCGTGGGAGCGGCATCCATTAAGGCAGACCGGAACCAGAAGCCTCAAAAGCCCCATTTCTAAACAATTCCAATTTCAGCTCTTTGCTCCTCACCCCACTTTGTAAGGCTGGCATGGTCTGTCCAGTAGTGACCTGAGAGTAGATCCCATTGAACTCATTGGGGCTTATGGACAGAACTTGGTGCCAAAACGAGTTACCATCCTGTCCCTAAGCCTGAAAACTGCAACCCCAGAGCATGGGCAGAAAACAGACGAGTAGCTAATACATGTAAGTGGCCCCATGCTTGGTGCTTTCGATGGAGAGTCCTGTTGACGCTCTTTGAGCTCTCTCATTGCAAGCCAGGCAGGTGTTTTGGCCATATTTCCCTCTTGCATGGGGACCAAATCTTCGGGGAAAGAGGGTTCGTTCTGGTGGGCTGGATCTGGAGCACAAAGGGTCAAGTTCTGCTTGCATCAGCCCTTGTGTTCCTTCTTCAAACTTATTAGGCAGGAACGTCAGAGGTCAAATCTGAGAGTATTTCATTCTGGGCTTCTTATGGCAGAGCACAGAAGACATGCAATCAATTCTTTTCAGTTCTGTCAAGTAGGTCCTTCCCAGGGCTGTCTGAGTTAGGGGGTTCCTTGGGGTCCAGGTCAGCTGACTAGTCAGGATTGTTACCTGCAGAGTATATGTCAACTAAAGGATAATAGTCTGCCTTGAATTGAGGACTTTTTGGGGTGTTGCTGAATGTGGAAGCAGAGGAGCTGGTGATGCCACATTTTGGAATAATCTTGAGACTAATACACCACTCCTCCTTAGATATTCTCTGCATTTATACACTATATTCACAAACTTTACGCTCCTCTTGTGAGAAGATCCCTAAAGGCTTAGGGTAGCTTGAGAGAAGTAGCTTATTTTGAGACAGCGCCCATTTCCAATTCTTGCTTATCAAAACCCTCTCCCTAGTTGGTTTGGTTTTGGCTTCTGACAGGAGAGCAGAGCATTTGATAACCTTGCATATCGTTTCATATTGATATAAGGATCTGGTGTGCAGATTCCAGTACAGTGGTACCTCGGGTTACATATGTTTCAGGTTATATACGTTTCAGTTTACAGACTCCGCTAACCTAGAAATAGTACCTCGGGTTAAGAACTTTGCTTCAGGATGAGAACAGAAATCATGCTCTGGCGGCACGGCAGCAGCAGGAGGCCCCATTAGCTAAAGTGGTGCTTCAGGTTAAGAAAAGTGTCAGGTTAAGAACGGACATCTGGAACGAATTAAGTACTTAACCCAAGATACCACTGTACAGTACAAGCTTCTTAAGTGTTCTGTCTGGACCCAGAGCATGAGCTACTCTTAAGTAAGTTAGAATGTATTTTTAAGTTAACTTTTTAATATTGCATTATTTTAATTTTTTTAAACATTTTTGCTCTTCTTTGTACTTATAGACCTCCTTTTGCCATGTGGACGAATTAAACCTCCCTTATTGATCTATTTTTAATGGTAGGGAAAGAGATATTGTTGTATTATCCGGTTCCACACTCTCTGCCAGACTTTATTCCAGAAGGTTTTACAAGTACCTATCAGGATGGTAAGAATTTTATTAGTGTCAGCCAAAAAGGATTTTATGCATTCTATGTCCCTTGTTAGTAGTACAAGTCACCCAATGACGGATAATTCCTCATTTGCACCAGAGGCTTGGGAGAAGGAGTCTTTTATCCTTGTATTAGCATTTCCTGAGGATAGTTCTGAATTTTGCTTTCAGATTAGTTCCTCTACTTGTTTAGCCTGAATTTGGCCTTGAGTCGCTTGAGCTCCTGGTCTCAGTGCCAGAGATGACTTAGCAGTTGAGCTGGCTGGACCCAAAACCTCTTTCTGCTCATCCTTGGAGCTGCTGAGAGATCCTATAAGGTCAGTAATAGGATCTGGCTCCTGCTGTTTCTTAGCCACCTCCTCTTTTTCCTTATTCACGTAAAATGGAGTAATTTCTGCTTGTGCTTTCTTAGAGAAGCTCTCTTTGGAGGAGGGTCTGTGGCACTCGGGGAGAGAACATTAATTTTGTAACTACTCTGGGTCAACACTGTCTTTCCCCTTAATTCCTCATCAAGTTTCCTGATACCAGAAATACCATATGCCTTATACCATTTCCTAAAATTCTGTGATTATCCTTGCTGTGATTTATTTAATAGAAACTGATTTTTTTCCAAACACTCCCCTGTATGAAGTATCTCATGGGAACTGTGGGTGGAGCTGCGAATGAAGCTTTTCCCCCATTTCAAGCACTAATTTCTTCCCCCGTTAGTTCTTTCATGTGAAGTGAGTCTCTCCTTCTGAACGAAGAGCTTTCCTTGATGGGAAGTGGACTGGGAGCTCTGACTAAAGTTCTCTCCACACTCTGAATATTTATATGGTTTCTCCATTGTGTGGATTCTCTTGGTTGTCTCGATTCTTCTTCCTCTCCAATTCACCACCTACAATCTGCTGTTATATGGCAGTATTAGTATTATTATGTTTAGGCTGAGGAAGAAATTGAGCCTGAAATGATTGAACAATGCAAATGACTGCTTGTGAAAGAGGAAGAAGGGAAATGAATTACTGCCTTTTTGAGGGAAAAAATTGAGAAAAAGAGAATTTGACAGGATGTACCTCCACGCCCCTAAGATCTCTGAAGCCTACATGGAAGAAGGCCTGGGCAGCTGAGAGCAGCCTCATCCTGGTTTGAAAAGGCAGGACTGGTGGAAGAATATTCCCAGACAAAACAGGAGATACATCTCCTATGGAGAGTTGTGGATGTGTTAACATTTCAGATGCTGCAGGTGGTGCTATGGGGCTCCCTCAAAATAGAGGAGGTTTGTCCTTCAGAGATCTGTATGGAATTTCAAAACTGATCTCATGATCCAGCAGGGAGCCTTACCAGAGAGGCCACGATCCCAGGATTCTCCTCCTTGACTTCCTTCTGCAGAGCTCTCTGGTCAGGATCCAGCAAAGCCCAGTCCTCGTCTGTGAAAGGAACAGCTACGTCTTCAAAGCACACGACCCTAAGAGAAAAAGGGAGAAGAAAGATGATATTTTTCTACACATTGCTCTGTTGTTTTCTGCCTCTTAATAGCTGCATTGTTTTAATACTATTATTTTCTTGCATGCTTATTTCAGTATCTTAATGGAACAATTTTGTTGTGTATTTTAATGATGGGTCTTAATCCTTGTATAAATGTGGCCACCATGACTAAGCCACTTCTGGCCAACCAGAGCAGCGCATGGAAACACCATTTACCTTCCCACCTGAGTGGTACCAATTTATCTACTTGCACTTTGACGCGCTTTTGAACTGATAGGTGGGCAAGAGCTGGGAACAAACAACGGGAGCTCACCCTGTCATTGCGGGGATTCGAACCACCGACTTTCTGATCGGCAAGTCCTAGGCTCTGTGGTTTAACCCACAGCGCCACCCGCGTCCCATTCCACACCATAATAATCCCTAAACCTGAAGGGGGTTTCTTTACCTGCCCAGTTTTCCTTGACCCCAAGCCCCCTCCCAAAAATGAAGGCAGCATCTGGATCCCAAGGAAGAACAGAGCTGCAGTCCTCCTGCGATCTCCCCCCCTCCCTGGCTTGGCAGAGGGGACAAGGGAGGACCCTCTGCTCCCTGACTTGGGGGTCTCCCCCCCCCCGCCGCCCATGATCTGAGAAGGGACCCCCATGCCCCCTCCCTGCCCTCCTGGGACCCTCCGAGGGAGGAAAGAGGGGACTCACCGGATTCCAGAAGGGGAAAGGAGAAAGAAGAAAGCAGGAAGGGATGGGGCAGGGAGGGAATTGAGCGATGGAGGACCTTCCCCCCCTTCACTTCCCATCCTCTCTAGGAATCCAGCTCTGCTCCTTTTAACCCTTGCAAAACCGAGCGCACCGAGCCTGCCCTTCCCTTTGCCTGCGGGCAGATCTCCTGCTGCGCTTAGAGCCTGCCCTCCCCGCCCCCATTTGCCCCAAGGAGCCCAGATCTAGGTCTTAGCAAGTGCCTTGGGCAGCTGAATGCCTAGATCCCAACCCCCTGCGGATGTTTGGAGGACCCTGCTCTGCTCTTGCTTTCCATTTTGGACGTGGCAAACGTTTATCCGTGGAAGAGTTCAATCTGGACCACCCTGTGCATTTATTTGTTCATTTCAGAGATCCTGGGATTATGGGCTCTATTTTGCTGCCACCATCTGCAGCGATCCTGGAGCCCAAGAAAGCAAAATCTCTCACTGCCTCCATTTCTTCCCCTTCTATTTGCCAGGAGGTGATGGGACCAGTGGCCAGGATCTTCGTTTTTTGGATGCTGAGCTTCAGACCATATTTTGCGCTCTCCTCTGTCACCCTCAGTAAAAGGTTCTTTAATTCCTCCTCACTTTCTGCCATCAAGGTTGTGTCATCTGCATATCTGAGGTTGTTGATATTTCTTCCGCCAATCTTAATTCCGGCTTCGGATTCATCCAGCCCAGCCTTTCGCATGATGAATTCTGCATATAAGTTAAATAAGCAGGGAGACAATATACAGCCTTGCCGTACTCCTTTCCCAATTTTGAACCAATCAGTTGTTCCATATCCAGTTCTAACTGTAGCTTCTTGTCCCACATAGAGATTTCTCAGGAGACAGAAGAGGTGATCAGGCACTCCTATTTCCCAACCCCCTTACCGTTATATAATGGCATCCTGGTTACATGTATTCCCCTTTTCCCAAAAGTTGCTCCAAGAAGTTTTCCTCAGCGTTTGACCCACGTTGAGCCTGGAGTGTCCTAGGGAACCTTCTGCCACTGGAGAGTCAGGCTCAGGCGCCTTCTCCTGGCAGCTCATTCAGAAGAACCCCTGAAGCTGAGGCTCTTTTTGGGACAAGAGTAATACATATAACTGGGATGCCATTAAATAATGGTAAGGGGGTTGGAGGGAAGGGTCTCCAGCCAGCCTGCCCTTATTTTGAATTGGGGGGGGGATGAGGGGCTAAGAAAAGCCCTCCCTGAATACCAAGCCGGGGGGGGGAATGTTAGCAGGTGGAGGTGCTGATTTCTTTGTATTTGAGAGTTGCTGCTTCTCAAAGTGGTGCTTTTCAAGTGGGGAGGGGGTTGGAGGTGGCGTTGAGCTTGACTTGCCCCTGTTTGAGACCCAGCAGGAAAGGAGGGCGTTTCTTATTCCAGAAAGAAGTCTGACAGAGCTGACTCCGGACTCCAGTTCAAAGGAAGAGGGACACCTGCCATCCTTTCTGTGTTTCCTGCCAGAAAACCAGTTTCTACTGGGTTCCCAGAACCATCTGACCCCATTTCCCACACCAGAGCAGGGCTGGACCAATCAGAAGCCTCTGCATTGGGCAGCTGGCCAATCCCCTTTCAGATTCCCCTGGGTCTCGTCCTCTCCTTCGCCCAGTTTCCTGAGGGAGTTTTCCCCCTGAGTTTCCCTCATGGCTGCTCCCCCTCCCAGGTCCTCCTTCATTTCTCCTTCCTTCTCTTCCTGTTTCTCTCCCCCCCCCCCAGTATTTTGGGCCAGCTGGATTCCCCCCCCCCCCCATGGCCAGGCAGGCCCAGGAGGAGCCCATGGAAGCGGCAGGGCCAGGAGATTGCATTTGTCCAAAAAAGGCGGGAACGCCATATTGTTTTTCCCAGAGACGCCATGGCTCCCCTGTGGGCCTCGGGGGTCCCACGCTCTCGGGGGTCTCTCCTCCCGGATGAAGGAGGGCGGCACCTTTGGTCCTCTTTGAGAGCCAGTGTGGTGTAGTGGTTAAGAGCGGTAGTCTCGTAATCTGGGGAACCAGGTTCGCGTCTCCGCTCCTCCACCTGCAGCTGCTGGGTGACCTTGGGCCAGTCACACTTCTCTGAAGTCTCTCAGCCCCACTCACCTCACAGAGTGTTTGTTGGGGGGGAGGAAGGGAAAGGAGATTGTGAGCCACTTTGAGACTCCTGAAGGGGAGTGAAAGGCGGGATATCAAATCCAAACTCTTCTTCTTCTTCTTCTTCTCAGCCGCCTCCCTGCCATGATGGCTTGGCCTCTGCAGGGCAGCCTCTCTCCTCGCCATGTTGCCCCACGGAGGAGGCCTCTCCATTGGGAGACGAGGAGGGAAAGCCCCTCTCTGTCTCAGAGGCCCAAGGAGGAGAATAGTAATACAGTGGTACCTCACGTTACAGACGCTTCAGGTTACCGACTCCGCTAACCCAGAAATATTACCTCAGGTTAAGAACTTTGTTTCAGGATGAGAACAGAAATTGTGTGGTGGCGGCAGCAGCAGGAGGCCCCATTAGCTCAAGTGGTACCTCAGCTTAAGAACAGTTTCAGGTACTTTCAGGCAGAAGTCAACTTCTTGCCTCAACTTGGAGGCTGTCAGGGCATTAAAGGCAGAAGTCCAGGCGCAGCTTCTCTTCTCAGGACGATGTTCCGCTTTCTAGACATGGTGCTCAAATGCTGGACTCCATTTCTGCCCCTTCTTCCTCTCCTTCCTGGACTGAGTCGTGTCCCATTCAGACTTGGGGGTCTCCCTCCGCTCCCCCCCTTAGTCCGCCCCCCAAACCCAGGGGGTCCCCTCAGCCCTCCTTCTTGGGGGTCTCCCTCCACTCCCCCTCTCAGTCCGCCCCCCACACCCAGGGGGCCCCCTCAGCCCTCCTTCTTGGGGGTCTCCCTTCCCTCCCCCTCTCCCTCCGCCCCCCACACCCAGGGGGCCCCCTCAGCCCTCCTTCTTGGGGGTCTCCCTTCCCTCCCCCTCTCCCTCCGCCCCCCACACCCAGGGGGCCCCCTCAGCCCTCCTTCTTGGGGGTCTCCCTTCCCTCCCCCTCTCCCTCCGCCCCCCACACCCAGGGGGTCCCCTCAGCCCTCCTCTTGGGGGTCTCCCTTCCCTCCCCCCCCACACCCAGGGGCCCCTCAGCCCTCCTTCTTGGGGGTCTCCCTTCCCTCCCCCCAGCTTCTCCCCTTGAACTCCCGCCTGACTCCTCTTCCTCTCCTCCCCACCTTCCCCTCCAAGCTCCCCCCTCAGAAAAGGCGCCTTGCCTTTTCCCGCCAAAAGGGCTGGCTCCACCCCCGCTGGCTTGGCAGCCAATCAGAGCGAGGCTCCCGCCCCCTGGGGGAATTTCTGTGGGACTAAGTCCGCTGACTGGCCTGGCTCTGCTGTCCATCACAGGCCTAACCAAGGGGGGCACCCGGCAGCTGCCGTATATCCATATACCACCTACGTCTATCAATTCCCTATCTATATTAAACTATTATATATATATAATATGTACATAGCTATGTATGTATCTATACATAAGAATCCGGCACAAAAGTGCCCTCATTCAAGATGGCCGCGGGCCCTTCCTCCCGCTCCAAACATGGAAGAACCGGCTGCCCTGACCCAACATGGCCTCTCCCCTTTCTCAGAGCGCCTCCTAGGCCTCCGCGGTGGCTTCATTTCCGGGACGGCCCCCCTCGCGCGGCGATTGGTGGAGAGCTGGGCGCTCTGTGCGCGGCGATTGGTCGAGGCGGAGGAGGAACCCGGAAGAGCCGGCTGCCTGGCTTTCCACGTGGGTTTGGGAGAGAGAGGAGAGAGGCAGCCATGGAGGAAGGAGAGGCAGCCGGAGACCCCAAGAAGGTGAGCGGGGTTCCCCCAGGGGGTGGGACAGATGCCCCTTGGGGGGCCCCTGGCCATTCTGGGACTCTGGAGCCTGGATTCCTGCCTTCCTCCGGGTCAACGCTATCTCTCCCCTTCATTGCTCATCAAGTTCCCTGACACCAGAAATACCATATGGCTTATACCATTTGCTAAGATGCTCTGATTATCCCTGCTGTGTTTTATTTAATGGAAATTGAGACTGGTTTCCTAGGTGAAGCTTTTTCTAAGCATTCTAAGCAGTCCCCTGTAGGAAATATTTCATGGAAAATTGGATTCACCAACAGAATGAAGCTCTTTCTACATTCCAAGCACTGATCCGGTTTCTGACCTGCATGAAACTTTTTCCAAACACTCCCCTGGATGAAGTATCTCATGGGAATTGAGAATGGAGCTGCGAAGGAAGCTTTCCTCCCGTTTCAAGCACTAATTTCTTCCCCCCGTTAGTTCTTTCATGTGAAGTGACGCTGTCCTTGTGAACGAAGAGCTTTCCTTGTTTCCAGGCCTTTGACCATTTTGGTTGCCTCCTCTGGACACGTTCCAGTTTGTCAGTGTCCTTCTTGAACTGTGGTGCCCAGAATGATGGGAGCAGATTTCAGACAGGGTGGAACGGCTGCTTGGGCCAGAGACTGGTTAAAAATCTTCATAAAGATTCCTGCCAGTTGGTCCAAACAATCTCTTAGCACCCTGCCAGCCACCCCATCTGGGCCCATAGCCTTCCTCGTGTTTACCTCCTTTAATATTCGCCTCACTTCTCCCTCTTCCACCCTGACAGCATTTTCTGCAGGTAGTGAGGCCAATAGCTCTGCCATCCCTGTTGGAGCCACAGTTGGTGTCACCTCAAAGAAGGTCTTCAACTCTCCCACCAAGGAAGCCGTACTCTCTACTACTGATGTATTTCTCGATTTATAACCAGTCAGATGTTGAACTCCCTGCCACATTTGTCTAGTATCATTTCTTAGATGGTCCTCGATCCAGGACTGTTGATGTAGAAGTTTCTAGATCTTGATGGTCGAATATATTCCAATCGGTCTCCTGGAAACAGTCCTGCAACTGCTGAGAGGCTCCCTCAGGCCACACCGTAACCATCCGTGTTTGTAGCTGGCCTTGTTTCCTGAGGGGTGTGTACACTGGTGTCAGAAGCAGGGACACAGGATCTGAACCACCGAGGTGCGCCTCATATGCCCGTCTAATGTTCGTATACACCTTCTCAAGAGTACTTTCTCCCCTTATTGCACACTCAATGTGCTGATGGGATTTTGGGAGTAATGCCCTCACATCTGTGTGAGTGAAGCCCCCCAAAATAATCCGCACTGCCTCCAGGTATCTGCTCAATTTAGCATTGATGTTTTCATGCATACTACTCATGGCCCTCCAGGCATTTGCAGAAGGTGCTAGATAAGAAAGCTGCAGAGATAGTGCAGGATAGTGCGCACCCCGGAAATGATCTCTTTCAGCTTCTGCCTTCTGGAAGAAGGTACAGGGTTATAAAGACTAGGACTAGCTGCCTGAAAAACAGTTTCTATCCAAATGCAATTTTGGTTTTAAATGCAGTGTAAGGTAGTCTCTTTGGGAGTATGTTGTATTTAATTATGGGGTATCAGAGTTTTAGGGGGCTAACCAGGTTGGGATAGCAGACTTGTTGGTTTTTGAATGTCTGATGTACATTTTTTCAATTTCGTTGTTCTGTATGGGACAATGACAATAAAGATTATCGTATTGTATTGAGACTCATCTGGAAAGCGCCATTTAATGTTCCTTTCCCCACTTGCCAGGAGCCTGAACTCCATTTGGGGTTCCTCCTTCCGCACCCCAAGGTTCCTCCAAAGCCTTGGGGAAGGAAACTGAGACATGCTTTTCCATGGCAAGAGGAAGAGATCTGCCTTCCCCCCAGGGCCCTGCAGGGGATTCAGGGTGGGGGACCTCTCTCCTCTGGCCATGGCAGCCCCTGGGAAGCCTTGGAAGAAAGGCAGGAGACCCTCAGCAGAGAACAACCAAGTCCAGTTCTTCTCCGCAATGGCTTCCTCTTCTGAGCTCCCTCTCTTTCTTGTCTGGGCTGGACTGGGAGGACCCCAGTTCAGCCAGTTCCCTAGAGTCCCCCCACTGCCTCCTGAGACCCGCAGGGATCAGGAGTGGGGAGCGACTTCTCCTGTTCAACTACTGCCTGAGGGGGAAGAACAGAGGTCTTGGCCCATTTGGGGGGCAAGCGAGGGCCATCCAGAAAGGGCTCCTGGGGCCAGCAGGGGAGTCTCCAGTCTTGTCTGGGGAAGAGTCCCCCTTTTCCCCTAGGCCTGCAGGTGGTGCCCTTCTGCTTGCGCTGACTCTTGGGGTGACCAAGGATGCTGCTCCGGGGTCAAACTCCCCTGAGGGAACCCTCCACCTTTGAGGGGATAAAGCCATTATTATTATTACTACTACTACTACTGTTATTCTTCTCCTCCTTGGGCCTCTGAGACAGAGAGGGGCTTTCCCTCCTTGCTGCCTGTCCTGGCGCAGACCCTGGCGGATCCCCCAAGGCCGCTTGCCTGGCGTCTCCCAACAGAGAGGCCTCCTCCGTGGGGCCAACATGGCGAGGAGAGAGGCTGCCCTGCGGAGGCCAAGCCATCATGGCAGGAAGGCGGCTGAGGACCAAAGGTGCCGCCCTCCTTCATCCGGGAGGAGAGACCCCGAGAGCGCGGGACCCCGAGGCCCACAGAGGAGCCATGGCGTCTCAGGGAAAAAACAAAATGGCGTCCCCTCCTATTTCGGAAAAGGGCGGGAAACGCCTTCTCCTGGCCCTGCTGCCACCATGCGCTCCTCCTGGGCCTGCCTGGCCATTGGGGGAATCCAGCTGCCCCCAAATAATGAGGGAGAAGAGAAACAGGAAGAGAAGGAAGGAGAAATGAAGGAGAAGCTGGGAGGGGGAGCAGCCAAGAGGGAAACTCAGGGGGAAAACTCCCTCAGGAAACTGGGCGAAGGAGAGGAGGAGGCCCAGGGGAATCTGAAAGGGGATTGGCCAGCTGCCCAGTGCAGAGGCCTCTGATTGGCCCAGCCCTGCTCTGGGGTGGGAAATGGGTCTCCTGCCTCCATGTGGTTCTGGGAGCCCAGGAGAAACTGGTTTTCTGGCAGGAAACGCGGGGAAAGGAAGGCCGGGGTCCCTCTGGCTCTGAACTGGAGTCTGGTCCCCTCTCTCCACCATCCTGGTCTTCCCCTTCCTTTTTCATGAAGGCAGGGAGAGGGAGGGAGGACTCGGCTTGGCAAGGGTTAAAAGGAGCAGAGCGGGATTCCTAGAGAGGATAGGAAGTGAAGGGTGAGGGGCAAGGTCCTCCATGGCTAAATTCCCCCCTCCTACATCCCTTCATGCAAGCAGAGAGGAGGCCGCTTTCTTCTCTCTCCTTTGCAAAAGACCCTCCTGGACTCGGGTGAGTCTCCTCTCTCCTCCCCCTGAGGGTGCAATGGGGAGAAGGGGGTCCTAGGGGGGCAGGGAGGGGGCATGGGGGTCCCTGCTCAGATCATGCCTGGGGGGGGAGACCCCCAAGTCAGGGAGCAGAGGGTCCTCCCTTGTCCTCTCTGCCAAGCCAGGGAGGGGGCGAGTTTGCAAGAAATATGCAGCTCTGCTCTTCCTCGGGATCCAGGTGCTGCCTTCTTTTGGGGGGGGGGCTTGGGGTCAAGAAAATAAACCCCCTTCAGAGGAAGGGGAAAGTCACATTTAAGAACAGAGGCTGCAGCCAGAGGGGAACATTCCCACGTGGGGGGAGCACAGGGAGAAGAAAAGCCCGTCTGCATCTGCAGCAGCACAACTGCACCACTTCCTGTGTCCCAGGTGCAACAATATTATATTATACAAAATAATAATAATAATAATTTATTATTTGTACCCCGCCCATCTGGCCGAGTTTCCCCAGCCACTCTGGGCGGCTTCCACAAAAACGAAAAATACACTATGATGTCATACATTAAAAATTTCCCTGAACAGGGCTGCCTTAAGATGTCTTCTGAATGTCAGGTAGTTGTTTATGTCTCTCCCCTGTCGGTCTCCACACCCACGGCTGGCGCTGTTACCTTCCAACAACTGGATCTCACTCCCAAAGACACACTCTTCCATGGTCTCCTAAGACAGATGGATGCCAACCAACCAACATTCCCTCCCCTCCCCCTCCTGGTGCCCCTTGAAGTTGGCTTGAGGGCAGGGGGAGGGTCCACCCCACCAGATGAAGGAAGAGGAGGTCCTTCCATCTGGAAAATGGGAATGCTTGCAAAGATTTACTTGAAGATGAGTGCTGCGTAGATAATAAAATTACTATTCTGTGAATCCCCCACTTACACAAAGATTAATACCCATCATTTAAATACACAACAAAATTGTTACAGAAAAGAACAGAGCAATGTGTAGATCATCTTTCTTCTCCCTTTTTCTCTTAGGGTCCAGTGTGCTTTGAGACGTAGCTGTTCCTTTCACAGAGGAGGACTGGGCTTTGCTGGATCCTGACCAGAGAGCTCTGCAGAAGGAAGTCAAGGAGGAGAATCGTGGGATCGTGGCCTCTCTGGTAAGGCTCCCTGCTGGATCATGAGATCAGTTTTGAAATTCCATACAGATCTCTGAAGGACAAACCTCCTCTATTTTGAGGGAGCCCCATAGCGCCACCTGCAGCATCTGAGATGTTAACACACCCACAACTCTCCATAGGAGATGCATCTCCTGTTCTGTCTGGGAATATTCTTCCACCAGTCCTGCCTTTTCCAACCAGGATGAGGCTGCTCTGAGCTGCCCAGGCCTTCTTCCATGTAGGCTTCAGAGATCTCAGGGACGTGGAGGTACATCCTGTCTAATTCTCTTTTTCCCTTTCTCCATCTGTCTGTTTTTGGTTGAGCAAAGAAATGACTGAGCTTGGAGATGGAGCAGATTCCATGATTGAGCCAAATTAAATCCATCCCTGGAAAGAGCCAGGCTTTTTGAATCTCTGGTTCCCATAAATAAGTTAGATAATATCAGCCAAAAAAGGCAGTAACTCCCTTCCCTTCTTCCTCTTTCACAAGCAGTCATTTGCATTCTTCAGTCATTTCAGCCTCAATTTCTTCCTCAGGCTATTATTATTATTATTATTATTATTATTATTATTATTATTAATGATATCAGGAAACTTGATGAGGAATTAAGGGGAAAGACAGTGTTGACCCAGAGTAGTTACAAAATGCATGTTCTCTCCCCAAGTGCCACAGACCCTCCTCCAAAGAGAGCTTCTCTGAAGAAAGCACAAGCAAAAATTACTCAATTTTATGTGAATAAGGAAAATGAGGAGGTGGCTAAGAAACAGCAGGAGCCAGATCCTATTACTGACCTTATAGGATCTCTCAGCAGCTCTAAGGATGAGCAGAAAGAGGTTTTGGGCCCAGCCAGCTCAACTGCTAAGTCATCTCTGGCACTGAGACCAGGAGCTCAAGTGACTCAAGGCCAAATTCAGGCTAAACAAGTAGAGGAACTAATCTGAAAGAAAAATTCAAAATTAAAGCAAGTGTAAAAGACTGCTACTCCCAAACTTCTGGGACCAAAGAGGGATTATCAGTCTTTGGTGGCTTGTAGTACTAAGAGAGGACATGGAACGCCTAAAATCCTTTTTGGCTGACTGTAATAAAATTCTTACCATCCTGATAGGTACTTGTAAAACCTTCTGAATAAAATCTAGCAGAGTCTGTGGCACCAGATAATACAACAATATCTCTTTCCCTACCATTAAAAATAGATCAATAAGGGAGGTTTGATTCGTCCACATGGCAAAAGGAGGTCTACAAGTACAAAGAAGAGCAAAAATGTGCAATATTAAAAAGTTGACTTTAAAAAGCTTTTTAACCTGCTTGAGAGTAGCTCATGCTCTGGCTCCAGACAGAACACTTTAGAAGTTTGTACTCTACTGGAATCTGCACACCAGATCCCTATATCAATATGAAACTATATGCAAGGTTATCAAATGCTCTGCTGTCCTGTCAGAAGCCAAAACCAAACCAACTAGGGAGAGGGTTTTCATAAAAAGAAATTGGAAATGGGTGCTGTCTCAAAATAAGCTACTTCTGTCAAGCTATCCTAAGCCTTTAGGTATCTTCTCACAAGAGGAGCGTAAAGTTTGTGAATATAGTGTATAAGCGCAGAGAATATCTATGGAGGAGTGGTGTATTAGTCTCAAGATTATTCCAAAATGTGGCATCACCAGCTCCTCTGCTTCCACATTCAGCAACACCTCCAGAAAGTCCTCGATCCAAGGCAGACTTTCCTGCTTTAGTTGACAAAGATTCTGCAGGTGACAATCCTGACTAGCAGCTGACCTGGACCCCAAGGAACCCCCTAACTCAGACAGCCCTGGGTCCTTGCACTTGAGAAATCTGGGGAATGACCTTATTGAGAGCTCAAAGAGCGTCAACAGGGCTCTCCATACAAAGCACCTAGCATGGGGGATCCTACAGGTAATAGCTACTCGTCTATTTTCTGCAGATGCTCTGGGGTTGCAGTTTTCAGGCTTGGGGACAGGATGGTGTCTGGTTTGGACACCAAGACCTGTCTGTGAGCCCCATGAACCCATAAGTCTAGGTGAAACTGGAACCACTGGAGATGTTTAGAAATGGGGCTACTGTTAGGAAGGGGTGCCCCATTTGTAGAATATCCAGGGCAGGAAAATCCCTGCAGGGCCTCTGAGACTCCCTTTGCTTCTTCCTCTCCCCACCTCCAGCATCACCGTCTGAGGCAGGGAGAGGTCTGCTAGGTGGCAGGGGGTGAAGAAGGGGAAATGGATGCATGGGGGCTAGAGGGGGAAACCGCCCCCCTCCAGGTAAGCAGAAAAGACAGAGGGGGAAGGGAGGGAATGAGTCTGCTCTAAAGACTCACCAGGCACATGAATCAGTGTTTGTCTGGATATAAGAGAAGGGGGAATATGCAGAGCATCCCTCTGCAGATTTACTCATAAGTAAGCCCCACTGAGTCCAATGGTATCTACTCTCTGGTCACTACTGTGCAGACCATGGCAGTCTTACGAAGTGGGGTGAGGAGCAAAGAGCTGAAATTGGAATCACTGGAATTGTTTAGAAATGGGGCTTCTGGTTCCTGCCTGCCTTAATGGATCCTGCTCCCACAATAGCAGAGATTGTTAGCAAAGAATAAACAAGGATGATTTGAGCATAATTGTTCCTTGCAAGCTCCCCCCAGAGCCCGGGCCGAGTGAGCTTCACTTGCAGATTGTCTCGATACCTGGCTCTCGCTCCAGCATGGAATCCGAGACGCAGGGAGGTGCTGAGTGCAAAAGCACTTTGCCTATCGGTAATCTTCCTATGCAGCCATTGAGAAGCAGAGGTAATTCCGTTGATTAGAATGAAATTAGGACTAATATACAGACGTGTGCTGGAACCGAAGGAACAAGATCATAAACTGCTAAATTGAAACAGATACAAAGCCGAAACAATTTGAACTGGGAAGAAGACTTCCTTCAATGAAAAATGTATGTTGTTGGGGAGGGGGGAGCCTTTACCTTTTCTTTATATATATCATGTTTGCAACATACAGTGGTGCCTCGCAAGACGAAAAGAATCCGTTCCGCGATTCTCTTCGTCTAGCGGTTTTTTTGTCTTGCGAAGCAAGCCCATTGACAGCTTAGCGGATTAGCGCTATTAGCGGTCTAGCGGCTTTTAGCAATCAGCTGTTAAGCGGCTTATCAGCGGATCAGCTGTTAAGCGGCTTAGCAACTTAGGAAAAGGGGGGGGGAGTGAAAAAAAACCGCGGGAACTCGCAAGATTTTTTCGTCTTGCGAAGCAACCCCATAGAGAAATTCGTTTAGCGAAGCGCCTCCAAAACAGAAAACCCTTTCGTCTAGCAGGTTTTTCGTCTTGCGAGGCATTCGTCTTGCGGGGCACCACTGTAAATGATTTGGCAACACACACACACACACAAACACACACACCCTGAATGCAAACAAACTGATAAAAAGCAAGAGGAGAAAAAAGAGAATGGGATTATATTTATGGATTACAACGAAAAAGAGAACTATGTGACAAAATTGAAATGGATTTAAAGTCTTGAGCTTTCACTGTATTGCTATGGAAGGAAATGGAGTTTGAGCTTTGATGATCGGCTAAGGCTTTGGCAGGATGCCAGATCGTTATTGAGAGAGTTGGACAGAAGGAGAAGCTTGCCAGAGCTTTGGCGGGACGCCAGATTACTCTCTATCTAGACTCAAACAATAACAAAAAAGGGAGAGAAGATGGCGTGTGACGCAGTTGAAATTACAGCCTCATTCTCTGGTAACAAAGGAAAGAAAGAGCAAAAGAGCAGAAGCTGCAATGCTGTGCAGGACATGATGGAGAACAGGAGGAATGAGGAATCAACATGGAAAAAATGAAGATCACATACAGCAGGATGTCCCACAGGTCGATCACAGGCTCCTTTTCCTTTGCTTTTGCCTAAGAGCACCTCCTCTCCCTCTCTGCGTTTTGTCCTTTGCTCTTGAATGGAAGACGTAGTTTTAGCTGCTTCTACAGCAGTGTTTTGGTCAGCGGCTAATCCCCCTCCCCCAAAGGAACCCCACTAAAATGGAGCATTTCCCCTCTCTAAAAAAAGCTGAACAACTTTGACCTGAACCCCAATAAAACGGGGGTAGATCACTCCCAGTTTTTAATTCTGTGAGTAGATCGCAGTCTCCTGGAAGTTGGCCGCCCCTGACATACAGGAAATATTGTTGGGATTCAAGCCCTTCTCATAAGAAGCTGGCAGCAGTCCAGGCACCCCGGCTTGATTCCCTGATGACCTCCTTGGCTGAATTCCCCAGCAGACGCAGGCAAGGTCTCGATCGGCGATTCTTCTCAAACGTGAGAAGAACACACCCCTCTTTCCTGCCTCCCCCAGGCAGGGGAAAGAGATAGACAGAAACGTATTTACATGCTTTTATTTCTGTCTTTGCAGTGTTACAGAAAACGTGACTGCTCTCTCCAAATTCCAGCAGTGTTGTAACAAACACTCCCTGTACATCCTGTACAGCTCATATTACACTGTGAGGTGATTCTGGTGCTGCGCACTGAGAAATGACTGCCCCTCTCTTCCAACAGCAGTCCCAACATTCCCATCATGTTTACACTTCAAGCTAGGACTTTGCAGCTGCATTGCTTCATTATCATAAAATCCTCCCCCATAAGAATCAATGTGCGCTGCGAACATAGCTTGATCCAGAGAAGAAAACAAACAGTTGTTATACATATAACACTCCCCTGTTGTTTCAGTTCCACCCTTGGAACTACCCGCCACTGGTTTCCCCAGTGTACCTCTCTGGTTGTTTGACTTCCAAGGAATGAGTGCATCTGCATTACCTTGGCTAGGAAATGTAGTGTTACGCTTAGCAACTCCCTGTTGTGTCTTTGTCTCTGACTTAGACACAGCTTCAACCTGTCTTGTCAACAATAGTAACACATGCAACAGCTGAGTTAGCAAACTCTTTTGAATACCTCTTGGGTGGTACACCCTTTGTAACTCAGACCTGCGTATGAGGTGCTGATCCTCTCTGCTCACTGGTTCAGTCTCAGGACTTTTTGGAGAACCAGTTCCAATAGTAAACAGTGGTTCATCCTCCACCTGTGAAGGTCTAGCCATTGTGTGAGATTTCCTCTCAATGACTGTGTCAACTGAGCTCTTTGAGCTATCACTGTCACTCTCAGTACCACTGTAATCAGTAAAATCATCATCATCATCATCTGAATTGTCCTCAGTGGGAAATGTGTGAACAATTACTCTCTCCAGTTCAGGAGCACTCTCTAGAAATTTTGTGAGAATCACCTGACCAGATTCAGACAAAATTACTCTGTAGAGACCCTTTACTCCACCTGGAGCTTCGGTCCTGACTTGGGACCCAAAAACCTTAAAATGGGCCACAGAAGTTCTGTGAAATAGCTTTTCAAAAGGAGAACATCCTAAACCTTTTGAAACCTTTCTCAACCACGAGTAACAAAAACACAATAGCGATTCCGCCCAAAACTCATGTTGCAAATGTGAACTCGGCAATTGCGCCTTCATCCCATTTTGCAATTCTTTGTTCACTTGCACACAGTCACTTTTGTTCCATGCTCCTGCAGAAACAGCAGTCTTGTGCCTTATCCCTTTCTTATCCAGGAAATCCTGAAAATCCTGTAAAAGAAAAACTGGCTTTTCATCTGTGAAAAGACAATCAATGTTAGCATCATGAACATTTTTAACCTTGTCACAAAACTCTTTAAACCTTTCTAAGGCTTCTTGTGGTTTCTGCAATGTGTATATCCACACATAATGAGTGAAATAATCCACACACACAAGATAAAATATTGCATTGCCTCTAGATGGGGCTAGAGGACCAATCACATCAGCATACACTCGCTGAAATGCATTGGTAACTTTCGTCGTCTTCCGGACGTCGTTCGCCATACCTGCAAGAGAAATCATGTTAGACTCAGATGCATTACACTTTATGCAATCACTTTGATCAAAAGTCAACAAATACAGTCCATCTTTCTCTTTGGCAGAAAGATGCAGCTCTCCATCTTTGTAGATTTTGCAGCTTTCTATATCATAGGACAAAGTCAGTCCTTTCTTTGTGATCTGCGAAACACTCAGCGGATTGAACTTTAAATCAGGAACCAAATACACATTGTTAATAGTCAAGTTCAGACTCTCAAGATACACAGTTCCAACTCCGGTCGCTTCCAGCTCCTGGCCATTGGCCTGTTTCACAGCGAAGCTTTGCTTCTTAAATGTTGAAAACAGTCCTTGGCACGACGTCATGTGTTGGGTGGCTCCAGTGTCTAAAACAAAAGCGTTCTCCGTTGAAAATACGGCTTTTGTTGACAGCAATGCCTTTGCAGGTTTCATCTGGGACTTGGTACGACTTTTGCCTGACGCCTCAGGCTTTGCAGAGCTCCCCTTAGCTCCTTTCTGTTGACGTGGCCTCTTACAGTTCCGCTGAAGATGCCCAGTCTGTCCACAATTGAAACAATTGAGCACGCAGGGGGCTAAAGCAGCCCCCCGCGACCCTCTCCCGGCTGGAGAGGTGACACGCGCCTATGGCAGGAGCCTCCATAGGCGCGCGTCACCTCTCCAGGCGGGAGAGCACGCACGTGTCTAAAGCAGCCCCCCGCGACCCTCTCCCGGCTGGAGAGGTGACGCGCGCCTATGGCCGCTGCTCCCTGACCTGCTCTTTGGGGCTGGTGGTGGGCTTCCCCCGCCAGCCCCAAAGAGCAGGTCGAAAGGAACCTGAAGCCTGGAGAGCGAGAGGGGTCGGTGCGCACCAACCCCTCTCGCTCTCCAGGCTTCCAAGGTAGCCGCCTGAACGCGCCTTAAACGGCACCTTGTTTTAGAGCGGGAAAACAAAAGGGGGAAAATTCTCCCACTCTCTGCGCAGAGCCTCCTGCCGCTTTGCTGAAGGGGCGCTGGGCAGAGAGCAGAAGAATTTTTTTCCCTTGTTCTCCCCCCTCTAAAACAAGGTGCGTCCTATTGTCCGGTGCGTCCTATGGTGCGAATAATACGGTAATTCTCTTCAGTTCTTCCTCTATCACAAGCATTCATTAACGTTGTTGAATAAACTTTAGCTCCATTTCTTCCTGAGGCTCTAATTCGCTTCTCTCTTCATTGCAGATAGTGATGAATTAGAAGGGAAGAACAAGGGAGACCACAACAGAATCCACATAGTGGAGAAGTCATATAAATATTCAGAGTGTGGAGAGAAGATCCGTCAGAGCTCCCAGTCCACCTCCCATCAAAGAAAGCGCTTCGTTCAGAGGGATAGCCTCACTTCACACAAAAGACCACAGAGTAGGGAGAAATTGTATCAGTGCAGAGAATGTGGAAAGAGCTTCAATCGGAAAGATCACCTCACTTCCCATCACAGAATTCATACTGGGGAGAAACCTTTTCAATGCCATGAATGTGGAAAGAGCTTCAGTCAGGGAACCCATCTCACTTCTCATCAAAGAATTCATACAGGGGAGAAACCTTTTCAATGCCATGAATGTGGAAAGAGCTTCAGTCACAGTAAGACTCTCACTTCTCATCAAAGAATTCATACAGGGGAGAAACCGTATCAGTGCTTGGAATGTGGAAAGAGCTTCAGTCTCAGGCACGATCTCACTTCCCATCAAAGAATTCATACAGGGGAGAAACCCTATCAGTGCTTGGAATGTGGAAAGAGCTTCAGTCACAGTGCCACATTCTCTTCTCATCAAAGAATTCATACAGGGGAGAAACCCTATCAGTGCTTGGAATGTGGAAAGTGCTTCAGTCAGGTAACCCATCTCACCTCCCATCACAGAATTCATACAGGGGAGAAACTTTTTCAATGCCATGAGTGTGGAAAGAGCTTCAGTCACAGTAAGACACTCACTTCTCATCAAAGAATTCATACAGGCGAGAAACCGTTTCAGTGCTTGGAATGTGGGAAGACCTTCAGGCACAGCGCCACACTCTCTTCTCATCAAAGAATTCATACAGGGGGGAAACCCCATCAATGCTTGGAATGTGGAAAGAGCTTTCGTCAGAAAGGTGATCTTGCTTTGCATAGAAGAGTCCATACCAGGGAGAAACCCTATCAGTGCTTGGAATGTGGGAAGAGCTTTAGTGTCAGAAACAGTCTCACTTTTCATCAAAGAATTCATACCGGGAAGAAACCCTATCAGTGCTTGGAATGTGGGAACAGCTTCAGTAAAAGCTCGAATCTCAAAACCCATCAAAGAACTCATACAGGAGAGAAACCCTATCATTGCTTCGAATGTGGGAAGAGTTTCAGCCAGGGGCCTGAGCTCACTTCCCATCACAGAATTCACACAGAGGAGAAACCATTTCAGTGCTTGGAATGTGGGAAGAGCTTCACTCAGAACGGTCGCCTCACTTCCCATCAAAAAATTCATACAGAGAGAAAACCAAAAAAGAAAAATACTAAAGCTAAAATTATTAAACAACGCTTACAAAACACAATTATATAGAAAAGAGAAAGGGGGGGATAACTAAAAATACCCTTTATCACATTTGTATCATATCACCTTGCCAACAAAGGTCGGTATACTTAAAGCTGTGGTTTTCCCAGTAGTGATGTATGGAAGTGAGAGTGTGACCATCAAGAAGGCTGATTGCCGAAGAATTGATGCTTTTGAATTCTGGTGCTGGAGGAGACTCTTGAGAGTCCCATGGACTGCAAGAAGATCAAACCGATCCATTCTGAAGGAAATCAGCCCTGAGTGCTCACTGGAAGGACAGGTCCTGAAGCTGAGGTTCCAATACTTTGGCCACCTCATGAGAAGAGAAGACTCCCTGGAAAAGACCCTGATGTTGGGAAAGATGGAGGGCACAAGGAGAAGGGGGCGACAGAGGACAAGATCATCATATATATATCATATCATTCATCAACCCATAGACAGGCCACCCCCACCTCTCCCCTGTGTGACCCCCTCTTCTCCCCATCTCCCACCCTGAGAGATCCTTCCTTCCCTGCGTTCCTTGCAGGTCCCTCGCACCTCCAACTCTCCTATTCCTGTGTGTGTCCTAAATTCAAAATAAAGGCATCTTAATATAAAAAATACAAAAAGAGATGAAAAGGAAACTCCCATAGCCGTCTGAAAATCATCTGTAGCAGCAATTATTCAGAATATGCTCTCCAGAATAATCCCAGCTGCATTTAGTATCCAGCCTTTTTCCTACCCTTCAGCAAGATGACTTTTCCTACATCCTACATCTCCCTCCCTAGCCCAGCCTTCACATCTTATCCACTCAGACAGTTCAATATGACTCTTATAATGATTGTCTAATAATCCAAATTGGTATTTCTCCAGTTTCAGTAAAGCCTTATTAAAACTGTTCCAACAAATCTCAGCCGAGTCACAATCCCAAATTACGGTCTCTTTGAATGTTCATCCAATCCTGCTTCCTCCTCTTCTTTTCCTAATCTTTGGACATTTTAATCCACTGGGGATGGGGAAGAAGGCATCTTAATCCCCTTTCCTCAGAGTCTCCCTCTTACGAGATCGTAGGTTGCATGGTTAATAGTTTCCGTTGTTGCCCTGAATCCCCTTTTGCTGGCTGTATATTTACATATATCTGCCAATCCCGATCCTGCTTGCTGGTGGGCGAGCGATTTTTGGCATTCCCCTCCCCGCCCCATTACTACCTGTGTAAATTTTGAACCTCATTTTGGGGTCAAAAAAGCTCATCTTATACACAGAAAAATACGGTTGTGTGCCCTCCCACACACACCTGGAATGAGAGACGGAGGCACTTTACTGACAGAATGGCATTTCCCTGGCACCTCCTTTCCTCCCAGGAGCTCCTCCTTCCACAACAACCCTGCCAGGCTGGCCTCTTGCATGTCGCCCCCTTTCCAGCAGGCGAAGCTGCAGGGACCACTCACTTCCTGGCCCTCCAAAAATGGAGGATACCAGGCATCTTCCAACTACGGTCCACGGGCTGGATCTGGCCCACCAGGCTTGTAAATGTGGCCTGCGGATCCTGCCACCTGCTCAGATTGGGATATGCCAATCTTGCTCAAGTCAGTGTCCCCTACTCCAAAAAGGTTCTCTCCCACAATCCCAAAGAGAACACAGGCCCCCGTCAAGAGTCTCCCAGAGCATGTGCAGTCAGATTTCAGAGATGCTTTTGTTGCAATTCCTGTCCTGCGGGGGGTTGGACTAGATGACCCTCAGGGCCCCCTCCCAATTCTACACTTAAATAATTTCACAGCACGGAAGTGAGGAGGGGCAGGGACTGCCAGAAAGGGGGGCTTTTGCTATGCACAGATCTGGCCCCCTCCTTAAAATCACAGCTGTGAATCTGCAGGATGCGAAGCCAAGCAGACCCCTGACCCCAAAAAGGAAGGGGAAGGGGGCTTCCAACAAGGGACCGGTGGGGCAAGACTGGGCAGCGAAAGAGGGGGGACCCAGGAGTCCGGGGGCCTACGATCCACTTTGCCCTTTCAATGGGATCTGGAGACAGGCAACAAACCAAGCCGGGAGCTGGGTTGCCCAAAGTCCGTTACTGCAGAAAGAAGAGAAATCCATGAGATTCTGACCCGATTCGGAGAGAAAACGTTAGCTGGCTGGGGGTTGCAATTGCAGGAATTGCTCCACAACAACCCTGTGAAGCAGGCAGACTGGATCCTTACCCCCCCCGCCCCCCCCTGCGAGCTTCACCATGGCCAGGGACTGGGGATTTGAACCCACATCTCTGCCAGGGCCTAGTCTGGCCCTCTCACCACTGCACCACACTGCCTCTCAGTGAGTGGCACAGAGATATGTTTTTAAAAGAATAGAAAAATGAGTAATCAAGAGAACTCGACGAGGAGGAAAATGAAGCAGGGAAAGGTTAATGACCAGAAAACCCAACGAAATGGACAGGAATACTTGAAAGCATGCAGAAAGCTAAAGATCAACATTTCTGAGCCGCTGGGCAGGGATGTTTTTAGCAGGCGACCAAAGAGAGTCTGGCCAAGGCGCCTGGTTGGTATCAAGAGGCAGGGAGTTCCAAAGAGCCTTGGAGCCGGGAGGGACACCGAGGGTCATCTAGTCCAACCCCCCGCAAGGCAGGAATCTTGAACCCAGAACCCTGAAATCAAGAGTCTCAGGCTCTCCCAGCTGAGCTTCTTGTACTGGCAAATGTGGGAAAGGGGAGTCAATTGGCCAGTGCCAGTTCTGCCAATCAAAGGCGTCAGGTAGTAGTGGGGAGGTTTCTCAATTGCTTTTACTGTCAATATTGCCATGGTCTTAATAGATTCTGAATCAGGGGTCGGCAAACTACGGGCCCTGGGCAGGATGAGGCCCAGCCATTTAAGCACCTGCCGCAAAGCCGGAACCCCCCACAAAACTGAGACTCCCGGCAACGGGAGGAAGAGGTCAAGTGACGGCGCCTCTGCCAATCAAACGCTGCGCTCGGTTGACCTCAAGTAGTCAACCCAGCAGATGCATTTGATCCAGAGATTTCTGCTTTCCGCTTGCCCCACGGTGCCCCCTATCTCCCGCCCCCCAGGAGGGTGGAACCGATGACATTGGACATTCCTCATTTAAATCATGGCCTTTCTGCCCCGCCTTCTCCTCCCAGGGGCTCAAGGCGGCCTCCATCCCCTTCCCCTCCCCTTCCCCCGCGCTGACCCTGCCAGGCAGGCCTGCCTGAGGAGCACCGACTGGCCCTCGGTCCCTCTCTCCCAGGCTGCTGGCGCAGGGCTCTAACCGCTAGGCCGCTCGGCTGCTCCCCTTCCGCTCACCAGGTGGTACCTGCGGTGGTGGTGACGCTGCTGACCCCATCCTGCTGCTTCCAAGGCAGGGCCTCCTCAGTGTGCAGGACGCTGCTGACCCCGAACTCGGCGTCGGGGGCCTGGATGCTGGCGATGAGCCACTTGCCCCTCTCCAGGGCGCGGGGGCAGCCCCCTCCGCCCGCCAGCCCCTCCGCCCAGGGGACAAAGTGGGACTCTTGCGGCGCGTAAGCGTTGATCTCGCAGGAGGATTCAGCCTCGCTGGCATCCGGACTCAGCCAGGGCGGGGGGGTGGCCGAGGCCTGACCGCCCCACAGGGCCCCAGAGGGGTCTGCCGGGGGGACAAAGCGGGGAGAGGTGAACCAGTGTCTGGGGGGGGGAGTGACGAGCCTTTTCTCTCCACTGCCGGACCCCCCAACCTACATCGCAGGGGGTTGGAGTGGATGACCTTTGGGGTTCCCAACTCCACCGTTCTGTGTCAACCAGTTCAGTTAAACTCGCAGAATCACAGAATTGGAAGGGACCCCCAAGGGTCATCTAGTCCAACCCCCTGCGATGCAGGAATCTCAGCGAGAAGAAGATGCCCTCTAAGGAGGAT
>NC_041313.1:124836889-125032405 GCF_004329235.1 Podarcis muralis | reverse complement strand
GAAGATGTCATCATGGACTGGTTGGACATAGAGGAATCATGGGAGGGACCAGCTGGGGAACCACCAAGGGAAGAAGGCTCAGAGTTGTGGTAGGAGAATGATGAGTGGTCAGAGAAAGAAGAGGAGGTGTCGGAAGATGAAGAGGTTAAGAGAGTCTGTGTACTGGTCCAGTAAACGCTTCCGCTGCGCAACCAGCAACAGTTCTCTTTGCAGAGCATTAATTAAGTCCAGTGCAGAGATTCTTGTTGCAGTACAAGCTTCAGACTCTCAGCAGCAAAGAAATAACGACACAGGGAAGCCTGTCTTTCCAAAGACAGGTTTATTGCAGACAGATAACAGAAACACCTCCGGAGCTTTCAGACATTTTTGCTTCACGCCCCGCAGGCAGAGAAAACAAACACTCTTTATATACTGAGCAACTTAACGAGCTTGACTACTTAAAGTCACATGACATTGCTAACTTGCCAGCGTCTTAGGTTTCACACCCTAACACCCCTCTCGCTGGCAATACAAAAACAAAATTACTTCAGACCCATTTCTTCACAAAAGTTTTCATGCCGCTGAAACCCAAGCGGTTTGTAAAACCATCAGCTTGATTTTCATGACTGGGACAGTAATTTAATTTAACAATTCCTGCTTTCACCGTTTGACAAACATTTTGAAAGCGAATATCCAAATGTTTTTTACGACCTTTAAACTGCCCATTTTGTGCTAACTTAAGACACGGTTGATTATCACCCCATACAGTGATTGGAGTGATGGCCTTTTCATACATCTCTTGTGCCAAGCATTTGTAAAATTCTAGATCTCTACATAACTCAGATAAGGCACAGAACTCAGCTTCTGTTGACGACAAAGCAATCAGGTTCTGTTTCTTGGATCTCCACCCAATCAGAGAGTTACCAAATTTTATTACACAGCCAGACACTGATTTTCTATCCTTTAAATTTGCCCAATCGCTATCTGCAAAACAAGTAATCTGTGCTTGTCCTTCAGAAGATAATTCAAGGCAAAAATCTTTGGTGTATTGTAAATATCTTAACACTCTTTGAATTCCTTTCCATGCATTTACACTAGGTTTTGAAGCTTCTCTGCTGAGTAAGTTAACAGCGTAAGCAATATCTGGTCTACTCCATTGCGAAAGATGAAGTAAGCTTCCCAGTGCTGACTGAAAGATTTCAGCACGCTTGAATTCAGCACTATCCTTGAACTCATTGTCTTTTACAAAACCCATTTCCATTGGTGTTCTAACACCTGCACACTCCATCATGCCAAACTTTTTCAACATTTGCAATATCTTGCCTTTTTGATTCAGTAGAAAACTGCCATTTTTTGTCCTATCTATCTGAACACCAAGATAGACCTTCACATCACCAAGATTCTTAACTTTGAAGTGTTTATTTAACTCTTTGGCTAGTTTTTTTACTTGTTCTTGTGTCTTTGAAGTATAAATCAGGTCATCTACATAAACAAGCAAAGATTCTTGAGCATCTCCTGAACCTCTGAAATATAAGCAATTGTCAGCCTTGCTCCTGCTAAAACCAATGCCTACCAAAACATCATTCAAACACTCATTCCAATTATGAGCAGATTGCTTGAGTCCATAAATAGATTTATGTAGTTTCCATACCTGATTTGATTTACCAACTTTCAATCCTGGCGGTAGCTCCATATAGAGCTCTTCAGCCAAGTCTGAATGAAGATAAGCTGTAGAGACATCAAATTGATTCACTTTGAACCCTTTCTGAGCAGCAACTGCTAATAGTGCCCGTAGGGTTTCACTCCTTGAAGTGGGTGCATAGACTTTGGAATAATGTAACCCCTTTCTTTGCGTAAAACCTCGAGCTACAAGCCTTGCTTTGTACTCTGGTTTCCCCATCGCTGTTGTCTTTATCCTGTACACCCACCTACAACTTACTGCCTTGGTACCTTCTGGCAGTTTGGTGATGGAAAACACACCCAGTTCTTTCATAGAATTCAACTCTTTTTGCATGGCCTCACGCCACCTACTGGCCTCCTCCTGGGGTAATTGCTCAACCTCCTCAAAACTTTCAGGTTCGCAATTTGCCAAACCAGCCCAAACACTAATAGCTTGGTACCTTTCAGGAGGTTTACCTTTGTTGGTACGCTTGGAACGCCTTAACAGTTCCTGTGATGTTCCTTCAGTTTCCTCCTCTGACCCAGAATCACTAGTCGTCACCTGTTTGTCACTAGTAGTTGAAGAACTTTCTGATTCTGACTTTACACGTCTCTCTTGCTGTACAGGTGAACTTTTAGAGCTAGAAGATTCTGACTTTACAGGTCTCTCTTGCTGTACAGGTGAACTAGAAGAGCTAGAAGATTCTGACTTTACAGACTTGGGTGAACTAGACGATTTCTCACCCTTGTCCTCAGACTCAAATTCCTCCGCCTGTTCTGGAACTAATACCTGCCCTGGGGCCTGAGTTTCATTGTTACTGTTCACCACATCAAATAGTATGTCAGGATTTCCATGAATTTTATTCCAACCATCCTGTTCACAAAATTCCGCACTTCTGCTGATGGTGATTTTTGTTTGATTGCCTTCTACATTCACAAATCTCCAACCTTTTGTGTTTGCTTGATAACCACAGAACAACATTTCTTTAGATCTAGGATCGCCTTTCCTACGTTGTGCCCTAGGCACCAGCACATAAGCACGACATCCAAAAACTCTTAGATGATCAATTTTTGGTTTTTTTCCAAATAGCATGAAGTAAGGAGTGTTGCCTACTGTGCTATTGTACACTCTGTTAAAAGTATAATTCGCATACAGTGCAGCCTCAGCCCAAAACCGCTGTGGAAGTCCAGAATCAAACAGCAAAGCAGCAATGGCTTCCTGTAATGTCTGAAATTTTCTTTCGGCAACTGCATTCTCCTGTGGTGAATAGGGATTGGTAAGTCTATGAACTATACCTTTCCTTTTTAACCACGTCTCCAGCGTGTGGTTCACATATTCCCCACCACGATCTGATTGTATTTTACGCACCCTGGTGTCAAATTTACATTCGACTTCTTCAATCCAATCCATCAGGATGGAACCTGCTTGTGATTTTTCTTTCAGAAAGAAAACCCAACTAGCCCTTGAGAAATCATCCACCAAAATTTGCATAAATCTCGCACCTCCAAGCGATTTGACTGGCATAGGGCCACACACGTCTGTGTGCACAAGTTCAAAGGGTTTCTTGCTTACTCTGTCAGATCTAGGATAGTTACATGTCTTAACCTTAGCATGTTTACAAGCACAACAATCCAGAAAATTTGGACAGGGTTTAATGTTACACTCCTCAGCTAAATCTGGCATCTTGCTTACATACTTAAAGCATATATGAGCTAACCTTCTGTGTAGTAGATGTGCACAACCTGTATGAGGAGCCTTATTTACACACTTAGCTTGCGCTTCACCTGTTGAACATCAGCGTTTTGTTTTGTTTTTTTATTATTTTTATTTGGTCTGAGTATGTCTGGCCGAGCAAGAAAGATTTACAGCAGGCAGGAACTTCTGAAGGTCGGGTTACAGTGTGAACAAGCTGTAAGAGCTGATTATTTTCGCCCAGATAACGTTCCTGTGGGAGTAGCCAGGCCACCGGGCTCTCCATGGATTACTATGCCTCCAGGGAGGAGGCGAAGGCGGCGTAGAGACAGGAGGCAAAGGCGGGGTTGTCGGGCTGGCGTCCTGGTAAGATTGCAGAGGAGTCCATCTAAACCACCGCTCCCTAGCATATTTCTTGCTAATGTGAGATCTCTTACCAACAAGATGGATGAATTGAGGCTGCAGGCAGCAAAGAACAGCCTTGTAAAAGATTGCTGCGTTTTATTTGTCATTGAGACATGGCTTCAACCGTCCATACCAGACACAGCTATTCAGTTGGAAGGCTGTGCGGTACATCGTCATGACCGAGGCATGGACTTCGGAAAAACCAAAGGAGGGGGGCTGTGTGTATATGTGAACAAATGCTGGTCCAATAATTCGAAGACTGTGGGCAGTCACTGTTCACCGGATTTGGAATATGTGGCTGTTAAATGTAGACCAGCCTATCTCCCTAGGGAGTTCACAGCTGTTATGTTAACTGGTGTGTACGTGCCACCAGATGCCAATGCCAACTTGGCTTTGGGATGTCTGCAGGACCTTATCAGCAGCCAGCAAGACAAGTATCCTGAAGCTGTGCACATCATTGCGGGAGACTTCAACCATGTTGAACTTAAAACAGTGCTCCCAACGCTCTATCAGCATGTGAAATGTCCCACAAGAGGGGACAAGACACTGGATAAAGTTTATTCGAATGTAAATCACGGCTATAGGGCTTTACAACTGCCACACTTGGGCCAGTCCGACCATATGTCTCTGTTCCTGGTACCAGCATATATCCCACTCAGGAAACGGGCTCCCACAATATTAAAATCTGTTAAAATCTGGCCTGAAGGTGCTATTCACCAGCTGCAGGACTGTTTTGAGAGAACCAATTGGGATATTTTCGATAGTTCAGACCTGGAGGAGCACACGGCGGCAGTTCTGTGCTATATCAATCACTGCACAGACACTGTCACAGTAAATAAATCCATCCGGTTTTACCCCAATCAGAAACCCTGGATGAATAGAGAGGTCCAGTGCCTGTTGCGGGAAAGGAACAGGGCTTTCAGGTCAGGCGAGGTGCAGCTTTACAGTGTAGCAAGAGCAAACTTGAGGAGGGGTATTCGACGGGCAAAATTGGATTATAGGCTGAGGATTGAGGATAATTTAAGGAGCAACAACACAAGACAGATGTGGCAGGGGATTCAGCATATTACCAACTACAAACCTAACCTTGGTGCTGTCGACGGTGACCCTTTGCTGGCGGAGGAGCTTAACCTCTTCTTTGCTCGCTTCGAGAAGGAGCCACCTGAGACGCCGGTATTACAGCCACCAGCCCACAGGGGCCCCTCATTCACGGTAGAGGAACATGAGGTGAGACAGGTATTGAGGATGGCGAATCCGAGGAAGGCGGCTGGACCTGATGGCATCACTGGAAAGGTGTTGAAGGGCTGTGCGGATCAGCTGGCGAGGGTCTTTACTAAGATCTTCAACAAGTCCTTACACCAGTCTATTGTCCCACCCTGCCTGAAGTCATCAACTATTGTCCCTCTGCCTAAAAAATCCACAATCAGTAGTTTGAATGACTACAGACCAGTTGCACTGACTCCAATCATCATGAAGTGTTTTGAGAAACTGGTGCGCCGTCACATTATTTCCTGTCTTCCATCAACTTTTGACAACTACCAGTTTGCATACAGAGCAAATAGATCCACAGAAGACGCCATCAATACCACTCTCCATGCTGCTCTGTCCCATCTAGAGCAGCCGGGGAGTTATGTGAGGCTGCTGTTTGTGGATTTTAGCTCTGCTTTTAACACTATCCTCCCCCATAGACTGGTGTCCAAGCTAGAGGCGATTGGACTCTCCAACTCCACCTGTCTCTGGGTTTTGGATTTTTTGTCAGAACGTTCTCAGAGGGTTAGAGTAGGGTCACATATGTCCACAGCCCTTAGCCTTAACACCGGCTCACCACAGGGTTGTGTGTTGAGTCCCCTGCTCTATGCTCTCTATACGTATGACTGTACAGCCATCTATTCCAGCAACAAAATCATCAAGTTTGCTGATGACACTACGGTGGTAGGGCTCATTTCAGGAGGGGATGAGTCCGCCTATCGGGACGAGGTGGAGCGGCTCTGTGTTTGGTGTGGAGAGAACAATCTGGCTCTTAATACAGCTAAGACCAAGGAATTGGTGGTGGATTACAGAAAAAAAAAGGCGGACATTCAGCCCTTGTATATCAACGGGAAACGGGTGGAGAGGGTGGCGGAATTCAGGTTTTTGGGAGTAACTATCGATCAGGGCATGACTTGGAGCGCACATACCACTGCTCTGGTGAAGAAGGCCCAGCAGAGAATTTATTTCCTCAGACTTTTAAAGAAGAACAATCTGAGTGAGAGACTGCTGGTGTCCTTCTACCGAGGCTCCATAGAGAGCATTCTTACATACTGTATTTGTGCTTGGTTCTCCAGTTGTACAGCTAGGGAGAGGAAGGTGCTCCAGAAGGTCATAACCACAGCCCAAAGGATTATTGGTCATCCTCTCCCATCTTTGGAAGAACTGTACGGTTCCCGTTGTCTTAGGAAAGCAAATAACATCCTGCAGGATTCATCTCACCCGGGACACAGTCTGTTTGCACTACTGCCTTCTGGCAGGAGATAAAGAAACATCAAGTCAAAGACAAATAGACTGAAAAACAGTTTCTATCCAAGAGCTGTGGCCTTTTTGAATGCTGTAACTCGATAGTGTGACCTGGGAGTTTGATGGGTGTTGGTGTGGGTGTGGCTGGAATGTGGTTTGTTTGGTTGTTGTTGTTGTTTTGCCTTTGTTGTTTTAAGGGATGGCATCCAATTTCGTTGCACTTTGTGCAATGTTGCACTTGTGTAATGACAATAAAGAATCTATTCTATTCTATTCTATTCTATTCTATTCTATTTACACACTTAGCTTGCGCTTCACCTGTTGAACATCTACCTGCTGCTAACTGCTCTTCATCCAAAACAAAAAGCCCATCCTCACAGGGAATTTTAACTAGTTCCTTCCCCTGTTTCGAAATGTTGCACACATCATTTTCAAACTCAACCTTAAAACCACTTTTTACCAGGCATGACACACTCAAAAGTCCATTCTTCATTCCTGGAAGAACAAAAACAGGAAGGTTAGTTTGCAAACAGTTAACATAAATTGTGCCTTTAAGGTTCATTTCTCGTTTACTATTGTCTGCTATAGTCACAGTTTTTGCAACTGGCAATGTCTTGCAGTTCATCAGGCTGCCACTAGATGTCGCTGGAACTAAACTGTGACTGGCTCCACTGTCAATTATCCACTTCAAGGTTTGTTGGCTCCTTTTAGGACTCTGTTGTGCTGCCATTGCAGATAGTCCCTTATCAGCACCTGCTCCCCCTCTGGATCGTTGATTCTTGTAGTTCTCACGTCGTCTTCCCCTGTAGCTCCGGAAACTGGCCTTGGACTGTTGAAATTCCTGTTGCTTTTCTGGACACTTTGCTATCAAATGAAACCTGCTGCCACATCGAAAACATGACTTGCTGGCCATAGCAGACACTTGTGAGGCTTCCTTACAGCTCTGCCTGCTAGTTCCCCCACGCTGGGAATTATCTGAACATCCAACCCTTGGGGTATTTGAATTATCAATACGTTTTCGATGATGTTGATATTCTTGCTCACACAATCTACCAGTCACATAATTCATATTCAGCTGGTCCTCTGGCAAAACTTGTAAAGTTAGTACTAAGTTTTCAAACCCTGCATGCAGGCTGCTAAGCAGAGTATAAACTTTAATATTTTCAGGAAATTCACACCTAGAGATGACAGTCGGTTGAAGTACTCAGTCATCTGTGACGTGTGTTCAACCACACTATCCCCTGGCTTCAGTTTCAACTCATACAAAGCACGTATAATGTTCACCTTCTCTCCGGGCGTGGCTCTATGGTGAATTCGCCTAAGAGCTTCCCAAATTTCAAATGCAGATCTTAAATTTTCCACATGAGGTAATTGGGAATCGTCTATCGATACCATCAACATGCATCTAGCTTTAGTGTCCATTTTATCATGTTCCCTGTTCTGAGCATGTGCAGCAGCCTGTTGCTCTGCTGTGGCATCTGCTGCAACAGCCACAAACGGCTTTCGCCTCTGGACATAGTCAGCTCACACTTCTTTGGCTTCCAACCAGACTTGAGCCCTCTTAGACCACTGCACGTAATTAGCAGAGTTCAACTTTGTAAAGGGAACCTGGAAATTTTCCATTGCCATTCTTGGGGTCTGCTGCTACTCCCTCTGTGTGCCCTTGCTTCTCTTTCCCCTTGGGATTTGTTTTACTCACTTTTCAGACGCCTCCAGCCTCCTTTGAAGCCTTTTAAACTTTTTCCCTCCGTCTCTTCACTAGCAACCTACCACCGTCCTCTGTTTTTATTAACAAAACAAAAACAGAACGGGAGGTCAAGCTAGCCTTTTGCAGCTAATGAAGCTGTAAATCTTCACTTACGCAGCTCTCTCAACTTTCTGCAGCCTCTCAGTTCCTTTAAGAGCTGGATTTACGACCAAGCCGGTCTTCTCTCATCCGAAAGCTGCTTTCACTTTCTCTGCACACAATACAGCTGTAGAAACGTAGAAGGAGCCATAACCTAAGAGAGTCTGTGTACTGGTCCAGTAAACGCTTCCGCTGCGCAACCAGCAACAGTTCTCTTTGCAGAGCATTAATTAAGTCCAGTGCAGAGATTCTTGTTGCAGTACAAGCTTCAGAGTCTCAGCAGCAAAGAAATAACGACACAGGGAAGCCTGTCTTTCCAAAGACAGGTTTATTGCAGACAGATAACAGAAACACCTCCGGAGCTTTCAGACATTTTTGCTTCACGCCCCGCAGGCAGAGAAAACAAACACTCTTTATATACTGAGCAACTTAACGAGCTTGACTACTTAAAGTCACATGACATTGCTAACTTGCCAGCGTCTTAGGTTTCACACCCTAACAGGCCTTAATCTTTGGGCAGGTCCACCAAAGATGATAGAAGGTTCCTTCACATTCATTACATTTCCAACAATTATTATTGGGCAAATGATATATCTTTGCAAGCTTGACTGGGGTCATGTACCACCTATAGATCATTTTCATTATGTTCTCTTTTAAGGCACTACATGCCGTAAATTTAATACCTGTGGTCCATAACTGTTCCCAGTCAGCAAACATGATATCATGACCGATGTCTTGTGCCCATTTAATCATAGCTGATTTAACCGTTTCATCCTGTGTATTCCATTTCAGCAGCAGGTTATACATTCTAGACAAATTCTTAGTATTGGGCTCTAACTGTTCTGTTTCCAACTTTGACCTCTCCTTCTGAAATCCTAGTTTCCTATCCTGCTTAAATGTCTCATTAATCTGGTGATAATGTAACCAGTCTCGAACTTTGGATTTTAGTTTCTCGAAACTCTGTAATTTAAACTTTTCACCGTCATATTCTATAATTTCATAATATTTTGGCCACTCTGAGTCCATATTAAGTTTTTTTACCGCCTTAGCTTCCATTGGTGACAACCACCTGGGGGTTTTGCTTTCCAGCAAATCTTTATAGCGATTCCAAACATTATACAAAGCTTTCCTAACAATATGGTTTTTAAAACCTTTATGAACCTTTACCTTGTCATACCATAAATATGCATGCCAGCCAAAGTTGTTATCATACCCTTCCAAATCCAAAATGTCTGTATTCTCAAGAAGTAGCCATTGTTTCAACCAGCAAAAAGCTGCTGCTTCATAATAGAGTCTTAAGTCCGGCAGGGCAAAGCCCCCTCTATCCTTTGCATCAGTCAAAATCTTAAATTTTATTCTGGGCTTTTTGCCCTGCCAGACAAATTTAGATATATTTTTCTGCCACTTCTTGAAACAGTCCATCGTGTCCAAAATTTGTAATGTCTGAAACAAAAACAACAGTCTCGGCAATACGTTCATCTTGATAACAGCAATTCGGCCTAACAAGGAAAGTCTCAACCTAGACCATATGTCAAGATCTTTCTTCACTTCCAACCAACATTTTTCATAATTATCTTTAAATAAATTCACATTCTTAGATGTTAAATTCACCCCCAGATATTTCACTTTTTTCGTTATTTCCAAACCAGTTTCACTTTGAAAACTATCTTTTTCCTCTATTGTTAAGTTTTTCCCCAGCACCTTTGTCTTCTGTTTATTTAATTTAAAACCTGCTACTTGACCAAATATTTCAATTAGTTCTAAAACTCTTTTCGTACTGGCTTCTGGCTGTTGCAAAGTCAAAACTAGGTCATCTGCAAATGCTCTTAACTTATAGTGTTTGGCTCCGACCTGTATTCCTTTAACCAGCTGGTCCCTTTTAATCATATTCAACAGAACTTCCAGGACCGATATAAAAAGTAGAGGGGATATTGGGCATCCCTGTCGTGTCCCTTTTTCTATTGGGATCTCGTCCATAACCACACCATTCACAATTAATTTAGCTTTTTGCTCAGAATATATTGCACCTATACCGTTTTCAAAACTTTGGCCTACCCCCATCCCTTGGAGATTCCTCTTCATAAAGCTCCAACAAATATTGTCAAAGGCTTTCTCCGCATCCACAAAAATCAAAACTGCTTTTCTATTTATGTCAGCCTCCAACAGTTCCAAAATGTCTATAATGTTCCTCACATTGTCTGACATATGTCTCCCTGGGAGAAAGCCTGTTTGGTCCTTGTGAATCTCCTCTAACAACACTTTTTAAAATCTTTTTGCTAGAATGTCTGCAAAAATTTTGTAATCCACATTCAAAAGTGATATAGGGCGGTAGTTCTTAACTTGATTTTTCTCAGTTTCTGTCTTCGGTATAAGTGAGATGAATGCTTCTTTCCACGATTCGGGAGCCTTTTTCCCCTCCAAGATTTGGTTGCAAACTTCTTTCAATGGTTGTATTAGCCATTCCTTCAGTGCTTTGTAGTATCTCGCAGTCAGCCCATCTGGTCCTGGTGATTTTCCCAATTGCATGTCCTGGATGGCACCCTCTATTTCTTGGTCTGTAATTTTCTCATTTAGAATCCTTTTGTTTTGTTCTGAAATCTTTGACAATCCATATTTTTTAATAAATTCTTCTATCTCTTGTTCATTTTTTGGCCCTTGTGCATACAATTTCTTGAAAAAACTTTGAAAGCAATTACTTATCTCATTTGGTTTATTAATAGATTTCCCATCTACCTCGAGAGATGTCACAGTATTCAACTTTTGTCTCTTTTTCAATTGCCATGACAGCAGTTTCCCGCATTTATCTGCCGATTCAAAAGTCTTTTGCCTCATTTGTTTTATTTTCCATTCTATTTCTAGATTCATCAGTTCCATGTATTGGGTCTGGTAGTACTTTATTTCCCTTAAAATCTCCTGAGACTTAGGTTTAGATCTCAGTTTCTTCTCTCCTTCTTTCATTTGTTTCCAAATTTTTTCCTTCCTCTCATTCTGTTTTTTCCTCTTTATAGAGTTCTGCTGGATTAGGAAACCGCGCATCACGGCCTTGCTTGCGTCCCATATTATTCTTTTTTCCACATCTGATCTCAGGTTTATCTCGAAGTAGTCTTTCAGTGTCTTTTGGGCCTTTTTGTAAATTACTTCATCTCAAAATAGGGTGTCATTCATTCTCCATCTAAAGGTTCCAGCTGTTGTCAATTTCATTTCCATCTTTACTGCATTGTGGTCGGAGCAAGTTTTTGGGCAGATTTCTGTTTTTTTAACCCTTGGTGCCAGGTTGCTAGAAATCCATATTTGGTCAATCCTAGTCCATGTCATTTTTGCTTCAGAGAAAAAGGTCCCCTCTCTCTCCAGAGGGTTCCTTGTTCTCCAGATATAATCAAGTCCATGGTGTCAGTCAGTTCAAAAAAAGTCTTTGGTAGTCTCCCATCCTTAGAAATTACTTGCCTTTGCGCTTTGTCCATGTTTGTGGAGACAACTCCGTTCATATCGCCCATCATTATGATTTTAAAGTCCATAAAGTCCATTAGGGTCTCGTGCAACTTCTTGAAGAATTCGGCCTTCCCCTCATTAGGTGCATAAACTCCTACAATCAGAATTTTTTCTCCTTGGGTTTGAATTTCCACTGCCAGGTATCTTCCTTGTTCATCTTTAAATATCAATTTTGGTTCCAGTTTTTCCTTAACATAGATCACCACCCCTCTTTTCTTGACTTTATCTGATGAGATGAATTCCAGTCCTAATCTCTTATTTGTCAGGAGCTTTCTGTGTATCCTGGCAATGTGGGTTTCTTGCAAACAGATTATGTCTAAATGTTCTTTCTTTAATATATGAAACACTTGACCCCTTTTTCGGGGGAGGTTTAGACCGTTGCAATTCCAACTCAGAAGTTGCAGAGACATTTTTGTTACTGGGTATCTTTTCCACCGATTGCTCCAAGTTCTTGTTCCTCGTCAGTTGGTGCTGGGTTAAGTCCAAATGATAAGTTTGCAATTTCAGTTACTTCCCTCTCACTCACAGTTCCTTTCTGAAAGTCCTCAAAATTTCTCTCCAAAAAGTGTTCTTTATCTTGGATTGTTTTTATTTTGATTTTCTTCCCTTTGAAGTTAAAGGACAACCCTTGTGGGAACTCCCACCTGAATGGAATGTTGTTTTGTTTCAGTAGATCAACTAGATTCTTAAATTGAGTTCTTACCTCCAAAATATATTTAGGGATATCTTTAAAAATCTGTATTTGGGAATTTTTAATGACCAATGCCTTCTGAAAATGTAGGTTCAATATTTTGTCTCTTTCTTCCTTGGATCTCAAAGTAATTAAACAGTCCCTTGGTTTCTTGCCTTGTTTCCTGCCAATCCGGAAGGCTGTAGTTATTGCAAATTCATCTTCTTCTCCTTCTAACTCATCATTCCAGAATTCTTGGAACTTGTCTGTGAGAAATTCTCCAAGGTTGTCCTCTTCCTCCTCTGGTACCAGTCTCAATTTCAAATTCTTCCCTTTCCTCTCCAGTTCCATAAGGGCCAAAGCTGCATCATGTTCATATACTTTCTTTGCAATAGGCACAAATTTTCCCTTAGTCTCCTCAGCAGTGCTCTTAGCGCTCTCAGCTATTTTCCTTGTTTCCGTGCTTTCTTGAATTAGACGATTTATAGAATCTGTATTAGATGATATTGTCGTTGTGTTCAAGTCCAATCTTGCTGTCAGTTCTGTCAATTTCTTAGAGTTCTCTGTAGACTGCTTGGTAAGTGCTTCCAAAGATTGATTTATTCTAATCAGTGCCTGTGTCATAGAATCCATTGATGCTGTTGTTACTTTTTCCTGTGCAGCTGGTACTCCTGGTATAGAGCCTCTTTTCTTTTGAGCCTGCTTTGTTTTGGATCTTGTTGATATTTCATCCAGTGGAGTGCTCATAGCCAAGGTCGTTCTCACAGGAAAAACTTGTAAGTGGAAAATCCCACTACTTTCCCCTTAATGCAACTGTATCTTTTTTAGTCCTCTAGAGGGAGTAGGTATGTCCATAGGAAATTTCCAAAGAAACAAAGCATGTAGCAGTAAAAAACAAAAAAGTTCCAATATTCTCCCTTGGACCTTAACTTTGTCTCAATTTAAGACGTTACAAGTATATCCACTAATATCCGTTATTTAATGTCAAATAAATCTTCTACTTTGTATCCTTAATCTGTTTTTGACAGCTCACTTCTCAGGCGCTTGTTATTCAGGCAGCCTGGCCAGAGGATTTGACAGTGCGGGATTTCTTTTCAAAAGTCATTTAAAGCAGGTTAAAAAGTCCAATTTTCTTTCCCCCCAACTCCTGCCCGATGGGAGGGAGGTCCCTCTTCAATGTCAGGTTCAGCAGTATAAAAACAAATTTTCTTTTAAAGACAGCTTACTTTTTCATTGCTTGATTTCCATGCAGCTCCGGAAGGCAGACTTCCTTACTTTTTGCCTTTCCCGTTTTCAGCCAAATTTTCCAAATTTAAAGTCCCGTAAAATCTTTGTTCCCTTGTTCTTACTCACGGGTATTTGATCCAATCTGTAGATTCAGGAAGGAATCGGCGCTCTCCGTCAATGGCAACGCGGCTTCGCTCCGCGGGCTGGGTAGCGATTCTCAGCACCGCGCTCACTCCCAGTGCCGCTCCGGAGCCTTTAAAAAGGCTCTTTCACAGTACCGGGGGGCGCAAAGGTGCCCACCGAATCTCCTTGTTCACAGGCTTCAGCGCCTGTGATTTTAGGGGTCCCCCGCTCGCCGTAGCGGGTCAGACCCGAACTCGCGGAGCAGTCCTGCTTCGGAGCTCGAAGCAAGGACCGCCATTAAACGCTGGCGCCGACCGGAAGTCCACATCTCATTCTCTTCAGTTCTTCCTCTGTCACAAGCATTCATTAACATTGTTCAATAATCTGGAGTTCCCATTTCCTCCTGAGACTCTAATTAGCATCTCTCTTCATTGCAGATGGTGATGAATCAGAAGGGAAGAACAAGGGGGAGCACAACAGAATCCACATAGCGGAGAAGTCAGATAAATATTCAGAGTGTGGAGAGAAGATCCGTCAGAGCTCCCAGTTCACCTCCCATCAAAGAAAGAGCTTCATTCGAAAGAATAGCCTCACTTCACACAAAATAACACAGAGTAGGGAGAAATTGTATCAGTGCAGAGAATGTGGAAAGAGCTTCAATCGAAAGGATAATCTCACTTTGCATCAAAGAGTTCATACAGGGGAGAAACCCTATCAGTGTTTCGAATGTGGAAAAGGTTTTCGTCTGAGGGGTCATCTGACTTCCCATCAAAGAATTCATACAGGAGAGAAACCCTATCAGTGTTTTGAATGTGGAAAGAGCTTTCGTCGGAGTGGTGATCTGACTTGCCATCAAAGAGTTCATACAGGGGAAAAACCCTATCAGTGCTTGGAATGTGGGAAGCGCTTCAGTCACGAGGGGAATCTCACTTCCCATCAAAGAATTCATACAGGGGAGAAACCGTATATGTGCTTCGATTGTGGGAAAAGCTTCCGGGACGGGCACAAGCTCACTTCCCATCAAAGAATTCATACAGGTGAGAAACCCTATCAGTGCTTGGAATGCGGAAAGAGCTTCAGTCAAAATGGCGCACTCTCTTCCCATCACAGAATTCATACAGGGGAGAAACCCTATCAGTGCTCTGGATGTGGGAAGCGCTTCAGTCACGAGGGGAATCTCACTTCTCATCAAAGAATTCATACAGGGGAGAAACCCTATCAGTGCTTCGAATGTGGAAAGAGCTTCAGTCGGAAGGATAGTCTCACTTCCCATCAAAGAATTCATACAGGAGAGAAACCGTATCACTGCTTGGAATGTGGAAAGAGCTTTCGTCTGAGTTGTGATCTCACTTCCCATCAAAGAATTCATACAGGGGAGAAACCCTATATGTGCTTCGATTGTGGGAAAAGCTTCCGGGAGGGCTACCACCTCACTTCCCATCAAAGAATTCATACAGGGGAGAAACCCTATCAGTGCTTGGAATGCGGAAAGAGCTTCAATCAGAAGTATAGTCTCACTTCCCATCAAAGAATTCATACAGGGGAGAAACCCTTTCAGTGCTTGGAATGTGGGAAGCGCTTCAGTCACGAGGGGAATCTCACTTCTCATCACAGAATTCATACAGGGGAGAAACCGTATCAGTGCTCAGAATGTGGGAAGCGCTTCACTCAAAGGACCCATCTCACTTCCCATCAAAGAATCCATACAAGAGAGAAAGTGTTTGGAATGTGGGAAAAGATTCATTCATGGCCCACCAAATAATTCATACAGGGTTGAAAGCATATCAGCACATGGAATGTGTATAAAATTTCACTTGTTCAAAAGTCAATTTAAGATCTCACACCAGGGTGAAGAATAGAATTATGGATTCAGAATCTAGTCCAACCTCCTCCAGAAATCTCATTTCAAGCAGCCATGACCATCCAGCTTCTTCTTAAAACCCCCCAATGAAGGTCCACCCCCTTCTGAGAGAGTTCCTTTCCACTGTCAGCTCTTACTATCAGAGAGAAAATATAAAAAAGACTTTGGAGAAGACTTCCGGTGTGATGGCCTATGGCGTTTGGCTGCTTTCCCAGGACACCGGACCCCAGTCGTGCAATTAAACAAGGTGAATCTGTGGGTAATTATCCCTGTTGAACCCCGCAGAGATGGGGCGGATGTGCCTTCACCCGCACGCCGTCCGATATCTGCCGCTCGCTGCAGTGGAGGCAGGGGCGCTGGGTGTTTAGCATTGCACGAATTGGACACTCTCCGATGCCAACACCATGAGCGGGAGCATTCCTGTTTTTCAACAAAGATTTGAATTCAGACTTTGAAAGGACTTTTGTCGCTCTGCTACAGAAGATGTGAGGTGAGCGTTTCATCTTTTTTGATACTTAGTGCTGTTGGGCCAACGCCCTCCCTCACTTGTCCGAATGGTGAGGAACTTCGCCCATAGTAGCAGAGTACAGCAGAAGCAGACTCTGGCTGGAATGCAGCATCAAGAAAATAAGAAGACTGTTGGGATACTGCCAGGGAGACAAAGGCCATCATGACCCCACGTCGATTCCGGACGATCCATCGATCTCCCGTAGATACAGTATCAGTCAGTTAGCGACACGAGCTGCAGAAATAGTTTGCCACATTCCAGGGCTCGTGCACGCTCTATCAGCAGAGTTCGCACAACGAAAGGTGCACTCAGGAGAGCATTATTTACAACTTTATTCAGCGTTGATCAGAACAAAGAAAAACATGACTGCCTGCTTCGATGTTCAGGCACACAGAGAGAAGAAACAAAAGCTATATACATAAACAGAAACATCCTGTGAACAGGAAATACGCAGGCTGTGACACAACAACCTGCTCCCTTCTTAAGGTGGAATGGAAATATCCTAACAAAGTCAACAGAGCGAAGAGCTGACTCACGCACCAGAGGGGATAGAAATAGCTCCCGTTCTCACACGATGATACATTAGATAATTAGACAATTAAAGGCACAGTGTCACACTGTGCAATGATAGAATGAAACACTGCAGTACTGCCAGCTACTTCATGATTTGGCAAGCCTCGTGGAGAAAGAGTCAATTAATGAAATGGAATGCAAGTGAAACTATATTAAAAAAAACTTGAGAATTTGATGTTTAATGGTGCGGTCCTTTGTGGAGGGCTCTAGTTATTATTGGCAAGGTATCAGCTTGTTTGAAAATATGAAGAGACTTTGTTGAAATACAGTCTTATCAGAGAATGAGGCTGTAATTTCAACTGCGTCACACGCCATCTTCTCTCCCTTTTTTGTTATTGTTTGAGTCTAGATAGAGAGTAATCTGGCGTCCCACCAAAGCTCTGGCAAGACTCCAGCTTCTCCAACTCTCTCAATAACGATCTGGCGTCCTGCCAAAGCCTTAGCCGATCATCAAAGCTCAAACTCCATTTCCTTCCATAGGAATACAGTGAAACTTTGGGACTTTAAATCCATTTCAATTTTGTCACATAGTTCTCTTTTTCATTGTAATCCAGAAGTATAATCCCATTCTCTTTTATCTCCTCTTGCTTTTTATCAGTTTGTTAGCATTCGGGGGGGTGCGTGTGTGCGTGCTGCTGAATCATTTATGTTGCAAACATGATATATATATATATAAAGAAAGAGTAAATATTTTGCATCGAAGGAAGTCTTTTTTGCGGTTTGAATCGTTTTGGCATTGTATCTGCTTCAATTTAGCAGTTTATGATCTTGTTCCTTCTGTTCCAGCACATGTCTGTATATTAGTTCTAATTTCACTCTAATAAACAGAAGTACCTCTGCTTCTTAATGGCCGAGTAGGAGGGCTACCAATAGGCAAAGTGATTTTGCTGCCTCTCAGATTCCATGGTGGAGCAAGAGCCAGGTATCGAGACAATCTGCGAGTGAAGTTCACTCCCCCCCAGGCCCTGGGGGGAGCTTGCAAGGACAATTACCCTCAAAGCTTCCTTGTTTATTCTTTGCTATCAATCTCTGCTATCTTGGGAGCAGGATCCATTAAGGCAGACCGGAACCAGAAGCCCCATTTCTAAACATCTCCATTGATTTCCATTTCATTTTTTTTGCTCCTCACCCCACTTCATAAGGCTGGCATGGTCTGCACAGTAATGACCTAGAGTAGATCCCATTGTACTCAGTGGGGTTTATGGACAGAACTTGATGCCAAAAACAGTCATCATCCTGTCCCCAAGCCTGAAAACTGCAGCCCCAGAGTTCTTAACCTGAAGCACTATTTCTGGGTTAGCGGAGTCTGTAACCTGAAGCGTATGTAACCTGAAGCATATGTAACCCGAGGCACCACTGTACAAGATTAAATATTTTTTCGGCTGGGGATGCTAAAATGGTGCAAATGATGGCACATTAGAAAAAAAGGGGTCCCTCTCAAAGAGGGCTGCAGACAACTGACAGATTACAACTGGGGAATATTTCACACAGGAAACCACATCTGCTTGCATGGATTTTTTTCATATATGGATTTATAAAAGTGAAGGTGAATCTTTGATCTTTGTAAGCTTCCCTTAGGGCCCAGGGGGAGCAAGCTTGGATTGTAGAGGAACCAAACAAGTATTAACTGTGAAATCTATCGCACAGTGTGGTCTCTTCCAGAAGATTCTTCGGTTTGGGAAAATATCAGTCCATTAAAATACATTACATGTGTCTTAATTTTAACTAAACAAAGGAAAGCTGGAAGACAGCCCAGAGTCCTGGAAGGTAAGACGGTGGAATGAAATAGGGCCTTCTGAGGAGGGACTGCACCGAAAACAATTGAGGGACAACAACAAGAAGAGCACAATTTTCATCATGCATGTTAATTTACATATAGATCTGAATATGATTAAAGTTGCATGCCAGTGGCTGTCAAGATAAGATAAAGGATTAAGATCGGGATGATATTGGGAATAAATAAAAGAGAAAAGTAGGAACAAGAACCAAAAAAAAAATAATCATCATCATCATCAATCTTTGCCTTTTGTCTTCTGGGTTTCTCTGTTGTTATTCTGTCTCTCACAGCTACAATAAACCTACCATTAATATTGTGGACTAGGCATTTCTTCGTCAGAGAGCAAAAAAGCAAATTTAGCAGAGGATCAAATACTTTCTCTCCTCACTCTATATGTTCACACACACACACACACACCTGGCTCTCGTTTGGAGGAGTGAGAGACGGAGGCTCTTTACTTTTAGAACTAGAATACAAAAAAGGGGAAAGTAAAACCCCTAGGTGGTTGTCACCAATGGAAGCTAAGGCGGTGAAAAAGCTTAATATGGATTCCAATTGGCCAAAATATTGTGAAATCCTAGAACAAGATGGTGAAAAGTTTAAACTTCAGAGTTTTGAGAAACTAAGGCTCAAAGTTCGAGATTGGTTACATTACTATCAGATAAACGAGACATTTAAGCAGGACAGGAAATTAGGATTTCAGAAGGAGAGGTCAAAGTTAGAAACAGAACTGTTAGAACCCAATACTAAGAATTTGTCTAGAATGTATAACTTGCTGTTGAATTGGAATACACAGGAGGAAACGGTTAAATCAGCTATGATTAAATGGGCACAGGACATCGGTCATGACATTATGTTTGCTGAGTGGGAACAGTTATGGACCACGGGTATTAAGTTTACGGCATGTAGTGCCTTAAAAGAGAACATAATGAAAATGATCTACAGGTGGTACATGACCCCAGTCAAGCTGGCAAAAATTTACCATTTGCCCAATAATAAATGCTGGAAATGTAATGAGTCTGAAGGAACCTTCTACCACCTTTGGTGGACCTGCCCAAAGATTAAAGCCTTTTGAAATTTAAAAAAGTCCTTAAGGGGACATTTTCAAATAAACCGGAGGCTTTTCTTTTGGGCATGGTGGGCCAACTGGTGCCAAGAAAGGATAGGACATTTTTTATGTATGCAACCACAGCAGCAAGAATTCTTTTGGCAAAGTATTGGAAGATGCAAGAACTACCTTCTCTGGAAGAATGGCAGACAAAGGTGACAGAATTCATGGGACTGGCAGAGATGACCGGCAGAATCTGCGACCAGAGGAAAGAGGCGGTGGAAGAGGACTGGAAGAAATTCAAAATTTACCTTAAAAACTGTTGTAAAATTGAGGACTGTTAAGATGTTAAGGGGTAAGAAAAAGAGAACTACAGCGGTAAATAATTATTTCAAGGAAATTTTAAGAGAATTAAATAGAGAATTGGACTTAAGGGTTGCTAAAGAATCGCAAAATAAGCATGCAGAGAAAGGGAGGTATGGGGAAGTCATTTTTTATTTTATATGCTTTTGTTGTGTGTGTTTTGTTTGTTGTGTTGTCTTTTGTTTGTTGTGAAAACGAATAAAAATTATTTTTTAAAAAATAGAATACAAAAAAGGAGGTGTGAGGAGGTCAAGGAAACAAGCAAATGAAAGATAAGCTATGTGAAGGTTTTAACTGTTTTTGTAATTGTTTGTATTTTTCTTTTTTGCTCTTTTTTATTGTGATGTATTGTTTTGTTTTCTGTTTAATTTGGTGTTTTTTCTTTTTCTTGTGCAACCTTTAAAACTTTAATAAATATTATTTTTTTTTAAAAAAAAGAATGGCATTTCCATGGCACCTCCTTTCCTCCCACGAGCTCCTCCTTCCACAACCCTGCGAGGCTGGCCGCTTGCGTTTCACCCCCTTTTCAGCACTGCGTTGTTTAGTGTGGCAGCACCTGCCCTTTTGAACTCTCCGCCTCTTGCAATAAAGCACGTGCCTTTGCTAGACTCTTTTCTGGCACCTGCTAAAAGCATTCTTGTTTAGGCAAGCATAGCCAGATGCTTAGGACGCTGAAGTAATTTTAATCTCGTTTAATATTTTAGCTTTTCTCTGTAAAAAAGTAGGCTTGTTAATTTTAAAAAGTAGGCTTGTTAATTTTTATTGATTTTACTGCAGTGGTGTTGTTTATTTGTTTTTTGTATTGGTAAACAACTTTACAGGTTTTTAAAAATAAATTTTAATAAATAAATAAACAATCAATATAAATAAAACAACACAAGCCAAAACACAATGCATCCTGTAGATTTAAGCATCTCTCCACAGTGGCCTACTTGTTATCAGAGGCCCAGAATCCACAATCCTTTGTAAGAAAATGTGAAATAAAGTCAAAACATTTTTGCAGGCAAAAAATAGAGGTCAATATTGGGGAGATGACAAAAACTTTTCCACACCAGGTACCCCCTGACCTTGTTATGCCACTACCCGGGGTGCAGGGAATGCATGGGGTCCCTGTTCAGATCATGCCTGATGGGGGAGACCCCCAAGTCAGGCGGAGAGGGTCCTCCTTTGTCCTCTCTGCCAAGCCAGGGAGGGGCCAGTTTGCAGGAGTGAAGACAGTCAGGTTACCCTAAAAACCCTTAAACTGTTTGTGAATCCCCCCCCCCCAGCCAGGCCTCCAAGCCTCGCCTCAGGAACTCTCAAATCTTTTTTTCTCTCTCTAAGGCTAAAAGCATTAGCTAAGCATATTGCTCTTGCTGCAACAAAAAGACTGAAACGAAGGTGGAGAACAGAGTCCTTTGCTTCTCTCTCTTTTTTTATTATTAAATTTTGACATAAATATATTTCACAAACGTACAAAAGACAAAATGAAAAAGAAAAAACAGAGAAAGAGAAAGAAAAAAAAGAAAAGAAAAAGAGAAAAAAAAGAAAAACACGAAATACATACAACTTTAAATGACATTGAACTTTAAATGACAGTTATGATCAAATGGGCCATAGACCTTGGATATAACCTAGAGTTTGACAGGTGGGTGAAACTCTGGAACAAGGACATGAAATTTACAGCATGTGTTGGACTCCGAGAAAATTTACAAAAAATGATGTACTGGTGGTATATAACACCTGTGAAATTGGAAAGGATGTATAAGACCGGGGACAAAATTTGCTGGAACTGCAAATCAAAAGAGGGTGACTTCTTTCACATGTGGTGGGCCTGCGGAGAAGTGAAAAGGTTTTGGGGGATTATTTATGACGAACTAAAGAAAATATTGAAATACACCTTCCCTAAAAAACCTGAAGCTTTCCTCTTGGGAATGGTTGGGGAGGAGATAAGACGAGAAGACCAAACCATGTTCCAATACGCAACGGCAGCGGCTAGGTTACTTTTAGCGCAAAACTGGAGGACCCCCAATATTCCAACTATAAGAGAATGGCAATCCAAATTATTTGAGTACATAGAGCTAGCAAGGATGACACAGAAGATCAGGCATCAGAAAAATGTTAAATTTATTACTGATTGGAATAAATTCTTTACATACATAGAAAAAAATATAGGAAATATTAAAATTACAGTAGGTACAATATAAAGTCTGAGAGGTATTGATACAGATGATGAAAAGAAACCGCAGGGAGATGAGGTTAAAATAGAGCTCAAACCGTGATGGAGGGAAGTCCTTAATGTAATGTGGCAATTTGATATGTGTATGTGTTCATTCGTGGGGTTTTTTTCTGTGTTTTTTTGTTGTTTCCTTTTTGTTTTTGTTTTTGTTTTTGTCCATATGTGTGTGTTGTTTTGTTTCTAATCTGTGTTGAAAATCAATAAAAAAATAAAAAAATAAAAATGACATTGATCGACTTCCCTTTATCTCGATTTCGGAAAATATTACCTTGTTTATCTGCTGTGTCTATTCCTTAATAAAACTTTTTACGTAGTAAGCGTTATCTCATGCCTACTGTGATTTCTGTAAGTACATATGTGTTTCTGATCAACATTTTGATTTTCCCCTTGTCTCTATTTCCATATATATCCTAAATTTATCCCATTCATTGTTTAATTTTGCACTTCTTTGATTTCTTATTTTCTGTGTCAATTTTGCCAACTCCAAATAATCGGATAATTTAAGTTGCCACTCCTTTAGTGTTGGGATTTTTGGTGTTTTCCAGTACTGTGCTATGAGGGTTCTGGCGGCCACCGTTGCATATTGAAAAAAGATCTTCTTCTTTGATGTCCTTACCAATTATCCCCAGCAGGAAGGCTTCGGGTTTTTTAACAAACATATATTTAAGATTTTTTTTTAATTCATTATAGATGGATTCCCAAAAATTTTTGAGAATCTCGCACGTCCACCACGTATGGATGAAATCGCCCTCCTTGCTCTTACATTTCCAACACAGTTTATCGCCCGTTCTATACATTTTATGTAGTTTTACCAGCGTTATGTACCATCTGTACATCATCTTATACATGTTTTCCTTTAGTGTCGTGCATGCTGAGAAATTCATATCTTTACACCACAATGTCTTCCATTTGTCAAACTCTATGTTGTACCCTAGGTCTACCGCCCACTTCACCATCACATCCTTTACTTCCTCGTCCTTGGTGTCCCACTCAAGCAACTGGTTGTACATTTTTGATAATAATTTTGTTTTACTTTCTATTATTTCAATCTGAAATCTAGATTTCTTGTCATTTATTCCGATCTTATTATCTTCCCTCCACATTGAATTAATTTGATGGTATTGAATCCAGCCAGTCAGCTTGCTTTTTATTTCTTCGTAAGGTCTAATCCCCCACCCGGATTGTGTTTTGGTTAGTAAATCTTCATATGTCCATCTTTCCCCCTCAATGTTTAATTTTTTAATTGTTAAAATGTCTATTGGTGATAACCACCAGGGCGTTTTCTGCTCCAACAATTTTTTATTCCTTTCCCACACTTCCAGCAGTGGCCCTCTGAAAATGTGATTAGAACAACCTTTATGAACCCTTCCTTTGTCTCACCATAAATAGGCATGCCAACCGAATCTTAGATTAAACCCCTCTAGATCTAACAAATTTTTGTTTTTGATGACAATCCAGTCTTTTACCCAACAAAGACATGCAGCTTCGTAATATAACCTCAAATTTGGAACCGCAAGACCACCCCTATCTCTTTGGTCTGTGAGCAATTTAAATCTAATTCTTGGTCTCTTTCCCTGCCAAATGAATTTAGAAAGTAATCTCTGCCATTCTTTGAATATTGAGGTTCCTCTAATTATCGGTATATTCTGGAATAGGAAGAGTAATTTAGGTAGTAAGCTCATTTTAATCGCCGCCATTCTCCCCAACCACGAGAGATGTATTCTATTCCATGTATCCAAGTCCTTCATTAATTCTTTCCATGTTTTCTTGTAGTTATTTTCAATCAGATTTATATTTTTCATAGTTAACCAGATTCCTAGGTATTTTACTTTTTTAATTATTTTAATTCCAGTTTGACTTTCAAGATCGTTTTTGGTTTCTTCTTCCATATTTTTGGTCATTATTTTGGTTTTTGCTCTGTTCAATTTAAATCCGGATAATTTTCCAAATTCCTCTAGTAGCTTTAACACTTTGCCGACGCTCTCTTTTGGTTCTTCCAATGACAGCATAAGATTGTCTGCATAAGTTTTCAGTTTATATTCTTTCGCTCCTATTTTTATGCCACGGATCTCTGGGGTTTTTCTTATCTTGTTTGTGATTATCTCTAAAACCATGATAAACAACAGCGGTGACAGAGGGCACCCCTGTCGAGTGCCTTTTGCTATTTCAAACTGTTCTGTCAGGGTATTGTTAATAATTAATCTAGCTCTTTGTTGTGTGTAGATTGCTCTAACTCCTTCCAGGAATGTGCCATCTATCCCTGATCTTTCCAGGCACTTTATCAGAAAACCCCAGGAGACATTATCGAAAGCCTTCTCGGCATCGACGAACATTAAAGCAGCGGGAATTTCATTATGACATTCTAAATATTCAATAATGTCTATTGTATGTCTAATGTTATCTTTTATTTGTCTGTTGGGAAGGAAACCGCCCTGGTCAATATGAATGAGATTAGTTAAACACTTTTTAAGTCTGTGTGCCATTATATCTGCGAAGATCTTGTAGTCGTTATTCAATAATGAAATCGGTCTGTAATTCCTGATGTTAAGTTTGTCTGAATCTGGTTTCGGGATCAACGTGATATAGGCTTCTTTCCAGGATGCTGGCATTTTTCCTCCTCTTAACAACCCTTGGATCTTCCACTTTAATTGTAATGTTATTGGGCTATGATCCGATAAGGTTCTGGGTAGAATTTCACATTTATCCGTTCTTATTATTAATTCTCTTGAGATCCATATCTGATCCAGCCTGCTCCAGCTCTGATGTGGTTCAGAGAAATGGGTAAATTGTTTCGTTGTAGGGTTTTTGTATCTCCATATATCTATTAGGTCCAGATTTTCTTCCAGATCATTAAACGATTTTGGTAGTTTCCCTTGATTTATGTTCTTTTTTTCTTGTACTTCTATCTAGTTCTGGCGTCGGAACCGCATTTAAATCTCCGAGTAAGACCAGTTTATTGTTGTCTAGCTCTAATAAAGATTGTTCCAGTTTTTTAAAGAACTCCATTCTATTTGAGTTTGGGGCATAGACTGTTACCACGTTTATTCTCTCCCTGGTAGTTAATTTGAATTCCTAAAACTCTTCCATCCTCATCCTTGCAAATTTGTTTGGGTTCTAGTTTCTCCTTCGCATAGATTACTACCCCTCTTTTTTTCTTTGAGTTTGAATTGATGAATTCTATTCCCAACTTCTTATTTATTAGAATATACTTATGTTTTTGGCAACATGAGTTTCTTGGCAACAAATGACATCAATATTTTTTTTCTTTATAATCTTTTCAAATTTATTCCTCTTGGGCTTATCATTAAAACCATTCACATTCCACGAAAGAAACTTGAGAGACATTTTGGGTTAATAGTGCGTGCGCTTTGTCCTTGTTTCTAGTTTAGAATCTGGTGTTATTCTTTCTGTTAGATTCTCTGTCTTCTCCTTCCTCTTCTTCCTCCGATTTTGTGTCTTCCGTCTCCTCCTCTGTTCCCCCCCGCCCCCAACTCCACTCCCCCCGCCTCCCTCCCCCCCGCATCGAGGTCACCTCCTCGCTGTCTTGCTTCCTCTCTACCCAGATCTTTTTTGTACCTTCTCAGGAACTTTTCTGCTTCATGTGTATCTGTCAACTGGAATTTTTTGTTCTTGTAATAGAAGGAAACCCCTTCTGGGAATTCCCATTTATACTGAATTGTGCTTCTCTTCAGCACACTTGTCAACTGTGTATATCCTTCCCTTTTACGTAGAATCCTGACTGGAATTTCTTTAAAAATGATGATTGGACGATCTCCAATTGGCTCGTTCTTACAATTGTGTTTTTCATTTCTATGGTGTTAAAAATTACTAAGCAGTCTCCCGGGGTTTTTTTTTATTTGATTTGTTGTGGTTTCCCTCTTATTCTAAATGCGTTCTTTATGGTGTATGCTACTTGTTCCTCTTTCATCTGCAGCCATTTTGCTAGTTCCTTAACTATTCTTTCCCTTATGTTTTCATTTGCTTCTTCGGCAATCCCTCTGAATTTTAAACTAAGATTTTTTTTGACGCATCTCTGCCAGGGCCAAATTGTCCCATAGTTGATCTTGTGTTTTATTTAAGTTTTTTACTTCATCCTTTAGCTTTTCTGTTTCTTTCTTTTGATCCCTCAAATCTTTCTGCGTTCTTTTATTTGATTCTTCAAGTATTTTTGATTTGACTGTCAGATCTTGTATCTTTTTTGTGAGTTCACCAACAGCACTTTCTATTTTACTATTTGTTCCTGCAATTCTCCTAACTTACTTTCCATATGTATTTCTCTTTGTTTGAATTCCTCTTTGATTTTTAGCCATAGAATGTCTAGATCTTTAATCTCTTCTTGCTGGGATGCCTTTCTATCTCCTGGAGTCCCTCCGACTTTTTTACCATCTCTCCATGACATCTTGTAAGTTGTCTCTCTCTCCCCAAAAGGGCTCACAATCTTACTTATCCTTATTTTATTTTTTATTTTTCTTTCCCCCCTTATATGTATATATATTCTCCACCCCAGAGACACTCTAGGCTATGTAAATTGTTCTCCTATCTTCCTGTCTTTTTATCCTCTTTCGTTTTTCCCCGTTTTAGATAATAGCTTTCGTTATCTTAATTCAGTTCGCCTATTTCCAATTATTCACTCAAAATTGTTAAATCCCATTTACATTTCTAAAAACTTTTGGATTGTTTAATACTCAAATTGAATTAGTATATTAGTATAGTTGTTATGAGAGACAGGACAAAGTTAAACAAGATAAGAGGGAGTAGACAAAAATCAAATATAGAATCTTTCTTTTTTAATCCAGGAGGGGTTGTATAGTCTTTCTATATTCCTGTAATTTTCAGCTACTTGTTGGCTTAATCCAGTTTTCAGGAGTTGTACTGAGTCTTTGCACTCTGGTGACTCTAATTCCACGTTCCAGTAGGTCTCTTTCTGCAGTTTCTATAGAGATATAATTATGTCCCCGAAGCCACTCTGCACTGGCCACTTTGCTTCTCAAAGCCTTTTTGTTTCTAAGGCCAGTGGCCTTGTTAAAACCAGATTGCAACTTTCTTACAGGAGAATGAAACATATCTGAACACTCTGAAACCCCCTTTGGTTTCTCACCCCCTTTTCCTGGGAACAGTCCAAAATAGTCCCAAGATGGGAACTTTCTGTTCATGCTCAGGAGACATGGGGCAGAACTTTTCAGAAGGAGGAGAAAGGGGAGGGAACTGGAAGGGGAATAGATGCTCTGTGCAAATGGCTGTGAACTCGTGCTTGTTTGTGAGTTATCACACTTGCTCCTTCTACCAGTTCATGGATGGTAGAAATAAAGCTTTTTCTCCGAAACTATTCCTTGAGTGTCTGTTGACTCCCATTTTCCCTTTCCCGGGCGCAATATTTTTCCCACCCGAGGGCAATGCCTCATAAGGCTACAGGAGGACTGCAGCTGTTCTTCCTTGGGATCCAGATGCTGCCTGCCTTTTGGGGGAGGGGGCTTTGGGGTGAAGAAAATAAACCCCCTACAAATTGAGGGAAAAGTCACATTTGTGAACAGAGGATGTAGACAGACAAGAACATTCCCACGTGGGGGGAGCACAGGGAGAAGAAAAGCCCGTCTGCATCTTCACAACCGGACCACTTCCTGTGTCCCAGATGCAACAACACACGTCTCTCCCCTATTCAGGCTAAACAAGTAGACGAACTAATGTGAAAGCAAATTTCAGGTGTATCCTCAGGAAATGCTAAAGCAAGGATAGAAGACTCCTTCTCCCAACCTTTTTGGACAAATGAGGAGGGATTATCAGTCATTGGGCGCCTTGTACTACTACTAACAGAGGACATGGAACACATAAAATCCTTTTTGGCTCACTAGTAAAATTCTTATCATCCTGATAGATAATTATAAAACCTTCTGGGGGGAAACTAGCAGAGCGTTTGTGGGTTTTGATCAAGAAGAAATGGAAATTGGTGCTGTCTCAAAAGAGGCTAGTTCTCTCAAGCTACCCTCAGCCTTTGGGAATCTTGTCACAGGAGGAGCGAGAAGCTCCCCTCTGGAGTTCGTAAAGGGTATATATTCCTGGTGCCCTTAATCCTGCTGTTCCGCCAGGGAAGCGGGGCTGCGTCCAAAGCACTGAATGGTGGAAGTACTCAGGGAAGGGAGCAGAGAGCGAGGGAAGCATTAGGCCCCCATTTCTAGAAAGGGGAACATCGGCCTGAAGGGGAGCAGCTGCATTTGGGCAAGCGGAGCTGGAGAAAAGCTGGGCCTGTCCTGCTGCGCTTCAGGCCCTGACAGCCTCCAAGTCCAAGTGTAAGTTGACTTCGCCCCTCCATTCACCGAGCGAGGAGGGCCGTCCCGGAGTTGACGCTGCCCAGGAGGCCAGAAAGAGCAGAAGCCATGTTGGGTCAGGGCAACCGGTCCTTCTATGTTTGGAGTGGGAGGAAGGGCCGGCGGCCAAATTTTGTGCCCGTCTGTTATACACACATACATCTCAATAATAATAATAAGTATAATTTATTATCTATACCCTGCCCATCTGGTTGGGCTTCCCCAGCCACTCTGGGCGGCTTCCAAAAAAATATTACAATACTGTAATACATCAAACATTAAAAACTTCCCTGAACTTCCCTTCAGATGTCTTCTAAAAGTCTGGTAGTTGTTGATCTCTTTGGCATCCACAGGGCGGGCGCCACTACTGAGAAGGCCCTCTGACTGGTTCCCTGTAACTTGGCTTCTTGCAGTGAGGGAACCGCCAGAAGGCCCTCGGCGCTGGACCTCAGTGTCCAGGCAGAAGAATGGGGGTGGAGACGCTCCTTCAGATATACTGGACCGAGGCTGTTTATCTATCTCTATCATCTACCTACCTACCTACCTACCTAGATATATATACACCCCCCTGGTTCTCCTTTGGAGGAGGAGTGAGGGACGGAGGCACCTTACTGGCAGAATGGCATTTCCCTGGCACCTCCTTTCCTCCCAGGAGCTCCTCCTTCCACAACAACCCTGCCAGGCTGGCCTCTTGCATGTCGCCCCCTTTCCAGCAGGCGAAGCTGCAGGGACCACTCACTTCGTGGCCCCCCAAAAATGGAGGCGGCTTTGGACCCTGGATGAACCTGAGAGGAGCCTGGAGGGGGGCAGAGAGGGGTCTCTCGCCCCTTCCCAGACTTTTCCGCCATCCATTTATTACTACTGTTTATGAAACTTAGGCCTCTTGGGGCTCTGGCACCCGGCACAGTTATTTCAAAGGATCTCAAACCCTAAAATGGATTGACAGGTAACTGACAGACGGAGATGATCTCTAGAGATGCCCCCTTGGTTGGGCCTGTGATGGACAGCAGAGCCAGGCCAGTCAGCGGACTGAGTCCCTCAGAAATTTCCTGGAGCCTCGCTCTGATTGGCTGCCAAGCCAGCGGGGGTGGAGCCAGCCCTTTTGGCGGGAAAAGGCAAGGCGCCTTTTCTGAGGGATGGTCTGAGGCGGGAGAGGAAGAGGAGTCAGGCGGGAGTTCAAGGGGAGAAGCTGGGGGGGAGGGAGACCCCCAAGAAGGAGGGCTGAGGGGACCCCCTGGGTGTGGGGGGCAGACTGAGAGGGGGGAGTGGAGGGAGACCCCCAAGAAGGAGGGCTGAGGGGACCCCCTGGGTGTGGGGGGCGGAGGGAGACCCCCAAGAAGGAGGGCTGAGGGGACCCCCTGGGTGTGGGGGCGGACTGAGGGGGGGAGGGAAGGGAGACCCCCGGGAAGGAGGGCTGAGGGGCCCCCTGGGTGTGGGGGGCGGACTGAGAGGGGGGAGTGGAGGGAGACCCCCAAGAAGGAGGGCTGAGGGGGCCCCCTGGGTGTGGGGGGCGGACTGAGAGGGGGACGGAGGGAGACCCCCAAGAAGGAGGGCTGAGGGGACCCCCTGGGTGTGGGGGGGGGAGTGGAGGGAGACTCCCAAGAAGGAGGGCTGAGGGGACCCCTGGGTGTGGGGGGCGGACTGAGAGGGGGGGAGCGGAGGGAGACCGCCAAGAAGGAGGGCTGAGGGGACCCCTGGGTGTGGGGGGTGGGCTGAGAGGGGGGAGCGGAGGGAGACCGCCAAGAAGGAGGGCTGAGGGGACCCCCTGGGTGTGGGGGGTGGGCTGAGAGGGGGGAGCGGAGGGAGACCGCCAAGAAGGAGGGCTGAGGGGACCCCCTGGGTGTGGGGGGTGGGCTGAGGGGGGAGTGGGGGAGACCCCCAAGAAGGAGGGCTGAGGGGGCCCCCTGGGTGTGGGGGCGGGCTGAGGGGGGGAGCGGAGGGAGACCCCAAGAAGGAGGGCTGAGGGGACCCCCTGGGTGTGGGGGGCGGACTGAGGGGGGGAGCGGAGGGAGACCCCCAAGAAGGAGGGCTGAGGGGGCCCCCTGGGTGTGGGGGGCGGACTGAGAGGGGGGAGTGGAGGGAGACCCCCAAGAAGGAGGGCTGAGGGGACCCCCTGGGTGTGGGGGGCGGACTTAGGGGGGGGAGTGGAGGGAGACCCCCAAGAAGGAGGGCTGAGGGGACCCCCTGGGTGTGGGGGGCGGACTGAGAGGGGGGAGGGAAGGGAGACCCCCCAAGAAGGAGGGCTGAGGGGGCCCCCTGGGTGTGGGGGGCGGACTGAGAGGGGGGAAAGGGCCCCCCAAGTCTGCCTCCGCCAGAGCCTGGAAGAAGCCCAGCTGGGCCTGCCAGCCTCCACGTCCCAGGGAAGGAGGCGTCTCCCCGATTCAGTGGGGCTGCCCAGGGAAGATGGGGAGCTGGAGGGAAGACTTGGAAGCGTCTCCCTTGGGGGGATCTGGGACTCCTCTTCTTCCCTGGCGCCTGCTCTCGAGGAGGCTGCTTGGCGCCGAGTCTGGCTCCCAGGGGGGCTCCGGGGGGCAGAGCGAGGGCTGGGCTGGGGGGGCTGGGATGGCAAGGGTTAAGAGGAGCAGAGCTGGAGTCCTAGAGAGGACAGGAAGTGATGGCGGAGTGGAGATCCCCCCTCCCTCCCTGCTTTCTTCTTCTCTCTCCTTTGCAAAAGCCCCTCCTGGACTCGGGTGAGTCTCCTCTCTCTTCCCCTGAGGGTGCTGTGGGGAGAAGGGGGTCCCAGGGCTGCAGGGAGGATGAATGGGGGTCCCTGCTCAAATCATGCACAGTGGGGGGAGACCCCCAAGTCAGAGAGCAGGGGGTCCTCCTTTGTCCTCTCTGCCAAGCCAGGGAGGGGCCACTTCGCAGGAGGTCTGCAGCTCTGCTCTTCCTTGGGATCCAGATGCTGCCTTCCTTTTTGGGGAGGGGGCTTTGGGTCAAGGAAATAAACCCCCTTCAGAGGGAGGGAAAAGTCACCTTTGGGAACTGAGGCTGCAGCCAGAGGGGAACATTCCCACGTGGGGGGAGCACAGGGAGAAGAAAAGCCCTTCTGCATCTCCAGACCACTTCCTGTGTCCCAGATGCAACAAAACACATCTCTCCCCCATCATTTAAATACACAACAAAATTGTTCCATTAAGATACTGAAATAAGCATGAAGGAAAAGAATAATGTTAAAACAATGCAGCTATTAAGAGGCAGAAAAGAACAGAGCAATGTGTAGAAAAATATCATCTTTCTTCTCTCTTTTTCCCTTAGGGTCCGGTGTGCTTTGAAGACGTAGCTGTTCCTTTCACAGAGGAGGACTGGGCTTTGCTGGATCCTGACCAGAGAGCTCTGCAGAAGGAAGTCAAGGAGGAGAATCCTGGGATCATGGCCTCTCTGGTAAGGCTCCCTGCTGGATCATAAGATCAGTTTGAAATTCCATACAGATCTCTGAAGGACAAACCTCCTCTATTTTGAGGGAGCCCCATAGCGCCGCCTGCAGCATCTGAGATGTTAACACACCCACAACTCTCCTGGAATGGAAAACTCTCAATGGGAGATGTACCGTATTTTTCGCTCCATAGGGTGCACCTGACCATAGGGCACACCTAGTTTTCAGAGGGGGAAATCAAGGGGGGAAATATAACCCCCCCCCCAGCTCTGCGCGCAGCCTGTGCGCTTCTCCCTGCTTTTGCGGGAGGTGGGGGAATTCCCCCATCTCCCACAAAAGCGGCCAGTCAGTCCCTTGTCCCTCCTCTGGGAAAAGCCCCCAAGAGCTGCATGCTCTTTAAAGGGCGCGTGGCTCCTGTGGGCTTTTCTACGAGGTTGGAGAAGGGACTGATGCGGCCAGTCAGTCCCTTCTGCCTCCTGGGGAAAAGCCCCGAAGCCTCTTGGGGGCTTTTCCTGCCTGCCTCCCCCCTGCATTCGCTCCATAGGACGCACACACATTTTCCCTTGCTTTTTAGGAGGGAAAAGGTGCGTCCTATAGAGCAAAAAATACGGTATCTCCTGTTCTGTCTGGGAATATTCTTCCACCAGTCTTCAAACCATGAGGAGGCTGGTCTGAGCTGCCCCGACTTTCTTCAATGTAGGCTTCAGAGATCTTAGGGCCATGGAGGTAAGGTAAAGGTAAAGGGACCCCGGACCGTTAGGTCCAGTTGTGGCGGACTCTGTGGTTGCGGTGCTCATCTCGCTTTACTGGCCCAGGGAGCCGGCATACAGCTTCCGGGTCATGTGGCCAGCAGGACTGAGCCGCTTCTGCCGAACCAGAGCAGCACATCCTCTCAAATTTTCTGTTTTCCTTTCTGTTTCTGTCTGTTTTTGGTTGAGCAAAGAAATGACTGAGCTTGGAGATGGAGCGGATTCCACGACTGAGCCAAATTAAATCCATCCCTGGAACGAGCCAGGCCTTTTGAATCTCCAGGTCCCATAAATACGTTAGCTAATACCAGCCAAAAAAGGCAGTAACTCCCGTCCCTTCTTCCTCTTTCACATGCAGTCATTTGCATTGTTCAGTCATTTTAGCCTCAATTTCTTCCTCAGGCGAGGAATATTATTATTATTATTATTATTATTATTATTAATGATATCAGGAAACTTGATGAGGAATTAAGGGGAAAGACAGTGTTGACCCAGAGTAGTTACAAAATTAATGTTCTCTCCCCAAGTGCCACAGACCCTCCTCCAAAGAGAGCTTCTCTAAGAAAGCCCAAGCAAAAATTACTCCATTTTACGTGAATAAGGAAAATGAGGAGGTGGCTAAGAAACAGCAGGAGCCAGATCCTATTACTGACCTTATAGGATCTCTCAGCAGCTCCAAGGATGACCAGAAAGAGGTTTTGGGCCCAGGCAGCTCAACTGCTAAGTCATCTCTGGCACTGAGACCAGGAGCTCAAGAGACTCAAGGCCAAATTCAGGCTAAACAAGTAGAGGAACTAATCTGAAAGAAAAATTCAGAACTATCCTCAGGAAATGCTAATAGAAGGCTAAAAGACTCCTTCTCCCAAGCCTCTGGTGCAAATGAGGAATTATCCGTCATTGGGTGACGAGGGACTACTAACGAGGGACATAGAATGCATAAAATCCTTTTTGGCTCACTGTAATAAAATTCTTACCATCCTGATAGGTACTTGTAAAACCTTCTGGAATAAAGTCTGGCAGAGAGTGTGGAACCGGATAATACAACAATATCTCTTTCCCTACCATTAAAAATAGATGAATAAGGGAGGTTTAATTCATCCACATGGCAAAAGGAGGTCTATAAGTACAAAGAAGAGCAAAAATGTAAAAAAAATTTAAAATAGTGCAATATTAAAAAGTTGACTTAAAAATACCTTTTAACTTACTTAAGAGTAGCTCATGCTCTGGGTCCAGACAGAACACTTAAGAAGCTTGTACTGTACAGTGGTACCTTGGGTTAAGTACTTAATTCGTTCCAGATGTCCGCTCTTAACCTGACACTGTTCTTAACCTGAAGCACCACTTTAGCTAATGGGGCCTCCTGCTGCTGCCGTGCCGCCGGAGCATGATTTCTGTTCTCATCCTGAAGCAAAGTTCTTAACCCGAGGTACTATTTCTAGGTTAGCGGAGTCTGTAAACTGAAGCGTATATAACCTGAAGCGTATGTAACCCGAGGTACCAGTGTACTGGAATTTGCACACCAGATCCCTATATCAATATGAAACGATATGCAAGGTTATCAAATGCTCTGCTGTCCTGTCAGAATCCAAAACCAACTAGGGAGAGGGTTTTGATAAACAAGAATTGGAAATGGGTTCTGTCTCAAAATAAGCTACTTCTCTCAAGCTACCCTAAGCCTTTAGGTATCTTCTCACAAGAGGAGCGTAAAGTTTGTGAATATAGTGTATAAGCGCAGAGAATATCTATGGAGGAGAGGAGTCTCAAGATTATTCCGAAATGTGGCATCACCAGCTCCTCTGCTTCCACATTCAGCAACACCTCCAAAAAGTCCTCAGTTCAAGGCAGACTATTGTCCTTTAGTTGACATATACTCTGCAGGTGACAATCCTGACTAGCCAGCTGACCTGGACCCCAAGGAACCCCATAACTCAGACAGCCCTGGGTCCTTGCACTTGAGAAATCTAGGGAAGGACCTACTTGACAGAACTGAAAAGAATTGATTGCATGTCTTCTGTGCTCTGCCATAAGTAGCCCAGAATGAAATACTCTCAGATTGGACCTCTGACGTTCCTGCCTAATAAGTTTGAAGAAGGAGCACAAGGGCTCATGCAAGCAGAACTTGACCCTTTGTGCTCCAGATCCAGCCCACCAGAACGAACCTTCCTTCCCTGAACAAACTGATAAAAAGCAAGAGGAGGTAAAAGAGAATGGGATTATATTTATGGATTACAACAGAAAAGCGAACTATGTGATAAAATTGAAATGGATTAAAGCCTCAAACTTTCACTGTATTGCTATGGAAGGAAATGAAGTTTAGTTTTGATGATCAGCCAAGGCTTGGGGACAGGATGGTGACTGGTTTTGGCACCAAGTTCTGTCCATAAGCCCCATTGAATTCAATGGGATCTACTCTCAGGTCACTACTGTGCAGAACATGTCAGCCTTACGAAGTGGGGCGAGGAGCAAACAGGGGAAACTGCAAGCACTGGAGATGTTTAGAAATGGGGCTTCTGTTGGGAAGGGGCTGCCCCATTTGTGCTTCTCCAGGGGCAGGAGAATATCTAGGGCAGGAGAATCCCTGCAGGGGCTCTGAGGCTCCCTTTGCTTCTTCCTCTCTCCCAGGACCCTGCAGCTTCTTTTGGCTCCTTGACTCTTCAGGAACGATGAAAGGGACAGATCCTGCAAACTTAGCGAGGATGGAAGGGGGAAGATGGACAGTTGACCTGGTCAGGTTGTCTCCTGCATCCCTCCCCACAACCTCTGAGCGTTCCCTCCCAGGGACCTCCGAGAGATCTGGTGAGTCCCAGGGGAGGGGAGATGGGAACATGGATGGATGGAGCCAGAGAGGAATTGGGGCTTCCTCAGCTAGGGGGTGGGGGGAGGCAGGCAGGCGGATGGAGATGGAGAAGGGGAGCACTTTTTCGGGCTCCCCCACCTGCCTGCCTGAGCCAGTGTGGTGTAGTGGTTAAGAGCGGTAGTCTCGTAATCCTGGGTAACCGGGTTCGCGTCTCCGCTCCTCCACATGCAGCTGCTGGGTTACCTTGGGCCAGTCACACTTCTCTGAAGTCTCTCAGCCCCACTCACCTCACAGAGTGTTTGTTGTGGGGGAGGAAGGGAAAGGAGAATGTTAGCCGCTTGGAGACTCCTGAAGGGGAGTGATAAAGCAGGATATCAAATCCAAACTCTTCTTCTTCTTCTTCTTCCTGTCTGCCTGCTCCTTTGTCATCTGCAGGCAATTTCAGCTAGGAATAGATCACAACTCCCCAGTCACCGCGATGTGTTGGCAGCTCAAAAGGTCTAAAATCAGTTCTGTGATCTGAATGCCTTACCAATGTCCAACACTGATCCGTCGCTATGTAAAATAGCAGAATAAATTTGCCAGAATATCTATAACATATAATTCATAATTAGTGGTCAGTGTATGAGTTCTGGGTTCATGAATTGCTTTCAACTGAAACACAAAAAGGGGAAACAGGAGAGAACAGAGAACATTCAACATCGCAGAGCCAAATGCCTAGACTGAAGCTATTGTGGCCGTTGTGCTTAGATTATGTGAGTAATAGTCACTTTTCCTCTTCTGTTACCAAAGAAACAATACAGAGTTGGTTTCATCATGAAAATGGGAGGCAGGGGGTTCAAAGTGAAGAAAGAGATTTACGTATAAATTTAAATTTTGACCAACCAGATTGAGATAACTTCTGATGGGGAGTGTTCAGGTGAAGATGTTGCTGTTTGTTTCACAGACGAGGCGTGGACGTTGCTGGATCCTGACCAGAGAGCTCAGCATAAATATTTATTTATTTATTCATTCATTCATTCATTCATTCATTCATTCATTCCCCGCCCATCTGACTGGGCTTCCCCAGCCACTCTGGGCAGCTTCAAAAAAAACACTTTTTTTTTAAATACTGTATTACATCAAACATTAAAAGCCTCCCTAAACTGGGCCGCCTTCCGATGTATTCTAAAAGTCTGGTAGTTGTTCTCTTTGACATCTGGTGGGAGGGCATTCCACAGGGAGGGCGCCACTACCGAGAAGGCCCTCTGCCTGGTTCCCTGTAACTTGGCTTCTCGCAGTGAGGGAACCACCAGAAGGCCCTCGGAGCTGGACCTCAGTGTCCGGGTAAGAACGATGGGGGTGGAGACACTCCTTCAGATATACTGGACCGAGGCCATTTAGGGCTTTAAAGGTCAGCACAAACACTTTGAATTGTGCTCGGAAACGTACTGGGAGCCAATGTAGGTCTTTCAAGACCGGTGTTATATGGTCTCGGCGGCCGCTCCCAGTCACCAGTCTGGCTGCTGCATTCTGGATTAGTTGTAGTTTCCGCGTCACCTTCAGAGGTAGCCCCACATAGAGCGCATTGCAGTAGTCCAAGCGGGAGATAACCAGAGCATGCACCACTCTGGCGCGACAGTCCGCAGGCAGATAGGGTCTCAGCCTGCGTACCAGATGGAGCTGGTAAACAGCTGCCCTGGACACAGATTTGACCTGTGCCTCCATGAACAGCTGTGAGTCCAAAATGACTCCCAGGCTGCGCACCTGGTCCTTCAGGGGCACAGTTACCCCATTGAGGACAGGGAGTCCCCCACACCTCCCCGCCCCCTGTCCCCCCAAAACAGTACTTCTGTCTTGTCATGGTTCAACCTCAATCTGTTAGCCGCCATCCATCCTCCAACCGCCTCCAGACACTCACACAGGACCTTCACCGCCTTCACTGGTGATTCACTGATTTAAAAGAGAGGTAGAGCTGGGTATCATCCGCATACTGATGAACACCCAGCCCAAACCCCCTGATGATCTCTCCCAGCGGCTGCATGTAAATGTTGAAAAGCATGGGGGAGAGGACAGAACCCTGAGGCACCCCACAAGTGAGAGCCCAGGGGTCTGAACACTTATCCCCCACCACCATTTTCTGAACACGGCCCAGTAGGAAGGAGTGGAACCACTGTATGACAGTGCCCCCAGCTCCCAGCCCCTCAAGATGGTCCAGAAGGATGTTATGGTTGATGGTATCAAACGCCGCTGAGAGATCCAGCAGAACTAGGAAGCAGCTCTCACCTTTGTCCCTATCCCGCTGGAGATCATCAACCAGTGCGACGAAGGCAGTTTCAGTCCCATGATGAGGCCTGAATCCCGACTGGAAGGGATCCAAATGGTCCGCTTCTTCCAGGCGTGCCTGGAGTTGTTCAGCAACCACTCGCTCAATCACCTTGCCCAAGAATGGAAGATTTGAGACTGGGCGATAGTTGGCCATTATGGCCGCATCTAAAGATGGTTTTTTAAGAAGAGGTTTAATAATCGCCTCTTTCAGCGGGTCTGGGAAGGCTCCCTCACGGAGGGAAGCATTCACCACCCCACGAAGCCCATCGCCCAGCCCTTCCCAGCTAGCTTTTATAAGCCAGGATGGGCAAGGATCAAGGAGACAGGTGGTTGGTTTCACTCGTCCAAGCAGCCTGTCCACATCCTCGGAGGTAACAGATTGGAATTGATCCCACACAATTTGACTAGACAGGACTCTAGCACTCTCCCGCCCCTGCCCTGCTCCCACGGTGGTGTCTACCTCTTCCCGAATCTGAGCGACTTTATCTGCAAAAAAATTAGCAAAATCATTGCAGGAGATCATGTGGCCCTTGCTGGGCCCCGATGTAACAGGTGGTTCTGCTATATTGCGAACCACCAGAAAAAGTCTCCTGCTGCTGTTTTCTGCAGATGCAATAGAGCTGGTGAAGAAAGTCTTCGCCGTCGCTACCGCTGTGGAGTTTGGAGTTTACAGGATTAAAACTCCTTGTTGTCCTGTATCTGGGGAGTGGCCTGGAGCAGGGCCGTACGTGACAGGCTTTGTCTGTCTTTGTCTGTGAGTGTTGGTTTCACTTTTGACTGAGACGCTGAAAAGAAGCTGTGTGTGCTTTTGGCACGGGAGAGATGCCGGAAAGCTCCGATGGAATGAGACTGATTTATGGCTTGTAAATAAACGCTTTTAGAGATAGCAACGAACTGTCCCTGGACTTGATTTATCCCTCTATTTCACACGGACGGCAGGACCGCTGCTGCAACTCTGTTTTTCCTGCCCAGGTCAGCCCCAAGCAGAGCCATGCAGGGAAGCGCTGACTGGACAGCAGGATTTAATAGCCAAAACCGCCACTTGGTAGGCTCGACATTGAGCTCTAACCCCTGTCCGGTCAGCTTCAGAATGAGTTATCTGCCACCGGCGCTCTAGCCGTCTCAATGATTGTTTCATTGCCCTCAGATCTGTGGAAAACCACGGGTCCTGTCCGGGCTCCATGCAGTCGGAGAGGGCGCTTCGGAGCCAAACAGTCAATAGCCCTGGTTAACTCCACATTCCAGCAGGCCAGCAGGGAATCAGCTGAAAGGCCATCAACATGGGATAAAACATCCCCTACCATTCTCTGGAAACCATTTGGATCCATTAAGTGGCGGGGGCGGACCATCCGAATTCGTCCCACCTCCCTGCAGAGGGGATGGGTCGCGGAGAAGTCCAGTTGCACCAGGAAGTGATCTGACCATGGCGCTTCTTTTGTTTCGCTTTTACTTAGTGTCAGATCACCCACGTCACTAGAGGTGAACACCTGGTCCAAGGCATGTCCATGGCTATGGGTTGGGCAGACTTATTCAGGGACAGCCCCATGGAGGCCATGCTTTGCACGAAGTCCCGAGCGGCCCCTTGTAAGGTTGTGTCAGCATGGATATTAAAATCCCCTAGGACAACCAAGCTAGGTGTCTCCAGGAGAACATCTGCCACGACCTGAAGCAGCTCAGGCAGGGAATCCTTGGTGCAGCGGGGAGGTCAGTACACCAAAAGGAATCCTGTACTGCCCCTATAGCCCAACTTCCAGAACATGCACTCAGAAAACTGAGTCTTCCCAATAGGATGCCTGGTGCAGACTAATGACTTCCTAAAAATCACTGCAGCCCCCCCTCCCCGCCCACATGTCCTGGGTTGCTGTGCGTAAGAGAAACCTGGTGGACAAGCAGCGGCAAGGACAGGCCCATCTGTTTCATCCAACCAAGTCTCTGTTACACATGCCAGGTCAAGTCCTCCATCCATGATCAAGTCATGGATGGCAGTGGTCTTATGAATCATTGACCTGGCATTGCACAGCAACACTTTCAGGTCATGTGGGTATCCCTTGCTGATTCTAGTATCCATCCAGTCAGGACCAGACCCGGAGGCAGGGATAGTCCTCAGACAACGACTAAACCTGCCTCTGTAACAACATGGTCTGGTCTTAGCGTAACTCCTCCTCCTACCCGTGATCACTGAGATCGGTTGTCCCAGTGCATCCCCCCCTGTGGAACATGCCCCAGCCATTTTGTTGGCTGGGACCCACTCCCCGGCAGCCCTGACCCCTCCCCTTAGAAACAAAAAAAAAAAAACCTTTAAAAAATAAAACAATACAAAAAACCTGTAAAAATTACAAAAACACCTAAATCAAACAAATTCCCAGGCCCAACCAAACATCCACCCCACCCCCACATAGAAAAAATTCAAAAGAAATATTTAAAAACATTTTTAAAAGAACTCTGCGCCTCCGAGTCCTCCTGGACAGCAGCAGCAGTAACAGCAACCATAGTTGTGAGGCCTGTCAGGCCCCGCCCCGGGCCAGGTGGTTAGTGGCAAGAGCAGGGCCCTCAGGCACTCACCCAGGGGAGGTCAAGGAGGAGAATCGTGGGATCATGGACTCTCTCAGTAAGGATCCCTGTTGGATCATAACATGTTGTGATTGGAGATGTAGTGGATTCCATGATTGAGCCACAAAAATATCCATCCCAGATAAAAGCCAAGCAATATCTCAGTTAATACCAGGAAACAAAAACAGTGAAAACTATTGGACGGCCTCACATCTCTTTTTTTAAAAAAAAATATTTTTATTAATTTTCACCAACATAAACAATAACAAAAAACATACCAAACAAAAACAACAACAACAAAACAATACAAATTAACACATAATGTGACTTCCCCAAACCTCCCCTTCACTGCATCCTTAGTTTTAAAATATTAATTCTTAGCAAACCTTTGTTCAATTTCAAAACTCTTTTTCCTTAAGTTTTCTCATATTTCAAATTTAACCGCTATAATTCTATATCTCATACCTTTTGACATTTCAACATTCCGAAATTTTACAATAATTCTTAAGATAAATTTTAAACTTCCTCCAGTCCTCTTCCACCGTCTCTCTCCTCTGGTCACGGATTCTGCCGGTCATCTCAGCCAATCCCATAAATTCTGTCACCTTGATTTGCCATTCTTCCAGAGTAGGTAGTTCTTGAGTCTTCCAGTACTTTGCCAGTAGAATTCTTGCCGCCGTGGTTGCATACATGAAGAATGTTCTGTCTTCCCTTCGTACCATTTGGCTAACCATGCCCAAGAGAAAAGCCTCCGGTTTCTTAACAAATGTCCACTTAAGGATTTTCTTAATTTCATTATAGATCATCTCCCAGTAGGCCTTAATCTTTGGGCAGGTCCACCAAAGGTGGTAAAAGGTTCCTTCACATTCATTACATTTCCAGCAATTATTATTGGGCAAATGATATATCTTTGCTAGCCTGGTTGGGGTCATGTACCACCTGTAGATCATTTTCATTATGTTCTCTTTTAAGGCACTACATGCCGTAAATTTAATGTCTGTGTTCCATAACCTTTCCCAGTCTGCAAACATAATCTCATGACCAATGTCTTGTGCCCATTTAATCATCGCTGATTTTACTGTTTCATCCTGTGTATTCCATTTCAGCAGCAAATTATACATTCTAGACAAAATCTTAGTATTGGGCTCCAATAATTCTGTTTCTAACTTTGACCTCTCCTTCTGAAATCCTACTTTCCTGTCTTGCTTAAACGTCTCATTAATCTGCTGGTAATGTAACCAGTCTCGGACTTTAGGTTTTAATTTCTCCATACTCTGTAATTTAATCTTTTCACCATCATATTCTATGATTTCACCATATTTTGGCCAATCTGAATCCATATTGAGTTTTTTTACCGCCTTGGCTTCCAGGGGTGACAACCACCTGGGGGTTTTATTCTCCAACAAATCTTTATAACGGTTCCATACATTAAACAATGCTTTCCTGACAATGTGGTTTTTAAAACCTCTGTGCACCTTTACCTTGTCATACCATAAATATGCGTGCCAGCCGAAATTATTATCATATCCTTCTAAATCTAAGATGTCTGTATTCTCAAGAAGTAGCCATTGTTTCAGCCAGCAAAAAGCTGCTGCTTCATAATAAAGTCTTAAGTCCGGCAGGGCAAAGCCCCCTCTATCCTTTGCATCTGTTAAAATTTTGAATTTTATTCTGGGCTTTTTGCCCTGCCAGACAAAATTAGATACATCTTTCTGCCACCTCTTGAAACAGTCCATCTTGTCCAAAATTGGACGGCCTCACATCTCATCCTCTTCAGTTCTTCCTCTGTCACAAGCATTCATTAACATTGTTCAATAATCTGGAGCTCCCATTTCCTCCTGAGACTCTAATTAGCATCTCTCTTCATTGCAGATGGTGATAAATTAGAAGGGAAGAACAAGGGGGAGCACAACAGAATCCACATAGCGGAGAAGTCAGATAAATATTCAGAGTGTGGAGAGAAGATCCGTCAGAGCTCCCAGTCCACCTCCCATCAAAGAAAGAGCTTCGTTCGAAGGAATAGCCTCACTTCACACGAAAGAACACAGAGTAGGGAGAAATCGTATCAGTGCTTGGAGTGTGGAAAGAGCTTCAATCGGAAGGATAGTCTCACTTCCCATCAAAGAATTCATAAAGGAGAGAAACCCTATCAGTGCTTGGAGTGTGAAAAGAGCTTCAATCGGAAGGATAGTCTCACTTCCCACCAAAGAATTCATACAGGGGAGAAACCGTATCAGTGCTTGGAATGTGGAAAGAGCTTCAGTCAGAGGGTCCATCTTACTTCCCATCGCAGAATTCATACAGGGGAGAAACCCTATCAGTGCTTGGAATGTGGGAAGCGCTTCACTCAGGGGGGGAGTCTCACTTCCCATCACAGAGTTCATACAGGGGAGAAACCCTATCAGTGCTTGGAATGTGGAAAGAGCTTTCGTCGGAGTGGTCATCTGACTTCCCATCAAAGACTTCACACAGGGGAGAAACCCTATCAGTGCTTGGAATGCGGAAAGAGCTTTCGTCGGAGTGGTCATCTGACTTCCCATCAAAGACTTCACACAGGGGAGAAACCCTATCAGTGCTTCCAATGTGGAAAGAGCTTCAGTACGTGGGTGAATCTCACTTCTCATCAAAGAATTCATACAGGGAAGAAACCCTATCAGTGCTTGGAATGTGGAAAGAGCTTTCGTCGGAGTGGTCATCTGACTTCCCATCAAAGACTTCACACAGGGGAGAAACCCTATCAGTGCTTGGAATGCGGAAAGAGCTTCAGTCAAAGTGCCGCACTCTCTTCCCATCACAGAATTCATACAGGGGAGAAACCCTATCAGTGCTCAGAATGTGGGAAGCGCTTCAGTCACGAGGGGAATCTCACTTCTCATCAAAGAATTCATACAGGGGAGAAACCCTATCAGTGCTTGGATTGTGGAAAAGGTTTTCGTCTGAGTCGTGGTCTGACTTCCCATCAAAGACTTCATACAGGAGAGAAACCGTATCACTGCTTGGAATGTGGAAAGAGCTTTTGTCTGAGTTGTGATCTCACTTCCCATCAAAGACTTCACACAGGGGAAAAACCCTATCAGTGCTTCGAATGTGGGAAGAGCTTTCGTCTGAGTGGTGAACTCACTTCCCATCACAGAATTCATACAGGGGAGAAACCCTATCAGTGCTTCGAATGTGGAAAGAGCTTTCGTCTGAGTGGTGAACTCACTTCCCATCACAGAATTCATACAGGGGAGAAACCCTATATGTGCTTCGATTGTGGAAAGAGCTTTTGTCTGAGTGGTGAACTCACTTCCCATCAAAGAATTCATACAGGGGAGAAACCCTATCAGTGCTTGGAATGCGGAAAGAGCTTCAGTCAAAGTGCCACACTCTCTTCCCATCACAGAATTCATACAGGGGAGAAACCCTTTCAGTGCTTGGAATGTGGAAAGAACTTCAGTCAACGCAGCTCTCTCATTTCCCATCAAAGAATTCATACAAGAGAGGAAACGGTTTAGTGTTTGGAATGTGGGAAAGGATTCATTCATGGCCCACCAAATATTTCATACGGGGTTGAAAGCATATCAGCACATGGAATGTGTATAAAATTTCACTTGTTCAAAAGTCAATTTAAGATCTCACACCAGGGTGAAGTATAGAATTATAGATTCAGAATCTAGTCCAACCCCCTCCAGAAATGTAAAGTATTGCACTTGGGCAAAAAAAATGAGAGGCACAAATACAAGATGGGTGACACCTGGCTTGAGAGCAGTACATGTGAAAAGGATCTAGGAGTCTTGGTTGACCACAAACTTGACATGAGCCAACAGTGTGACGCGGCAGCTAAAAAAGCCAATGCAATTCTGGGCTGCATCAATAGGAGTATAGCATCTAGATCAAGGGAAGTAAAAGTGCCACTGTATTCTGCTCTGGTCAGACCTCACCTGGAGTACTGTGTCCAGTTCTGGGCACCACAGTTCAAGAAGGACACTGACAAACTGGAACGTGTCCAGAGGAGGGCAACCAAAATGGTCAAAGGCCTGGAAATGATGCCTTATGAGGAACGGCTAAGGGAGCTGGGCATGTTTAGCCTGGAGAAGAGGAGGTTAAGGGGTGATATGATAGGCATGTTCAAATATATAAAAGGATGTCACATAGAGGAGGGAGAAAGGTTGTTTTCTGCTGTTCCAGAGAAGCTGACACGGAGCAATGGTTCCAAACTACAAGAAAGAAGATTCCACCTAAACATTAGGAAGAACTTCCTGACAGTAAGAGCTGTTCGGCAGTGGAATTTGCTGCCAAGGAGTGTGGTGGAGTCTCCTTCTTTGGAGGTCTTTAAGCAGAGGCTTGACAACCATATGTCAGGAGTGCTCTGATGGTGTTTCCTGCTTGGCAGGGGGTTGGACTCGATGGCCCTTGGGGTCTCTTCCAACTCTATGATTCTATGAAATCTCATTTCAAGCACCCATGACAGGTGGCCATCCAACTTCTTAGAACCCAGAACCCCCCAATGAAGGTCCACCCCCTTCTGAGAGAGTTCCATTTCACTGTCAGCTCATGCAATTAAACAAGTTGGATCTGGGGGTAATTATCCCTGTTGAACCCCGCAGGGATGGGGCGGATATTCCTTCACCCGCACGCCGTCCGATATCTGCTGCTCGCTGCAGTGGAGGCAGGGGCGCTGGGTGTTTAGCATTGCACGAATTGGACACTCTCCGATGCCAACGCCATGAGCGGGAGCATTCCTGTTTTTCAACAAAGATTTGAATTCAGACTTTGAATGGACTTTTGTCGCTCTGCTACAGAAGATGTGAGGTGAGCGTTTCATCTTTTTTGATACTTAGTGCTGTTGGGCCAACGCCCTCCCTCACTTGTCCGAATGGTGAGGAACTTCACCCATAGTAGCAGAGTACAGCAGAAGCAGACTCTGGTTGGAATGCAGCATCAAGAAAATAAGAAGTCAACAGAGCGAAGAGCTGACTCACGCAGCCGTATCCTTCAGCAAAAGCCAGATGCAAGCGCCAGAGGGGAGGAGGGGGAGGAGATATAGAAATCGCTCCCGTTCTCACACGATGATACATTAGGTAATTAGGCAATTAAAGGCACAGTGTCACACTGTGCAATGATAGAATGAAACACTGCAGTACTGACAGCTACTTCATGATTTGGCAAGCCTCATGGAGAAAGATTCAATTAATGAAATGGAATGCAAGTGAAACTATATTAAAAAAAAACTTGAGAATTTGATGTTTAATGGTGCGGTCCTTTGTGGAGGGCTCTAATTAGAACTGGCAAGGTATCAGCCTGTTTGAAGATATGGAGAGACTTTGTTCAAATACATGATTAAATATGATTTCGGCTGGGGATGCTACAACAGCACAAATGATGGCGCATTAGAAAAAAAGGGGTCCCTCTCAAAGGGGGCTGAAGACAACCGACAGATTACAACTGAGGAATATTTCACACAGGAAACCACACCTGCTTGCATGAACTTTTGTTGTGTATGGATTTGTAAAAGTGAAGGTGAATCTTTGATTTTAGGGCCCAGGGGGAGCAAGGTTGGGATTGTAGAGGGACCGAACAATTATTATCTGTGAAATCTATCCCATGGAGTGGTCTCTTACAGAAGATTTTTCAGTTTGGGAAAATATCACTCCGTTAAAATACATCAAAGGTAAAGGGACCCCTGACCATTAGGTCCAGTCATGTTCGATTCTGGGGCACGGCACTCATCTTGCTTTATTTGCCAAGGGAGCCAGCGTACAGCTTCAGGGACTGAAGCAGGACCTGAAGGAATTTATCCTTATGCTTTTCATATAATCAGTTATCCATATAATCAGTTATCAGTTATCCATATATCCATATATATCCATATATAACCAGATATTTATATGATGATTTTATATAATCCATGTTTGAATCGTGAAAGCTTCTGCAAAAGCTTATAGCAAATTGCTTAAATCTGAAAAAATCCTAAATGAACTCTGCCCCAGTACCCTTCCTTGTTCTTTTCAATGTCTCGCTAACCAAAGGGGGGCAGCAATAAATCTGATGTGCTGGCACTTTCCCCCCTTGTCCAGACAAGGTCTGAGCAGTTAAAACAGGAAGATGCTAAGCGCAGAATGTATAGCAGATGGCCGCATAGGAGCACAACAGCCGAAGTTCCTTTTCTCAAATTTTCTGTTTCTTACCATAAATCTGGGGAAAAGGTTAAAACTGCATGTTCAGACTGAAAAAGCAGAAGTTGGGAGGGAACTCTTTACATGATCAGAAGAGGCAAGGCTGGAATGCGCTCATTAGCTTTATTTTTGCTGCCGTTTGCAATTGTATCTGATTATGTCATGATCTATGAAGTATGTACTCAGGTATAAAGCTTCTGGGCGCTAGAGCCCGGGGCCCAGTCTTTTGGAAAGATTTCCACTGGGTCAATTATTGCTCAGCAATAAACCTCACTTTCTTTTTCTTCACTGCTGCGTCTGTCAATTCTTGGACACTATTTGAGAGGGTCACAGGTACTTAAAAATCCTTGCAACAGGACATGTGGCCAGCATGACTAAGCCGCTTCTGGTGAACCAGAGCAGTGCACGAAAACACCGTTTACCTTCCCACCAGAGCAGTACTTATTTATCTACTTGCTCTTTGACGTGCTTTCAAACTGCTAGGTTGGCAGGAGCTGGGACCGAGCAACGGGAGCTAACCCCGTTATGGGGATTCAAACCGCTGACCTTCTGATCAGCAAGCCCTAGGCTCTGTGGTTTAACCCACACTGCCATCCGCATCCCATACATTACATGTGTCTTAATTTTATCTAAACAAAGGAAAGCTGGAAGACAGCCCAGAGTCCTGGAAGGTAAGACGGCGGAATGAAATGAGGTCTTTAAGCAGAGGCTTGACAACCATATGTCAGGAGTGCTCTGATGGTGTTTCCTGCTTGGCAGGGGGTTGGACTCGATGGCCCTTGTGGTCTCTTCCAACTCTGTGATTCTATGAAATAGGGCTGTCTGAGGAGGGACAACAAAAAGAACAAAATTTTCATCTTGGATGTTAAAATTTGGTATTGTATCAATTATTAATGAAATTATTAATGAAAAATTAATAATAATAGTAATAAAGACTTTGGAGAATTAGAGGAAACATGACAAGCAGGAGGAGGAGGGAGAGGAGTAAAGGGACAAAAAATAGAGGACATTGGGGTGGATCTGAAAGTGCTCTTGTGGAACATAAATGGACTTAAGAATGAAACCAAAAGAAACCTTATAACATAAATCTTGCTAAAACAAAAAGTGGACATTATATATTTGCAGGAAACACACAGAAAAAAACCAAGAAAAGGGAAGTGGTTTTGTATATTAACCCCAAATTAGATTTCAAACAAATATTTAAGGATAGGAAAGGCAGAATAATAGGGGTGGAGGTCAAATTAGCAGAGAACAATGGATGGAGGCTGGGCCAGGAAATAGGTCTACCTTCTGGAAGAAATCACAGGGTCAGAAGGGCCCCCAGGGGCCATCTAGTCCAACCCCCTGCAAGGCAGGGATTACAGCAAACTCCCAAGAATGAACCAGGCAAGAGTGGAATTGGGGAGATTGGGGGCAAGTTGTATCTCCACTCCCCAAAGATTCAGCCCCTTTCCCAGACTTCAGACTGGCTGAATTGGAAGGGACCCCCAAGGGCCATCTAGACCCCCCTGCAATGCAGACCTACTCCCCTCCACCTCCCTCATACCCGATATCCACTTCTTCCTGCCAGGACCCATTGGGGGGGGCTCATTCTGCAGTGGCTTCTTGGGATCCCAAGCACCACTCTCTTCTTTTTCAGCTTGGGGGGCTTTGCCCTCCCAGTATCTCCGGAGGACTTATTTTTTGGGTGGGGGGAGAGAAAGAGGGAGGTCTGTATGTGTGGGGTCAGACAATCAAGGAAACTTGCAAAACGCCAAGCCAGCAAGTTATGGAAACCCCAGAGCTGCCCTGATGGACCCTGCAACATTGCAAATTGTAGCAGGAACCCCCCCCCCCAATCATTCTGTTTGTACAAACTTCACACACACTCACACTCACACACTACATACGCCACACTTCTGTTATAAATTCATAAGAAAATCAACCATACAACGGATTTGCACTGTTCCATTTTTATTCTACTCCATGAAGGAAAGACTACAAAATGGGGAAGATTTGATACAGGGCAGCCATAATCCCTTCACCATCCCAGCACATCTACAGGAGCCCTGCCCAGTTATGGCTATGCCAACCCTGATGATCCCAGACAGAAGACAATCAAGATCACAAAGAACTTGCATATGGGAGTGGATTCAGCATGGACTGAAACAAAGGACTCTGATCAGATCTTCCCTCAGGGGGCAGGAAACTGCAAACTCCCCTTTGTCTCCTGGAAGTGACTCATGGGGAGGGGGAAAAGGAGGAACCAGCCAGGTGACAAGACACTCAGGTTACCACCAACTCCTCCCTCAACCCCTCCTTTCTGTGATGTATGCATGATGTTTCTGGGGGTGGGCTTGACCTAGGGGATGGGAATTTCAAAAGTTTTTATAAGGTATTGCACACCATTTTTCTGTGTCTTTTCTCTCACCTGCAAGTGAGGGGAGTACCCTGTTGCAACAGTTCAATAAAGGCCAAGCCTACAGGCCAAGGGAGCCCTCGGATTTTTCCGGTAACAGTTTGGCGACCATGCTCAGGGACACTTGGTTCTCCTGCGAAGGTGAGGAGGGAGATAGAGGGGATTAGGCGCCACTGGGCATCCTTAGCCCAGGGATCCTTCTTCCTCTCCCTGCCTCCTCTTTGCGGGCGGTAATCAATCGTCACCAAAAGCCCAGCCAGGGGGAGCAAAGGCAAGGTCAAGCCGGCTAAAAAGAAAAGGATCCCGGGATCCACGGGGGACATCTTCGAACGTGAGTATGGTTTGAAGTAAATACATTGGGAGGGGGGTGGAGAAGCAGCGTCCCCACGACAGCCAGACTTTCCTTTCATTTCTGACGTTGCCCCTCGGAGTCAGCCGGGTGCGTCTTAAACTCCCCCCTTTTCTCCCCCGATTCCCCCCTTTCAGATAGTGGCCAGGGAAATCGCGGAACTTTACTGTCGGACGTTACCTCTCGGAGTCGGCCAGGTGCGTCTTAAACTTTCCCTTTTCTCCCCCAATTTCTTTTTCGGAATGTGGCCCTGAAATTGTGGTACTTTTACTGTTTTCCGACGTTACCTTTTGGAGTCATCCAGGAACGTCTTAATCTCTTTCTCCTTTTCTCCCCCGTTTTCCGTTGTGGAGCGCAATCTGGGAAAACGCGGCACTTTGTCCTTTCTCTGATGTCTTCCCTTGGAGTCGTCCGGTGGCATATTATATCTTTATTAAACAGGCTTTAAAAAGACATTAAAAAAAGACATACATACATACAAATACAAATACCGAGTCAAGAACAGACAAAGAACAGAATACATGAAAAACAAAACAAAAAAAGAGAAAAGCAGAAAAAAACAAGACCTCCGTCCAACTCAGTTTTGGGTTACATAAACTTATACAATTTCTGCAGTTGTTTTGGCAGTAATTCTACACTCTAAACGTCGTAAGTGTTAACTACTGTCTACTGTTATATAGTTAATTCCCAGATTAATCTCAATATAATTTAGGAATTTGTTCCACTCATTTTTTAATTTGACCATATTATGGTGCCTAATTCTTTGTGTTAAACTTGCTAGTTCTATATATTGAAACAATTTCACTTGCCAATCTCTTTTTTTTTTTAAATATTTTTATTAATTTTCACCAACATAAACAATAACAAAAAACATACCAAACAAAAACAACAACAACAAAACAATACAAATTAACACATAATGTGACTTCCCCAAACCTCCCCTTCACTGCATCCTTAGTTTTAAAATATTAATTCTTAGCAAACCTTTGTTCAATTTCAAAACTCTTTTTCCTTAAGTTTTCTCATATTTCAAATTTAACCGCTATAATTCTATATCTCATACCTTTTGACATTTCAACATTCCGAAATTTTACAATAATTCTTAAGATAAATTTTAAACTTCCTCCAGTCCTCTTCCACCGTCTCTCTCCTCTGGTCACGGATTCTGCCGGTCATCTCAGCCAATCCCATAAATTCTGTCACCTTGATTTGCCATTCTTCCAGAGTAGGTAGTTCTTGAGTCTTCCAGTACTTTGCCAGTAGAATTCTTGCCGCCGTGGTTGCATACATGAAGAATGTTCTGTCTTCCCTTCGTACCATTTGGCTAACCATGCCCAAGAGAAAAGCCTCCGGTTTCTTAACAAATGTCCACTTAAGGATTTTCTTAATTTCATTATAGATCATCTCCCAGTAGGCCTTAATCTTTGGGCAGGTCCACCAAAGGTGGTAAAAGGTTCCTTCACATTCATTACATTTCCAGCAATTATTATTGGGCAAATGATATATCTTTGCTAGCCTGGTTGGGGTCATGTACCACCTGTAGATCATTTTCATTATGTTCTCTTTTAAGGCACTACATGCCGTAAATTTAATGTCTGTGTTCCATAACCTTTCCCAGTCTGCAAACATAATCTCATGACCAATGTCTTGTGCCCATTTAATCATCGCTGATTTTACTGTTTCATCCTGTGTATTCCATTTCAGCAGCAAATTATACATTCTAGACAAAATCTTAGTATTGGGCTCCAATAATTCTGTTTCTAACTTTGACCTCTCCTTCTGAAATCCTACTTTCCTGTCTTGCTTAAACGTCTCATTAATCTGCTGGTAATGTAACCAGTCTCGGACTTTAGGTTTTAATTTCTCCATACTCTGTAATTTAATCTTTTCACCATCATATTCTATGATTTCACCATATTTTGGCCAATCTGAATCCATATTGAGTTTTTTTACCGCCTTGGCTTCCAGGGGTGACAACCACCTGGGGGTTTTATTCTCCAACAAATCTTTATAACGGTTCCATACATTAAACAATGCTTTCCTGACAATGTGGTTTTTAAAACCTCTGTGCACCTTTACCTTGTCATACCATAAATATGCGTGCCAGCCGAAATTATTATCATATCCTTCTAAATCTAAGATGTCTGTATTCTCAAGAAGTAGCCATTGTTTCAGCCAGCAAAAAGCTGCTGCTTCATAATAAAGTCTTAAGTCCGGCAGGGCAAAGCCCCCTCTATCCTTTGCATCTGTTAAAATTTTGAATTTTATTCTGGGCTTTTTGCCCTGCCAGACAAAATTAGATACATCTTTCTGCCACCTCTTGAAACAGTCCATCTTGTCCAAAATTTGCAATGTCTGAAATAAAAACAACAATCTCGGCAGTACATTCATCTTGATAACAGCAATTCGGCCTAACAAGGAAAGTCTCAACCTAGACCATGTGTCAAGATCTTTCTTAACTTCCAACCAACATTTCTCATAATTATCTTTAAATAAGTTCACATTTTTAGATGTTAAATTCACCCCCAGGTATTTTAACTTTTTTTGTTATTTCCAGACCAGTTTCCCTTTGAAAATTCTCTTTTTTCCCCAACGTCAGATTTTTCCCCAGCACCTTTGTCTTTTGCTTATTTAATTTAAAACCTGCCACTTGACCAAATTCTTCAATAAGTTCTAAAACTCTTTTTGTACTGGCTTCGGGTTGTTGCAAAGTCAAAACTAGATCATCTGCAAATGCCCTCAGCTTATAATGCTTTTTTCCCAATCTTATTCCTTCTACCTGCTGGTCCCTTCTAATCATATTCAACAGTACCTCCAGGGCTGATATAAACAATAGAGGGGACAATGGGCATCCCTGTCGTGTCCCTTTTTCTATTGGGATTTCATCCATACGGTACCATTCACAATTAGTTTAGCTCTTTGTTCAGAATATATAGCACCTATACTGTTTTCAAAGTTTTGGCCTACCCCCATCCCTTGGAGATTCCTCTTCATAAAACTCCAACAGATGTTGTCAAAGGCTTTCTCCGCATCCACAAAAATCAAGACTGCTTTTCTATTAATGTCAGACTCCAACAGTTCCAAAATGTCTATAATGTTCCTCACATTGTCTGACATATGTCTCCCTGGGAGAAAGCCTGTTTGGTCTTTATGAATCTCCTCTTGTAACACTTTTTTGAATCTTTTTGCTAAAATATCTGCAAAGATTTTGTAATCCACATTTAAAAGTGATATAGGGCGGTAGTTCTTAACTTGATGTTTCTCAGTTTCTGTCTTCGGTATAAGTGAGATGAATGCTTCTTTCCACGATTCGGGAGCCTTTTCCCCCTCCAAAATTTGGTTGCAAACTTCTTTCAGCGGTTGTATCAGCCATTCCTTCAGTGCTTTATAGTATCTCGCAGTCAGCCCATCTGGTCCTGGTGATTTCCCCAATTGCATATTTTGGATGGCACCCTCTATTTCTTGATCTGTGATTTTCTCATTTAATATCCTCTTATTCTTTTCCGGGATCTTTGATAGACCATACTTTTTGATAAAATCTTCAATCTCTTTTTCTTTCTTTGGCCCTTGAGCATATAATTTCTTGAAGAAACTTTGGAAACAATTGCTAATCTCATTTGGCTTGTTAAGATGTTTACCATCCACTTCGAGCGATGTCACCGTATTCAGCTTTTGTCTTTTTTTCAATTGCCATGACAGGAGTTTCCCACATTTATCTGCTGATTCAAAAGTTTTTTGCCTCATTTGTTTTATTTTCCATTCTATCTCCTCGTTCACCAATTCCATATATTGAGTCTGATAATACTTTATTTCCCTTAAGATCTCTTTGGATTTAGGTTTAGACCTCAGTTTCTTTTCTCCTTCCTCCATTTGTTTCCAAATTTTTTCTTTCCTCGCATTCTGTTGTTTCCTCTTTATGGAATTTTGCTGGATCAGGAAACCTCGCATCACGGCCTTACTTGCGTCCCATATTATTCTTCTTTCAACATCTGATCTTAAGTTTATCTCGAAGTAGTCTTTCAATGTCTTTTGGGCCTTTTTGTAGATTATTTCATCTTTAAACAGGGTGTCATTCATTCTCCATCTGAAGGTTCCAGCTGTTGTCAGTTTCATTTCCATCTTTACTGCATTGTGATCTGAACAGGTTTTTGGGCAAATTTCTATTTTCTTAACCCTCGGTGCCAGATTGCTAGAAATCCAAATTTGGTCAATCCTGGTCCAGGTCATATTTGCTTCAGAGAAGAAGGTCCCCTCTCTTTCCAGAGGGCTCCTTGTTCTCCAAATATCAATCAAGTCCATGGTATCAGTCAGCTCAAAAAAAGTCTTTGGCAGTCTTCCATTCTTTGAAATTACTTGCCTTTGTGCTTTATCCATGTTCGTGGAGACTACTCCATTCAGGTCGCCCATCAATATTATTTTTAAGTCCAAAAAGTCCATTAAGGTCTCATGCAACTTCTTGAAGAACTCAGCCTTGCCCTCGTTGGGTGCATAAACTCCTACAATCAAAATTCTTTCTCCATGAATTTGAGCTTCCACTGCCAGGAATCTTCCTTGTTCGTCTTTAAAGATCAATTTAGGTTCCAATTTTTCTTTAACGTAGATCACCACACCTCTTTTCTTAACTTTGTCCGAAGAAATAAATTCCAATCCTAATCTTTTATTTGTCAGAAGTTTCCTGTTTATCCTGGCAATATGGGTTTCTTGCAAACATATTATATCCAAATTTTCTTTTTTCAAAATGTGGAACACCTGTCTCCTTTTTCGGGGGTGATTCAAACCATTGCAGTTCCAGCTCACAAGTTGCAGAGACATTTTTGTTATTGGGCTGCTTTCCCACCGACTGCTCCCAGTTCTTGTTCCTCTTCTGTAGGTGTAGGGGTTAATCCAAATGAAAGGTTTGCTATGTCCGGTATTTCTCTCTCGCTTACAGTTCCTTTCTCAAAGTCCTCTAAATTTCTCTCCAAAAATTGCTCTTTGTCTTGAATTGTTTTGATCTTGATTTTCTTCCCTTTGAAGTCAAAAGACAATCCTTGTGGGTATTCCCACCTAAATGGGATATTGTGTTTTTTCAGCAGGTCCGCTAAGGTCTTAAATTGGGACCTCACCTCTAAAAAGTACTTAGGGATATCTTTGAAGATCTGTATTCGGGAATTCTTGACGATCAAGGCCTTCTGGTAATGTAAATTCAATATTTTATCTCTTTCTTCCTTAGATCTTAGGCTGATTAAACAATCCCTTGGTTTTTTACCTTGTTTTCTGCCAATCCGGAAGGCTGAAGTAATTACAAATTCATCTTCTTCCCCTTCTAATTCATCAGTCCAAAATTCTTGAAACTTGTCTGTAAGGAATTCTCCCAGGTTGCCTTCTTCCTCCTCCGGTACTGATCTCAATTTCAGATTTTTGTTTTTCCTCTCTAGTTCCATAAAGGCCAAAGCTGTGTCATGTTCATGAACTTTCTTTGCAATGGGTACAAATTTTCCCCTAGTGTCCTCGGCCGTGCACCTTGCGTTCTCAGCTATTTTTCTTGTTTCTGTGCTTTCTTGCACAAGACGATTTATAGAGTCTGTGTTACTTGCTATTGCTGTTGTGTTCAAATCTAATCTTGTTGTTAGCTCTGTCAACTTTTTAGAATTATCTGTCAATTTCTTAGAGTTCTCTGTAGACTGCTTGGTTAATGCTTCTAGGGATGTATTTATTCTAAGCAATGCTTGTGTCATAGATTCCATTGATGCTATTGTTCCCCTTTCCTGTGCAGCTGCGGCTCCTGACATGGAGCCTCTTCTTTGAGTCTGTTTTTGAGCCTGTTTTGTTTTGCTTCTTGTTGCTATCTCCTCCAGTGGATTGCTCATAACTCAAGGTCGTTCACACAGGAAGGTTTCCAGTGGAAAATCCCACTTCTTTGTCTCTGACACAATGCAAACTGTCTCTCTCTTTTGGTCCTCTAGAGGGAGAAACTGTATCCAGACAATGGCAACAGCAATAGCAACCCAATAACAGGGAAAAAGTAACCCATGCAAAGTTCCATAGACCAAAGTCCAGCCAAAAGCCCTGTTCGTTACAATTTAAGTACTGTACGTTTCATCCACTTAAGTCCCTATATTTTGTATCCATTAGATTTAATCTTTATATCCAGCAACTTTTTGACAGTTCCCTTCAGGCGCTAGTCTCTCCGGCAGCCTGATCTGAGGTTTCGGCGGTGGAGAGCCTCACTTCTAATCCCCTTTCCTCTGGCAATAAAAGTTATTTTCTTCTCCTTCCCCCCCTTTCCTGCCTGTCGGGGGGGGGAAAGTCTCTTGCAAATGTCAAAAGTTCGGAAAAGTTTTAAACAGAGATGTTTCCTTTAAAGATAGCTTGATTTTTCCCTTTGCTCAATCGGTCATGCAATTCCGGGGGGCTGACTTCCTTAATTTCTGCCTCTCCCGTTTTCAGCCTAATTTCTTAAAAAACTTTGAAAGTCCCGTTCTCTTAGTTTTGCAGATCTTACTCACGGGTATTGTTGCCAATTGGTTGTTTCAGGAAGGAATCGGCGCTCTCCATCAATGGCGACGCGGCTTCACTCCGTAAGCTGGGTTGCGATCCTCAGCACCGCGCTCACACCCGATGCCGCTCCGTAGCCTTTAAAAAGGCTCCTTCACGGTACCGGGGGGCGCAAAGGTGCCCACCGAATCTCCTTGTTCACAGGCTTCCGCGCCTGTGATTTTAGGGGTCCCCCGCTCGCCGTAGCGGGTCAGACCCGAACTTACGGAGCAGTCCTGCCTCGGAGCTCAAGGCAAGGACCGCCATTAGACGCTGGCGCCGACCGGAAGTCAATCTCACTTGCCAATCTCTAATCGAGGGCATTTCGGGAGATTTCCACTTCTGTGCTATTAAAATCCTTGCCGCCGCCGTGGCATATTGGAAGAAGGTTTGGTCTACGTTTTTTATTTCCTCCTCAATCATGCCCAAAAGAAACACCTCGGGAATTTTAGGGAAATTATACTTCAAAATCTTTTTCAACTCCTCGTAAATTTGCCCCCAGAATCTCTTAACCACATCGCAAGTCCACCATACATGAAAAAAGGTTCCCACCTTATCTCTACATCTCCAACAAATATTATCGGCATTCCTGTACATCTTTCCTAGCTTTGCCGGGGTCAGATACCAGCGATGCATCATTTTTTCTAAGTTTTCTCGAAGGGTTGCACAGGCCGTAAACGTCATACCCTTTTTCCACAGAGTCTGCCATTTGTTGAAATCCACCTTGTACCCGAGGTCCCTATCCCATTTAACCATCGCACCTTTCACCACATCCTCTTTGGTGTCCCATTCCAGTAATTGTTTATACATTTTAGAGAGGAGTTTATTACTACTTTCTAGAATTTCCACTTGGTATTTCGATTTTTTTTCACTCATCCCTAGTTTTTTATGTTCACCCCAGAGTGCGTTAATTTGGTGAAAGTGTAGCCACTCGTTAATTTTATCCTTCATCTCCTCATAAGGCCTAATTTTCCATCCCTCTTCCGTTTTAACTAATAGATCTTCATACGTCCACCTTTCCCCTGTCATATTTAATTTTTTAATTTTAACGATGTCAATCGGGGAGAGCCACCAGGGGGTACCCTTTTCAATCACATTTTTATATCTATTCCAGACTTCCAGTAGCGGGCCTCTGATGATGTGGTTGGAAAAGCCCCTGTGGACCTTCCCTTTCTCCTGCCACAAGTAGGCATGCCAGCCAAATCTTATATTAAAGCCCTCTAAATCTAGCATGTCTGCGTTCTTTAAAATGGCCCATTCCTTTATCCAACATAGGCAAACTGCCTCGTAATAAAGCTTTATACTCGGGACTGCGAAGCCACCTCTATCTCTGGTGTCCGTGAGATATTTAAACTTGACTCTGGCCCTTTTCCCCTGCCATATAAACTTAGCTAGGATTTTTTGCCAGTTCTTAAAACAAGTAGTACCTTTGATTACTGGAATATTCTGGAATAGGAATAGTAATTTCGGGAGGACACACATCTTTATCGCAGCCATCCTTCCTGTCCATGATAATTTCAGCCTATGCCAAGTATCTAAATCCTTCTTAATTTCCTGCCATACCTTATTATAGTTATCTTCCACAAGGTTTATATTTTTCGGTGATAACCAGATTCCCAAGTATTTTACCCTGTTCACGACCTTGATTCCGGTCTTTTGCTCCAACCTGATTTTTACATGTTCATCCAAATTCTTTGTTAAGATTTTAGTTTTTTTTCCTATTTAGTTTAAATCCTGACAATTTGCCAAAATCCTCTAAAAGTTCTATTGCACAACTAGCACTGTCCAGAGGGTTCTCTAGAGACAAGACCAGGTCATCGGCATACGCCTTTAGCTTAAATTCCTTTTCCCCGATTTTTACCCCCCTTACATTTAACGTTTCCCTTAATTTATTTGCAATAACCTCCAAAACCATAATAAATAACAGGGGTGACAGGGGGCAGCCCTGTCTTGTCCCTTTCATGATCGCGAAGGGCTTGGATAGATTATTATTAATGATCAGCCTAGCCCGTTGCCCTGAGTATATGGCCTTGATGCCTTCCATATAAGGACCTTCTATTCCTGCCATTTTCATACATTGTAATAAAAATTCCCACGAAACATTATCGAAGGCCTTCTCGGCGTCAATGAATATCAGGGCTGCCGGGATGTCTGTCCTCATATCAAGGTATTCAATAATATTCAATATGTGACGGACATTATCTTTCTGCTGCCTATTAGGTAGGAATCCCGCTTGGTCTTTATGAATGTATTTCTTTAGATGTTTCTTAAGTCTATTAGCCATAATATCGGCAAAAATCTTATAGTCACTATTGAGCAGTGAAATTGGCCTATAGTTTCTTATATCTGTTTTTTTCCTTTTCCGTTTTTGGTATTAAAGTAATAAATGCCTCTTTCCAAGAATCAGGGATCCTCCCACCTTGAAGGATGTTGTTAATAACGTCCGTAAGCACCGGTGCTAGGAGTTCCCCTAACGTTTTATAGTACTTTGATGACAAACCATCCAGCCCAGCTATCTCTTTCAAAGGATATAGACTGCTGGGGGAGTGGGGCTGACAAAGGGGGGTGGAGTTGAATTACAAGGACATTTTCTGACTTTTGAACCTCAAGACTGCTCCAGGATTCAAAAGGATACATACATAAAATATCCCAATTGTCTCAAGATATGCAACTGATATTTAATTAGTTTGTTTTGTGTTATTTCGTTGGAATGTTGAAATGTGTCTTGACAGTTTGTTATTTCCACAAATGGGGGGGGCTATTTTGTGTGTAATTGTTTTATGTTTATTTTTTTTAATATATATTTTATTAAGGTTTTTAAACATAAATGCAAAGATAAAGAACAATGTAACATATATCATAACATACTTTCTTAACTTCTTAGGACTCCCTCACATCTCCCGCTCCCACTTGCATCATTGTCAATTCTTGCCCGCAATTTATCATCTTGTTTACAATCTTGTGTCACATTCATTTAACTATAGTCTGTTAATTCTCCAATAGGTTTATAATTTTTCCTCAACTTACTTATCATCTTAATTCCATCTAATTTAGTGGTGCACAATTATTTGTGATCTAGCATCCTTTCTTAACATTCAACCAAATTGCAATTTTTTTTTAAAATAAATCTTAAATTTCTTCCAGTCTTCTTCAACCCTCTCCTCTCCCAGGTCTCGGATTCTGCCAGTCATCTCGGCCAGTTCCATGTAGTCCATCAGTTGCATCTGCCACTCTTCCAGTGTGGGTAGATCTTGAGTTTTCCAATTCTTAGCGATGAGTATCCTTGCTGCCGTTGTTGCATACATAAAAAATGTTCGGTCCTTCTTTAACACCTTCTGGCCGACAATACCCGGAAGGAAGGCCTCTGGTTTCTTGGTGAAGGTATACTTAAATACCTTTTTCAGCTCATTATATATCATTTCCCAGAAGGCCTTCACCTTAGGGCAAGTCCACCAGAGGTGAAAGAATGTTCCTTCATTTTCTTTACATTTCCAACATTTATTATCAGACAAATGGTATATCTTGGCAAGTTTAACTGGGGTCATGTACCATCTATATATCATTTTCATAACATTTTCCTTCAAAGCATTGCATGCAGTGAAGTTCAGCCCAGTGGTCCACAACCTTTCCCAGTCCTCAAACATAATGTTGTGCCCAATGTCCTGTGCCCACTTTATCATAACCGATTTAACCATTTCATCTTGAAACCATTTCATTTTAACAGCAAGTTGTACATTCTTGAAAGTACCTTGGTTTTAGGTTCTAGCAGTTCTGTTTCCAACTTCGATTTCTCCACTATTGTTTTTATGTTTAATGTCTTATTCCTTACACCCCAGTGGAGGATTCTCATACATTTTATGCTTTTTTACAGATCAGGCTATTATGTAGTCCAATGTTTAGAATTAGATAAATTTATAACCACATTTAGTTGTTTCACCTGGCACTCTGCCAACTTCCCTACCCATTTTAAAAATGTGCTAAAACCCACTTTACCAAGGAGAAGCTTCAGGAAGGTGTATATGCTTTGGTTTAGCCGGAATAATCCCTTATGGAGTTAAATTGACTTATTTGGAGAAGTGCCCCTTAAGAATGGTTTTCTTTTAACAGATTGGTTTGAAGAGTTGGGAACCATGGGGAAAGATAAATTCAAATTGGACTCAGTTTGAATTGGGCAAGTGTATCCAGGCTGCAAGTAGCTTTTTGGTCCTTTAAGTGCAAGTGAGCAACTTCCCATGACTGCAAGACCAGAGCCTATAATAATAAAACCCCATAGAAAGGCCAAGGTAAAGACATTTCTCTCAGGACGTGTCCAAACTTGTGCCAGCTGTGGTGAGTGCCAGGCAACATGGTTAATATGAAAGCCCTAAGTGGATTCACCAGGGATTGCCACTACTGTGACACCAGGCCGGTGTGAGACCACAGAAGAGCTACTTTGACACCTGAGAACACAAAAATGGCGGGGGGCAAAGCAAACTGCATTTTTCAGTCATTAGTGGACCTTCCTGCTAAATGTAAAGCATACGCCACTATTGAGAAAATATTTATTCCAAGGTGCTAAAATACCACAAGTAACTGAGCAACAAAATATTAATTTTACGTGATATCCTATGTCTAACTATGTGCACTGTTACACTGTTATATTTCTATGCAAATATCCTTGAGAAACGTGACATCCAAGTCCCTTTCAGGTTCACATGGATACACGCATCTGGGATGGAGAATAGCAGGTTAATATTTACCACTTTAAATTGTGTGGAGAAAAGGATTGCAAAGTAGCCACCTTTGCAATCTTATCTCCGAAGGGGGGAACTGTAGCAGGAACCCCCCCACCCCAATCATTCTGTTTGTACAAACTTCACACACACTACATATGCCACACTTCTGTTATAAATTCATAAGAAAATCAACCATACATCGGATTTGCACTGTTCCATTTTTATTTTACTCCATGAAGGAAGGTTTGATACAGGGCAGCCATAATCCATTCACCATCCCAGCACATCTTCAGGAGCCCTGCCCAGTTATGGCTATGCCAACCCTGATGGTCCCAGACAGAAGACAATCAAGATCACAAAGAACTTGCATATGGGAGTGGATTCAGCACGGACTGGAGCAAAGGACACTGATCAGATCTTCCCTCAGGGGGCAGGAAACTGCAAACTCCCCTTTGTCTCCTGGAAGTGACTCATGGGGAGGGGGGAAAGGAGGAACCAGCCAGGTGACAAGACACTCAGGTTACCACCAACTCCTCCCTCAACCCCTCCTTTCTGTAATGTATGCATGATGTTTCTGGGGGTGGGCTTGACCTAGAGGAGGGGAATTTCAAAAGTTTTTATAAGGTCTTGCACACCATTTTTCTGTGTCTTTTCTCTCACCTGCAAGTGAGGGGAACACCCTGTTGCAACAGTTCAATAAAGGCCAAGCCTACAGGCTGCTGATTTGCTCCAATTTACTCTGGTTGGTGTCTTTACTTTTTGTCCAAGGGAGCCCTCGGATTTTTCCGGTAACAAAATGAATCCTAAATGCTCCCCAAAGACCACCCAGCCCCAGCCCTTGCAAGGGTCTCCTGCCTCCTCCCGCACCCCCTGTCCGGCTCCCCTCCCTCCCTCCATGGCTACTGCTCTCTCCCAAACCCACGTGGGTAACCAGGCAGCTGGCTCAACCCACTCACTTCCGGGTGCTCTCTCCCCCTCGCCCAATCGCCTCGCAAGGGGAAGCCGCTGCGGAGAAAGGGGTCAGGGCAGCCGGTCCTCCCATGTTTGGAGCAGGAGGAAGGGCCCGCGGCCATCTTGAATGAGGGCAATTCTGTGCCTGTCTGTTATACACACATACATATATACATCTGTCTATCATCTACCTACAGTGAGGGGGAAAGTAATTGATCCCCTGCTAAATTTGCCGTTTGCCCTCTGATGAAGAAATGACCAGATCAAAATTTTAATCGTAGGTTTATTGTAGCTGTGCAAGAGAGAATAACAACAGGAAAACCCCCAGAAACCCCCTCACTGTATATGTTGACACACACCCACACACACCTGGCTCTTGTTTGGAGAAGGAGTGAGAGACGGAGGCTCTTCTAGAATGGCATTTCCATGGCACCTCCTTTCCTCCCAGGAGCTCCTCCTTCCACAACCCTGCCAGGCTGGCCGCTTGCCTTTCACCCCCTTTCCAGCACTGCGTGGTTTAGTGTGGCAGCACCTGCCCTTTGGAACTCCCCGCCTCTTGCAATAAAGTGCGTGCCTCTGCTAGACACTTTTCTGGCAGCGGCTAAAAGCATTAGGAAGCTGAAGTAATTTTAATCTCTTTTAATATTTTAGCTTTTCTCTGTTTTAAAGAAGGCTTGTTATTTTTTATTGACTTTACTGCTGTGGTGTTTGTTTGTTTTTGTACTGGTAAACAATTTTGCAGGTTTTTAAAAAATAAATTTTATGAAATAAATAAACAATAAATATAAATAAAACAACACGAGCCAAAACACAATGCATCCTGTGGATTTAAGTATCTGTCCACAGTGGCCCAGAGGCCCAGAATCCACATTCCTTTGTAAGAAAATATGAAATAAAGTCAAAACATTTTTGCAGGCAAAAAAAAGAAGTCAATATTGGGGAGGTGACAAAAACTTTTCCACACCAGGTACCCCCTGACCTTGTTATGCCACTACCCGGGGTGCAGGGAGGGGGCATGGGGGTCCCTGTTCAGATCATGCCTGATGGGGGAAACCCCCAAGTCAGGGAACAGAGGGTCCTCCTTTGTCCTCTCCGCCAAGCCAGGGAGGGGCCAGTTTGCAGGAGGACTGCAGCTCTGTTCTACATACCTACCAACATACCTACATATATATATATATATATACATACACACGCCCCTTCCCAGACTTTTTCTCCATCCATTTATTAGTACTATTCATTAGGTCCCACAGGGCTCTGGCACCCAGCACAGTTATTTAAAATGATCTCAAACCCCGAGAGTTTAAAATGGATTGATAAGTAACTGACAGACGTAGATGATCTGTAGACATATTGAGAAGCTGCCGGATGCCCCCCTTGTTTGGGCCTGTGATGGACAGCAGAGCCAGGCCAGTCGGCGGACTTAGTCCCTCAGATATTTCCTGGAGCCTCGCTCTGATTGGCTCCCAAGACAGCGGGGGCGGAGCCAGCCCTTTTGGCAGGAAAATGCAAGGCGCCTTTTTTGAGGGATGGTCTGAGGGGGGAGAGGAAGAGGAGTCAGGCGGGAGTTCAAGGGGAGAAGCTGGGGGGAGGGAAGGGAGACCCCCAAGAAGGAGGGCTGAGGGGACCCCCTGGGTGTGGGGGGAGGACTGAGAGGGGGGAGCGGAGGGAGACCCCCAAGAAGGAGGGCTGAGGGGGCCCCCTGGGTGTGGGGGGCGGACTGAGAGGGGGGCGGAGGGAGACCCCCAAGAAGGAGGGCTGAGGGGGCCCCCTGGGTGTGGGGGACGGACTGAGAGGGGGGAGCGGAGGGAAAGGGCCCCTCGCTCAGGAACCCCCCAAGTCTGACTCCGCCAGGGAAGCAGGGCTGCGTCCAGAACATTGAATGGTGAGTGACACCTGTCATAACTCAGTCAAGGAAGGAGAGGGAAGGGGCAGAAACCAAGGGAAGCATTTGTCCACCATGTCTGGAAACCTGAACCCTGACCTGAACTGGAACAATGGCTTTTCGGGAACCGGAGCTTAAGAAAAACTGTGCATGGACTACTGCATTTAACGCCGTGACATCCTCAAAGTTGAAGCCAGAAGTTGACTTCAGCCTGAAAGAATGCGTCTCCTGACACCAGCTTTTTCTTGGCAAAAAGAACTTTTCTTGTTTGTTTTCCCTCACACAAGAGAGGCTGTGGTCAATGGCAGAAATGCATTGAATTGGCATGTACACATTTCTTTGCCTTGCTTGTTGTTGTGTGTTTGGGGGAGGGAGACTGTACGCTGAGACCCTCCCAACCCCTGGATTCAGCAAGGATGGCTTTCCTGAGGAGCCAATCGCCTGGGAGACGGGCCATTCAGGGGAAACAAGGAAGTGGACCTGTGTGGTTCGGGAAATGGGGGTCCCACTCCCCCAACGGGCCGGTAGAGGACCGTGATGTGAGGGAGAGGAGAAGGAGCAAGCTGGAGAGAGACTTAGAGGAATGTTTCATTTCTGTTTGAATCCAAGGCTGCGCCTGTGGGAGAAACCAGACCTTTGGGGGGGGGTGAATGCTGTGAACCTCTACAATGTAGACTTGCATATATGTGTAAAGAGACCATGTATCTTAAAGACCCCCCAGTCTCCTCTGTGCCTCATTCCAAAAGTAAACACCAAGCCAGGCATAGTGCTCCTGTACTCTTGGAATCTCACACCGCTCGGACATTGAGGTGGCCTGCAGCAATATATTAATAATGATGATGATAATAATAATAATAATAATAATAATAATAATAATAATAATTTATTTATACCCCGCCCTCCCCAGCCAAGGCCGGGCTCAGGGCGGCTAACAAGCAATAATAAAAACAAGTTGAATGAATACAACATAAAAACAAAATTTAAATACAACATTAAAATATTGAAACATTAAAATATTAAAATGTAGCCTCATCGCAGGAGGTGAAGGAAAGGAAAAAAGAAAGAGAAGGAGGGAATCAAATTGGCTCCAAGCCAAAGGCCAGGCGGAACAACTCTGTCTTACAGGCCCTGCGGAAAGAAATCAGATCCTGCAGGGCCCTGGTCTCATGAGGCAGAGCGTTCCACCAGGCCGGGGCCAGTACTGAAAAGGCCCTGCCTCTGGTTGAAGCCAGTCTAACTTCCTTAGGGCCCGGGACCTCTAGGGTGTTGCTATTTATGGACCTTGAGGCTCTCCGTGGGGCAGACCGGGAGAGGCGGTCCCGTAGGTACGAGGGTCCTAGGCCATGAAGGGCTTGAAAGGTCAAAAGCAGCACCTTGAACCTGACCCTGCACTCCAATGGTCCCCTTGGATCAGGCTGCAACCCGCCAGTTGATGACCAGCGGGAGAGATGCCGGTTTCTTTTTGGGATGAACAGCTCTGCCAAAGGCTTCCACAAAGATCTGAATACCTGTGAAACCCCATTACCCTATGGAACTCCCTGCCTCTTGACACATGGCAAGTGTCTTCACTTTTGGAAGCCTGCTGCAAACATTTCTGTTTATTTTTAATTTCAACAGAATAAAGTTTATTTAGAATTCGACAATAACAAAGAAAAAGAAACCACAGTAGTTGGTACATTCAATCATTACCGTGATCCAGTGTTAACATTTCATAAATATCAATAAAGAAATTACATGGCATCACTTTTAACTTACTGAGGTTTTCATAATACACTTCATCTCTTTTTCTTTTTCTTAACATATCAAAAAGAGAAAGACCAAGAAAGGAAACACAAAAGGAAAAAGAGAAAAAGAGGGAGGGGGTAAAAGGAAGGGGAAAGAAGAAAAGAGGAGGAAGAAAGCAAAGCAAAACAAACTTCTGATTAGACTCATTGTATTATTATTTCTACAGTTTTTTCACACACAGTTCCAAATTATTGTATTTCTTTCTTTGTTTTCATCAGATATAAAAAAACATTATATTTATTGTTTTCCAAGGATCATTCTATTTCTGCCAGGAGATGTTTGTCATTGCAATACTTTTCCAAATACTCTTTAAAGATTTTCCATTCTTTCTGTACTTTCTGTTTTGGATACTCTCTAATTCTCCCTGTCATCATGGCCATCTGTAGATCTTCTATCATTTGGACCTGCCACTCATTTATCGTAGGTGTGTAATGGGAATTGGGGTTGCTTGTGCGTAAGTAGCAACTGCTCCAGACTGCGTTGTCCGGCTCAACCTTTCCCTGGCTGGACAGCCCTTACTCCGTGGCTGTCTTAGTCCCTGGCAGAATCCGTCAGTGGGCGTTTCCTGAATTTCTTCCAACATAAAAGTTCTTTGACACCAAGTCTCCGCCTAGACTCCCTGCGCGGAAGCTTTCTGCGCAGAGTGGGCGTCCCTAGCGGAGGTCCTGTGCTCTCCCCGCTGGTCTCGGTGGAAGAGTCTCGGAGCCCTCCCTCTGAAGCCCTCTCGGGCTCCCCTTTCTTCCTGGCGTCACGCTGATTTCCTTCCCCAGAGGAAGCTCTCTCTCTCCCCCTGCTTGTTCCCTCTCCTGCATCATTGGGGAGCCTTACCTCCACTCTGGGCTCCGAGGGCAGTTCCCTGACATCCACCTCCCCCCCAGGGCCCTCCTCACCCCCGGCCCGTTCCTTTGATGGTGATGCGGGGAACCCCTGGAAAGAGCTATCCCCTTCCTCCGATGATTCAAACACAGTTCTCCACCTGCTGCTGTCTCTTTCCGCTGCCCAATCTTCCCAGTCCGATTCCTCTCCCTCTGATACCTCCCCTCCCTCCTCTTCGGAGGTCGGATACCCCCTGAACTCTTCTTCATCATCCGTGGTGCCAAACTGCTCCTCCCAGAACCTCTCTAGTGGTTTCAGCTTCCTTGGGAACCTGCGGTGAAACTCCTCCCTAAGATACTCATCCCTGATGGTTTCTACGGGAACCCATGTGTTTTCCGACTCGGGCTCCCCCCCCCCCAAGCCACCAAATATTCCACCTGTCTCCCCCTCCTCCTTGAATCGAGAATTTCCGCGGCTTGACCACTGAGTTCCCTTTCCTCCACCTGTGGATGAGTGGGGATCTCTCTCTCTCGCCCCGGAAATTCCCTTCTCTCCCGATATGGCGAGAGTAAAGATCTGTGGAACACTGGGTGCAGCTTCATGTTGGTCGGCAAGTTGAGCCTAAAGGCCACAGGATTCACCTGCTGTGTTACCACGAAAGGTCCCAGTCGCCTTGGCCGTAATTTCTTACAACCTCCCTTGAACGGTAGCCCTTGGGTTGACAACCACACCCGGTCCCCAACCCTTATGGTTTCCCCTTCTCTGCTGTGCTTGTCTGCCTGCCTCTTGTACGCTTCCTTGGCCCTTTCCAGGTTCATCTTGAGTTGTTGGTGTAAGGCCTCCATTTCTTCCACAAACTGCTTTGCCGCCGGCACACTCCACCTCTCCTCTCCTCCCCCTCCCCTGGGAAGGCCCTGGGGCGACACCCATAATTGGCCATGAACAGACTCATTCCCGTGGACACATGTTCAGCATTATTTTAAGCAAATTCGGCCAGTGCTAGTTTTTCCACCCAATCGTTCTCCCTCTCGCTGACATAGCAGCGTAGGTACTGTTGAAGTATGCTATTCGCTCTTTCCGCTTGCCCGTTGGTCTCCGGGTGTCTGGCTGTCGAGAAGCTCACCTCGACTTGCAGCAGGCTCATGAGCTTCCTCCAGAACCTGGAAGTAAATTGCCTTCCTCTGTCGGACAAAACCCTCAAGGGGGCACCATGCAGCCTGAAGATGTGATCTACAAACAGCCTGGCTGTTTCCTCTGCCGTTACTGCATGCGAGCAAGCAATAAAATGGCACATTTTGGTTAACAAGTCGACTACCACCATGACGGCTGTTTTCCCCCTGGACTTGGGCAAATCGGTAATAAAATCTATGGATACCACCTCCCATGGTCTTCCCGGAGTGGGTAAGGGTTCCAGTAACCCCGCGGGTGCTGCTTTCTCCCCCTTAGCTCGCTGGCAGCGATCGCACCCCCATACGTATTCCCGTACATCTTCCCTCACTCTTGGCCACCAGAACTGCCTGGTGACAAGGAACATGGTTTTGTGTTGACCAAAATGCCCCGCCGTCGGGTTGTCATGCAGTTGTTTGAGTACTTTTCTCCTCAAGTCCCCTTCTGGTACGTACAATGCTCCCCTGTAATACAGTGCCCCTTCCTTCTCCTCAAAACCCCCTTGATTTTCTCCTGCGTCCCTGAGCTCCCTGATTTTGGTTTGGGCACTTTTATTGGTTGCTGGTCTGGCTGCTGTGCCTGCTCATCGGCAGCTAAGCGCTGGCATTTCCCTGCTCTTTATTATTCCCCTCCTCCTTGTTGGTTTCTGCTTCCTTCACTGTGCAGCGAAATGCCAGTCACAAGGCATTGTTTACATTCCACAGTCAGAGTTACTGTTGGGTTTTCCCACGGGAAAAGGAGACTGGATGTGACGTACACTGGTTTCCTGTTTTTCTCAGTTCTCTCGGTGCTTCCGAAGAGAGAGGATGCTTCTTTGCTCTCGCAGAGGCAAGATGCCTGTATGTAATCTCTCAGCATTGAAGTGTAAATAAAGTAATGTAAAGTATGTGGCACGTACTGCTCATCCTTCCGCTGTGCACAGGAGCCTGCAAATACAACACTCCTCACTACCAGCTGCCCCCACCATTCCTTGCCATGCCTTTCTCTGAGGGCAGACCCTGGCAAAATGTCCTGGCTGTTGGCAGAGAAAACACTTCTTAGTCGCTTTCCCCTCCTTTTTGCGAACCTCGCTGGAGCTTGAAAACCCGCACGCCCCCCCCTCCAATCTCCATTGGCTCCGCTGGCTGGGAAGGTTGCTCCGGCATTTCAGGAATGCGGTTGTCCTGCCAACGCTCCACCCTCCCTTCCCGCCTCTCTAGAGCGCGCGCCTCTTGGCGTACTCCAACAGCAAGCGCCATTTTAGTCAGCTGATCCATCGATTGCGGGCGGGGCGAGCGGGAAAGTTCGTCCTTAACAGGAGGGGCTAAGCCCTCCTCAAATAGCATCTGCACTGGTTCCGAACTCAGTTCCCACCCAAGTCTGTGGATAAGCATCGCAAAACACGACCAGTACTCTCTGATTAGTTTCCTTGTTTGCACGCCATCAGTTCCCTGCGAGTCACGCTCTGCTCCACTTGACTGGAAAACATGAGATCCATGGCGCCAAAAATTTCCTAAGGTCCTTTAAGGCAGCATTCTCCGATGCCATTAAGGGTCTGACCCATTCCCTGGCAGCGTCTTGAAGATGCCCTATCACATAGGCTACCCTCACCCCATCGTCCACAAAGTCATCATACTGCAGTTCCAGCGCGTACTGCACCTCCGTCTTGAAAGCATTGTAATCCCTGGGATTGCCCCCAAACTTATGCACCAGTCCCGGTACCTTCCTCGCGATGGGGGTGGGTTTCCCCTGGGCATCCTGAGTCCGCCTTTAATCTAGCCGCGCCACTAGTTGAGCCAGCTGCTGTTCCAAATCTCTGTTTCTCTCCTCCAGAGTTGGTCCTCTCTGTGCTCCTTCTTCGGCGCCTGCTCCTCCGGTCTGACTCATCTTGCCGCCTGTCCTGCTTGTGCACAAGCAACGTCAAGGACTGACGGATTGCTGTAATGGGAATTGGGGTTGCTTGTGCGTAAGTAGCAACTGCTCCAGACTGCGTTGTCTGACTAAACCTTTCCCTGGCTGCACAGCCCTTCCTCCGTGGCTGTGTTAGTCACTGGCAGAATCCGTCAGTGGGCGTTTCCTGAATTTCTTCCAACATAAAAGTTCTTTGACACCAAGTCTCCGCCTAGACTCCCTGCGTGGAAGCTTTCTGCGCAGAGTGGGCATCCCTAGCGGAGGTCCTGTGCTCTCCCCGCTTGTCTCGGTGGAAGAGTCTCGGAGCCCTCCCTCTGAAGCCCTCTCAGGCTCCCCTTTCTTCCTGGCGTCACGCTGATTTCCTTCCCCAGAGGAAGCTCTCTCTCTCCCCCTGCTTGTTCCCTCTCCTGCATCATTGGGGAGCCTTACCTCCACTCTGGGCTCCGAGGGCAGTTCCCTGACAAGGTGTTTCGTTACTTTTCCAGTTTTTTGCGATTAAGATCCTGGCTGCTACTGTTGTATACATAAAAAGTGGTCTCTTTTCTTTTTTGATTTCTGGTGACATTATTTCCAGGAGAAAGGTATCAGGTTTTTTCTTAAATGAAAACTGAAATAATTATTTTAATTCATTGTTGATGTTATTCCAAAATTCTTTAATGGCTGTGCATTCCCACCACATGTGCATATATCACCCTATACCATCTTTACACCTCCAGCGAGTTGGTGATCTGATTTCATACATCTTTGCTAGTTTTGCTGGAGTGTGGTGCCATCTGTATAGCATTTTCATAATATTTTGGATACAATAAAGGAACTGGAGGCCCCTCGACTGTCCTCGGGTGAGGTATTGGACCATTTTGACCGGATATCCCCAGCCAATGTGGACAGACTCCTCCGAGCTGGAAAGCCCACCACCTGTCCTCTTGACCCGTGCCCGTCCTGGCTGATTAGAGCGTGTCCAGACGAGGTGCAGGCCCCCCTGGGGGATATCATCAATTTGTCCCTTGGCACCAGGACATTCCCAGGGGAACTGAAAGAGGCAGTGGTGCGCCTGCTTTTAAAGAAAACACCATTAGATCCCTTAGATCTATCCAATTACCGCCCGGTCTCGAATCTTCCATTCCTGGGTAAGGTGATTGAGAGAGCGGTTGCTGAACAGCTTGGTAGGTTTCTGGATGAAACATCGGCTCTGGATCCATTCCAGTCCGGCTTCCGCACTGGTCATGGGACCGAGACGGCTCTGGTCGCCCTAACAGATAATCTCCGCAGGCAGCTGGATTGAGGCGGGTCAGGGCTGCTGATTCTTCTAGACCTGTCAGCAGCCTTCGACATGGTCGATCATGAACTCCTGGACCACCGCCTTGCCGATGTGGGGATCCAGGGCACAGTCCTTCAATGGCTGCGCTCCTTTCTCTCTGGTCGGGGACAGAGGGTGACGCTTGGGGGGGGAATTGTCATCCTACCACTCCTTGGTGTGTGGAGTGCCCCAGGGTGTGATACTCTCCCCAATGCTTTTTAACATCTTTATGCGCCCCCTTGCCCAGCTTGTCTGGAGTTTTGGGCTGGGCTGCCATCAGTATGCTGATGACACCCAACTATCTGTTGATGGATGGCCATCCTGACTCGGCCCCAGACACACTGATCAGATGCTTGGAAGCTGTGGCTGGATGGTTACGTGGGAGCCGGTTGAAGTTAAATCCTTCGAAGACAGAGGTCCTGTGGCTGGGACGGGGCGATATGGGATTTAGGGGGCAACTCCCATCTCTTGCAGGGGTGCAATTAGTGCCAGCATCGTCCGTTGAGAATTTGGGTGTAATCTTCGATACCTCCCTCTTCATGGAGGCGCAGATTGCAGCTATAACAAAGACGGCATTTTTTCATCTCCGCCAAGCTAAGCAGTTGGCTCCTTACCTCTCTTGCCCTGACCTAGCCACTGTGATCCACGCGACGGTCACCTCCAGACTGGATTATTGTAACTCGCTCTACGTGGGGCTGCCCTTGAGACTGACCCAGAAACTCCAGCGAGTACAGAATGCTGCAGCGAGACGCCTTACGAGGTCTTCGCTGTGAGATCACATTCACCCGGTGCTAAACCAGCTGCACTGGCTCCCGGTGGAGTACAGGATCAGGTTTAAGGTGCTGGTTTTAACCTTTAATGCCCTATACGGCCTAGAACCCTTGTACCTACGGGACCGCCTCTCCTGGTATGTCCCACAGAGGAACTTACAGTCTTCAAATAAAAACATCTTGAAGGTCCCAGGCCACAGAGAGGTTAGGCTGCCCTCAACTAGAGCCAGGGCTTTTTCGGCTGCGGCTCCGACCTGGTGGAACGCTCTGTCACAAGAGACAAGGGCCCTGCGGGACTTGACATCTTTCCGCAGGGCCTGCAAGACAGAGCTGTTCCACCAGGCCTTTGGTCAGGGCACAGCCTGACTTCCTCCTTTGGCAATCTTTACAAGACTTTAGTTTATGGTTGCCATCAATTTTGATTTTAATTAATTTTTATAATGTTTTTTTAAAAAATAAAATTATTAAAATTTTAAAGGTTACAAAAAAAATACAAAGAATATCAATTTGGGGGGAAAAGAATATATAAAAAAAGAAAAAGAAAAAGTAAGAATGCAGAACAATACATAAAAACAACATCATCACAAAAAGAAAAAAAGAAGAAGAAACGAATCAAACCTTTACATGCTTACTTTCACTTGCTTACTTCCTTGACCTCCTCACACCTTCCTTTTTTGTATTCTAATTCAATTAGATATTTCAGCAAATCCTTTCCAACTTTGTTCTTATCCTAATAATTTATCTTAATATATTGTAATTTTACATTCTCTTCTTTCACCAATTAACTATCCATTTTTTACTTAATCCTTTATAACATTTCCGCTAAAACCACACTATTTCATTCCAACATCCTTCTAACATTCCTTAATTTTACAATGCTTCTGTAAATAAACTTTAAATTTCTTCCAGTCTTCTTCCACCAACTCTTCACCTTGGTCTCGGATTCTGCCAGTCATTTCCGCCAGTTCCAAGTACTCCATGACCTTCATCTGCCATTCTTCCTGGGTGGGTAACTCTTGTGTCTTCCAATACTTCGCGATGAATATTCTTGCAGCTGTTGTTGCATACATGAAAAATGTTCTATCCTTCTTTGGCACCAATTGGCCGACCATGCCCAGGAGAAAGGCCTCTGGTTTCTTCAGGAAGGTATATTTAAATACCTTTTTCATTTCATTATAAATCATCTCCCAGAAGGTCTTAATCCTTGGGCATGTCCACCAAAGGTGAAAGAATGTACCTTCAGTCTCTTTACATTTCCAGCATTTATTATCGGGCAAATGGTGAATTTTTGCGAGCTTGACTGGTGTCATGTAAAACCTGTATACCATTTTCATTATATTCTCTCTTAAGGCATTACATGCCGTAAACTTCATACCTGTGGTCCATAACTGTTCCCAGTCAGCCATCATGATATTATGTCCAACATCTTGTGCCCACTTAATCATAGCAGATTTCACCGTTTCATCCTGAGTATTCCATTTCAACAGCAAGTTATACATTCTTGACAAATTCTTAGTTTTAGGATCTAACAATTCTGTTTCCAATTTTGATTTTTCCACCTGGAAGCCAATTTTCTTGTCCAATTTGTAAGCCTCCATTATTTGATAATAATGAAGCCAGTCTCGCACTTTGTTTTTTAGTTTTTCAAAGCTCTGCAGTTTTAATCTATCTCCCTCTTGCTCCAAAATTTCCCAATATTTCGGCCATTTGGCCTCCATATTGAGCTTTTCCAGAGCCTTCACTTCCATTGGTGACAGCCACCTTGGAGTCTTGTTTTCAAGCAAGTCCTTGTATCTTATCCAGACATTAAACAGTGCTTTCCTGACAATATGGTTTTTAAACGCTTTATGTGCTTTGACCTTATCATACCACAGATATGCATGCCACCCAAAAAGATTATTAAAACCTTCTAAATCCAAAATGTCCGTGTTTTCAAGAAGCAGCCATTCTTTCAGCCAGCAAAAAGCGGCTGATTCAGCTTGAGGTCTGGCAGGGCAAATCCACCTCTTTCTTTAGCATCTGTTAATATCTTCAATTTTGTTCGAGGCTTCTTGCCCTGCCAGACAAATCTAGAAATATCTCTCTGCCACTTCTTGAAACAGTCCACTTTGTCCAAAATTTGCAGTGTTTGAAACAAGAACAACATCCTTGGCGATACATTCATCTTTATCACAGCGATTCGGCCTAGCAATGATAACTTCAAATTTGACCATATTTCTAGATCCTTTTTCACTTCCGTCCAACATTTTTCATAGTTATCTTTAAATAAATTAACATTCTTAGCAGTCATGTTAACCCCCAGGTATTTCACTTTCTTAACCAGTGTTAAACCTGTCTCCTTCTGAAACTTCTCTTTCTCAACCTCTGTTATATTTTTCTCTAAAACCTTAGTTTTCAGCTTATTCAACTTAAATCCCGCAACCTGACCAAATTCTTGAATCAATTCCAATACTCTTTTCGTACTAGATTGTGGCTCCTGTAATGTCTATACCAAATCATCAGCAAATGCTTTCAATTTATACTGTTTGGCTCCGACTTGTATACCTTTAACCAATTGGTCCTTTCTAATCATGTTAAGCAAAACCTCCAGGACCGATATAAAAAGCAATGGGGAGATTGGGCAACCCTGTCATGTTCCTTTCTCAATCTTAAACTCTTCTGTAACTACATTATTCACAATTAATTTAGCTTTTTGTTCTGAATAAATTTCACCTATACCGTTTTCAAAACCTTGGCCTACCCCCATTCCCTGTAAATTTTTCTTCATGAAACTCCAAGAAATATTGTCAAAGGCTTTCTCCGCGTCCACAAATATCAAGACTGCTTAATTTTTATAATGATTTTATAATGTTGCACTGTTTTAATGTTGTTAGCTGCCCTGAGCCCGGCTTTGGCTAGGGAGGGTGGGATATAAATAAAATTTATTTATTATTATTATTTTCTCTCAGATTATAGCACGCTGTGAATTTGATGTCCTCACTCCACAATTTCTCCCATTGATCCCTATAGATGTTATATCCTAGGTCTTCTGCCCATTTCACCATTGAACTTTTCACCAATTCTTCTTTCACCTCCGATTCTAGTAGCAGGTTATACATTCTTGAGATGTATTTTCCTTTATACTATATTAGTTCTTTTTCAGATCTTTGCAAGACCCTCCTTTTTATCTAAATTAAATCTTTCATTTATCTGAAAATACTGTACCCAGACTGTCAGGTGTCTTCTAATTTCTTCAAATTCTTTTAATTTGATGTTATCATTAGTTTCTTCTATTAGAACTCTATATGTGGCCCAGTCTCCTTGCATATTTTTCTTTTTAACAGCCAGGGCTTCTGTCGGTGAGGTTCATAAGGGAATTTCTGGTTCCAATATTCCTTTATGTTTTAACCAAATCTTGTATAAGAATGTTCTTATAGTATGATTTAAAAATCCCTTATGGAGCCTCAATTTTTCAACCTGTTTCGGTTGTCAAAACCCTTTAGGTCAAGCACGTCCGTGTCTCTTAGAGGAGCAAAAAGGGTTTTATTGTGTGTGTGTTTCTTTGTGTTTGATCCATCTTTTAGATTTAGGGGAGCTAGTCTCAAACGTTTGTTGGGGAGACCTAGGGTTTTTTTGGGGGGGAGTTATTTGTCCTGTCTGCACGCTTCTTATGGAGGACCGCTGTGGCCACCCCCAACGATACGTTCTCAAGATGGAGAGTGAGGGAACAGCTGCAGTCGCCTGCGGTTCCTGCACAATGTTTGCCATCTTGCCAAAGGTTGCAGGCAGCTTTACCTGCAGCAATTGCATGTTGATTGCCCTCTTAAAAGACAAAGTCCAGCAACTGGAGGAACGTGTAGCTACGCTCCAAAGAATTAGAGAGCTGGAGCTCTTCTTGGAAGCAACAGAGCACACCGTCTCCACCAAGGAGGAGACAGGGGACTCCCCTGAGAAGGAGGCTAGTTCACCAACACAGGAGCCAGATATATGGAGAAACGTGACTCAAAGAAGTAGGAGGCCCAGGGTTCCCTCTGATTGTTTAGAAATACACAATCGCTTTGAGGTCCTCTCCCCTAGCATGGAAGAAGAAGAGCAGACTCAATTTGAGGATCTCTCCCTCGTTACAGTTGATCAGGTATATGAAGACGAACAGCAAAGTCAGTCCTCAGGGAATGTGCAGGCGACCTTGGAACGGACAGATCATGGAAGAACCCCGACCAAACCTAAGAGGAGGCGTGTAGTGGTGATAGGGGATTCCCTACTGAGGGGAACAGAAGCAGTGATCTGTGGGCCTGACAAGATGTCTCGGGAAGTGTGCTGTCTCCCCGGGGCTAAGATCCAAGATGTAACTGAACGACTGCAAGGAATCATAAAACCCAGTGACAAATACCCCTTCCTCTTGGTTCATGTGGGAACCAATGACACTGCAAGCAATAGCCTCCAGAAGATCAAAAGAGACTCCGAGGCTCTGGGCAGGAAATTAAAGCAATTAAATGCACAAATTGTCATCTCATCTGTCCTCCCAGTTTTACGACGTGGCCCAGGGAGAGAGGGGAAAATTGTGGAAGTGAACAGCTGGCTTCGCAAATGGTGTAAACAGGAACGGTTTGGATTCTTAGATCACGGACTGCGGTTTCTTGAAGATGGACTTCTGGCAAGCGATGGGCTGCACCTCACAACGGTTGGGAGGAATGTTTTTGCCAAAAATCTCAGAAACCTCATCAGGAGGGCTTTAAACTGACTAATGTGGGGGAGGGAGACAGTGCTCCTGAAGGTAGGAGTCTATCAATTGATGAAGATGATCATCCAAATGTCATAGACCAAATGGAGCAAACAGCACGCAGACCTAGTGGTGGGAGGAAAAAATCCTTAAATAAGAGACACGGGGGAATGATTAATGGACTTCAATGTCTGTATACTAATGCGCAAAGCATGGGTAATAAAAAAGATGAGCTTGAGCTCTTGGTGCAGCAAACTAAATATGGCATAATAGGCATCGCTGAAACCTGGTGGGATAAGTCCCACGATTGGAATGTAATAATGGAGGGATACAATCTATTTCAGAGAAACAGACCAGACAAGAAAGGAGGAGGAGTGGCGTTATATGTCAGGGATGTGTATACCTGTGAAGAGATCCAAGATTTAGAACCTCAAAGCCAAAGTGAGAGCATTTGGGTCAAAATTAAGGGAGAGAAGAATAACAGTGACCTCATTGTGGGAGTTTACTATGGATCCCCAAGCCAAACGGAGGACATAGATGATGCCTTCCTGGAACAGATGGCCAAGCATGCAAAAGGAAGGGAGATAGTAGTAATGGGGGACTTAAATTACCCGGATATTTGCTGGATGTCAAACTCAGCCAAGAGCATAAGGTCAAACAGATTCCTCACTGGCCTTGCGGACAACTTCGTTGTCCAGAAAGTGGGAGAAGCAACAAGAGGAACAGCCATTTTAGATCTGGTCCTAACCAATGTTGATGACCTGGTTAGTGGGGTAGAAGTGGAAGGATCATTAGGCGCGAGTGATCATGCTCTTCTGAAGTTTACTATACAGCGGAAAGGAGCAGCCAAGCATACTAGGACTCAATTTCTTGACTTTAAGAAAGCCGACTTCATAAAACTTAGGGAAGTGCTGGGTGAGATCCCATGGACAGTAATACTAAAAGGAAAGGGAGTTCATGATGGCTGGGAGTTTGTTAAGAGGGAGATAGTAAAAGCACAACTTCAGGCAATACCAATGAGACGGAAACATGGAAGGTGCCTAAAGAAGCCAGGGTGGCTATCTAAAGAACTTTTAACTGAGTTAAGATTAAAAAAGGATGTGTACAAAAAATGGAAAAGGGGGGAAACCACCAAAGAGGAATTCAAACAAATAGCCAGCACGTGTAGACACCAAGTCAGAAAAGCTAAAGCACAGAATGAACTCAGGCTTGCTAGAGAGGTTAAAAGCAACAAAAAAGGCTTTTAGGGTATGTTCGTAGCAAAAGGAAGAACAAAGAAACAGTGGGGTCGCTCAGAGGAGAAGATGGTGAAATGCAAACCGGGGACACAGAAAGGGCTGAACTCCTCAATGCCTTCTTTGCCTCAGTCTTCTCCGATAAAGAAAACAATGCCCGACCTGAAGAATTTGGAGCAAATGATTCAGCAGAGGAAACACAGCCCAGAATAACTAAGGAGATAGTACAAGAATACTTGGCTAGTTTAGATGTATTCAAGTCTCCAGGGCCAGATGAACTGCATCCAAGAGTATTAAAAGAACTGGCCAGGTGCCCCATGATTTTCTTGTAAAGAAGCTGGTAAAATGCGGACTTGACTATGCTACCACTCGGTGGATTTGTAACTGGCTGACTGACCGAACCCAAAGGGTGCTCATCAATGGTTCCTCTTCATCCTGGAGAAGAGTGACTAGTGGGGTGCCACAGGGTTCTGTCTTGGGCCCGGTCTTATTCAACATGGCCCGCCGGGACCACATAACACCGGTTCTGAGAGATCTGCACTGGCTCCCAGTACGTTTCCGAGCACGATTCAAAGTGTTGGTGCTGACCTTTAAAGCCCTAAACGGCCTCGGTCCTGTATACCTGAAGGAGCGTCTCCACCCCCATCGTTCAGCCCGGACACTGAGATCCAGCGCCGAGGGCCTTCTGGCGGTTCCCTCATTGCGAGAAGTGAGGCTACAGGGAACCAGACAGAGGGCCTTCTCGGTAGTGGCACCCGCCCTGTGGAACGCCCTCCCATCAGATGTCAAAGAGATAAAGAATTACCTGACATTCAGAAAACATCTTAAGGCAGCCCTGTTCAGGGAAGTTTTTAATATGTAATGCTGTACTGTTTTTAACACTGATTGGGAGCCGCCCAGAGTGGCTGGGGAAACTCAGCCAGATGGGCGGGGTATAAATAATAAATTATTATTATTATTATTATTATTATTATTATTATTATTATTATTACAACATCTTTAACAACGACTTGGATGATGGACTCAAGGGCATCCTGATCAAATTTGCAGATGACACCAAACTGGGAGGGGTGGCTAACACCCCAGAGGACAGGATCACACTTCAAAACGACCTTGACAGATTAGAGAACTGGGCCAAAACAAACAAGATGAATTTTAACAGGGAGAAATGTAAAGTATTGCACTTGGGCAAAAAAAATGAGAGGCACAAATACAAGATGGGTGACACCTGGCTTGAGAGCAGTACATGTGAAAAGGATCTAGGAGTCTTGGTTGACCACAAACTTGACATGAGCCAACAGTGTGACGCGGCAGCTAAAAAAGCCAATGCAATTCTGGGCTGCATCAATAGGAGTATAGCATCTAGATCAAGGGAAGTAATAGTGCCACTGTATTCTGCTCTGGTCAGACCTCACCTGGAGTACTGTGTCCAGTTCTGGGCACCACAGTTCAAGAAGGACACTGACAAACTGGAACGTGTCCAGAGGAGGGCAACCAAAATGGTCAAAGGCCTGGAAACGATGCCTTATGAGGAACGGCTAAGGGAGCTGGGCATGTTTAGCCTGGAGAAGAGGAGGTTAAGGGGTGATATGATAGCCATGTTCAAATATATAAAAGGATGTCACATAGAGGAGGGAGAAAGGCTGTTTTCTGCTGCTCCAGAGAAGCGGACACGGAGCAATGGATCCAAACTACAAGAAAGAAGATTCCACCTAAACATTAGGAAGAACTTCCTGACAGTAAGAGCTGTTCGACAGTGGAATTTGCTGCCAAGGAGTGTAGCAAGCGCTTGCCTCTCTATATTTTTTGTGGTGTCTGCGTTGTTTCTTCTCGCTCCAACGTTGAATCGCCAGTTAGTTCTTTTTTGTACTTCCTCCAGAATTTTCCCAACTCGTCCACTGATCTAAAAATTTTCTTCTGTCCTTGTATGTAAAAGTGATACCCTCAGAAAATTCCCACGGGAATCTAATCTAATTCTTCTTGAGTGCATCTGTTACTGTCTTATACTTCTGCCTGTTTGGTCCATATGTATTACTGTATTTTTCGCTCCATGACACACTTTTTTCTTCCTAAAAAGGGGAAATGTCTGTGCGTCTTATGGAGCAAATGCGTGGTCCCTGGGGCGAATTGCCCAGGGGCAGAAAGCAGATCATACTTTTTTAAAAAAAGAGGGAAGTGGGTGTTGAAACAAAGCCGCTGATCGGGGAGAGAGATAAGGGATGCTAGAGATAAAGGAAACTGCCTGGGAGGCGGGAGGTAAAGACAGCAAACTTGCAAGGAGAGAAGACAGGAAGACTAAAGCAATAAGGAGAGAAATTAGAAGAAAAGGAGGAGCAAAAAACTGCTCTCGCTAAGGAAAAGACACTAAGGCAAACAAGAGGGAAGAGAGTGTTGAAAGGAAACAGCTGATTGGTGGGATTGGAAGAGAGATAAGGGACGCTGCCTGGGAGAGAGGAAGTAAAAGCCCATGGATCCTCAGGATTTTTACATTGGGTCACCCCAAATTCACCATCAGATCACATAGCATGTTCATGGCTACAGCCTGCACCAAAAAAACCACACACTCACTGTTGCGTGGGGCCACAGTGATGCAAAAACGTGGTTACAAAGCACAGATCCACATGGATCCTCAGGATTTTTGCATTGGGTCACCCCAAATTCACCATCAGATCACATGTTTGTGGTCACAGCATGAACCACAAAAATCATACACCCACTGTTTCATTCAGAATATTTTTTTGCTTGTTTTCCTCCTCTAAAAACTAGGTGCATCTTATGGTCAGGTGCATCTTATGGAGCGAAAAATACAATTACTCATTCATAACTTTTCAAATATGTTCGCTTATATTGCTGCAAACAGTTTATAAAGGTAAAGGGACCCCTGACCATTAGGTGCAGTCGTGGCCAACTCTGGGGTTGCAGCGCTCATCTTGCTTTACTGGCTGAGGAAGCCAGTGTACAGCTTCCAGGTCATGTGGCCAGCAGGACTAAGCCGCTTCTGGCAAACCAGAGCAGCGCACGGAAACGCCATTTACCTTCCTGCCGGAGCGGTACCTATTTATCTACTTGCATTTTGACGTGCTTTCGAACTGCTAGGTTGGCAGGAGCAGGGACCGAGCAACGGGAGCTCACCCCGTCGCGGGGATTCAAACCTCCGACCTTCTGATCGGCAAGTTCTAGGCTCTGTGGTTTAACCCACAGCGCCAGCGTCCGCAAACAGTTTATAGTCGCAGTTTAATAATGAAATCGGTCGGACATTTTAAGGATTTGTTATGTCCTTATCTTGTTTGGGCATCCAAGTAATGTTTGCCTCTTTTCAGGTTTCTGGGGTTTGTCCCGTTTCCGGCACTTGGTTCATAATATCTTTTACAGAAGAGGCTCGTCCTTTAATTCTTTCCAGTAGCCCACAGAGAGGCCACCTGGCTTCCCCAGGAAGAACTTTCCAATAGTAAGAGCGGACAGTGAAAAGGAACTATATTGGAAGGGAGTAGACTCCTCTTTATTGGAGGTTTTTAGGAAGAATTTGGATGGCCATTTGTCACGGGTGCTTGAAACGAGATTTCTGCATTGGAGGGGGTTGGATAAGATTCCGAACTTATTATTCTTTATTCACCCTGCTTTGAGTTCTTAAATGCTTTCAACCCTGTGTGAATTACTTGGTGGGCAATTAGACCAGCACTCTGACTGAAGCTTTCCCCACGTTCCAAACACTAAGAATTTTTCTCTCTTTTATGAACTATTTGATGAAAAGTGAGATGGGCACTTTGACAGAAGCTCTTTCCACATTCAAAGCATTGATATGGTTTGTGACCTATATGAATTCTTCGACGGGAAGTGAGACTGTGCTTGAGACTGAAGCTCTTTCCACATTCCAAGCACTGATAGGGTTTCTCCCCTGTATGAATTATTTGATGGGAAGTGAGAGTCTCGCTTTGACTGAAGCTTTTTCCACATTCAAAGCACTGATACAATTTCTGTCTACTGTGAGTTCTTTCATGGGAAGTGATGGTATCCCTCTGAATGAAGCTCCTTCCTTGATGGGAGATGGACTGGGAGCTCTGACCAATGTTCTCTCCACACGTAGAATATTTAGATGACTTCTCCGATATGTGGATTCTGTTGGGCTCCCCCTTGTTCTTTCTTCCAATTCATCACCATCTGCAATGAAGAGAGCAGCAAATTAGTGCCTCAGGAAGAAATGGAACTCCAGATTATTGAACATTTTTAATGAATGCTTGTGACAGAGGAAGAACTGAAGGGAGTTAGATGTGAGGCCTTACTATAGTTTTCACTTCCTTAGTTTCCTGGTATCAACTGACATATTGCTTGGCTTTTATCTGGGATAGATTTTGTTCTGACTCAATCCTGGAATCCACTCCCTCTCCAAGGTCAGTCATCTCTTTGGTCAATCAAATGCAAACAGAAGCTGAAACAAAAACAAACCTGACAGAAGTTTTGTTTTGACATTTAGAAGTCCTGGGCAGTTAAGACAAGCCTGGTTATTGTTTGAAAAGGCATGACTAGATGAAATACATTCACAGAGAAAACAGTTGTTATCCTGTTGCGTTCCGAAGGCAAAGGAAGGACTGGACCTGATTAATACAATAGACATGAGGCTTGACCAGCAAGACTCTGGGAGGAAGTGCGATCCCCACTCCCTGGCCCAGTCCGTTTTTATTCACAAAAGAACTTTAACATAACGTTTGTAAGAACCAATCTGATTTCCTCTGAGAATTTCAAAAAATCCCCACGTGGGCGCAAAGTAGATCAGAGGAGGCCTCTTAACTACAAAGAACTATTTGCTATTTGAGCATTAATACATGTTTAGGCTAAAATAAACAGGAACCCAGGAAGAATGCATTCAGCAAACCCAGAGGTAATAAACAGGCAGTAAAAGGAAAGAAAGGACAGGCAAGGAAAGAGAGGCATTTTACCATCTCCTTGTGAACTCTGTTTCCTGGCCCCAAAATCTACCTAAAGACTAACAAAGCTGCAGCAGAGCTACCTCCTTATCTTTATGGCCCAGGATGCCTGGTCTGTATTAGAATGCTTTATACGTGACAGTCAGGCATAGAGAAAATGGGGCAGAGGTTTGTGGGATTTATCAGAAATCAGGTCAAATGATTCAAACCCAGTCAAAGTGATGCTTTCACCGCTGACACAATGGCTTGCTTCATTTTTCATAATTCCTCATAGCAATCCTACATGACCACCACATTATCCCTCCATGCAGGGTTCACGGTGGGAATGTTAGAATCCCAGATGCTGTTGGTCTCCATCCAAACAGTGGAGGTTCATCACATAGAGATTTCAAAACAGTTATTATCATCCAACGTCCACGCCTTGTGTGTGAAACAAACAGCAACATCTTCACCTGCCCATTCCCCATCAGCAGTTGCCTCCATGTGGTTGGTCTATATTTATACGCAAATCATTTTCTTCACTTTGAACCCCCCTCCCATTTTCATGAGAAGACCAACTCTGTATTGTTTCATTGGTAAGAGAAGAGGAACACAACGGAACATCTAAACACAACGGCCACAAGAGCTCCTGACTAGGCATTCAGTTTTGTGATGTTGACTGTTCTCTGTTCTCTTCTGTTTCCCCCTTTTTTTTCAGCTGAAAGCAATTAACGAACCCAGAACTCATACACTGACCACTAATTAGATTCTTTATTGTCATTACACAAGTGCAACATTGCACAAGTGCAACGAAATTGGATGCCATCCCTTAAAACAACAAAAGCAAAACAACAACAACAACCAAACAAACCACCTTCCAGCCACACCCACACCCACACCCATCAAACTCCCAGGTCACACTATCGAGTTACAGCATTCAAAAAGGCCACAGCTCTTGGATAGAAACTGTTTTTCAGTCTATTTGTCCTTGACTTGATGTTTCTATACCTCCTGCCAGAAGGCAGTAGTGCAAACAGACTGTATCCCGGGTGAGATGGATCCTGCAGGATGTTGTTTGCTTTCCTAAGGCAACGGGAACCGTACAGTTCTTCCAAAGATGGGAGAGGATGACCAATAATCCTTTGGGCTGTGGTTATGACCTTCTGGAGCACCTTCCTCTCCCTAGCTGTACAACTGGAGAACCAAGCACAAATACAGTATGTAAGTATGCTCTCTATGGAGCCTCGGTAGAAGGACACCAGCAGTCTCTCACTCAGATTGTTCTTCTTTAAAAGTCTGAGGAAATAAATTCTCTGCTGGGCCTTCTTCACCAGAGCAGTGGTATTTGCGCTCCAAGTCATGCCCTGATCGATAGTCACTCCCAAAAACCTGAATTCCGCCACCCTCTCCACCCGTTCCCCGTTGATATACAAGGGCTGAATGTCCGCCTTTTTTTCCCCTGTAATCCACCACCAATTCCTTGGTCTTAGCCGTATTAAGAGCCAGATTGTTCTCTCCACACCAAACACAGAGCCGCTCCACCTCGTCCCGATAGGCGGACTCATCCCCTCCTGAAATGAGCCCTACCACCGTAGTGTCATCAGCAAACTTGATGATTTTGTTGCTGGAATAGATGGCTGTACAGTCATACGTATAGAGAGCATAGAGCAGGGGACTCAACACACAACCCTGTGGTGAGCCGGTGTTAAGGCTAAGGGCTGTGGACATATGTGACCCTACTCTAACCCTCTGAGAACGTTCTGACAAAAAATCCAAAACCCAGAGACAGGTGGAGTTGGAGAGTCCAATCGTCTCTAGCTTGGACACCAGTCTATGGGGGAGGATAGTGTTAAAAGCAGAGCTAAAATCCACAAACAGCAGCCTCACATAACTCCCCGGCTGCTCCAGATGGGACAGAGCAGCATGGAGAGTGGTGGTGATAGCGTCTTCTGTGGATCTATTTGCCCTGTATGCAAACTGGTAGTTGTCAAAAGTTGATGGAAGACAGGAAATAATGTGACGGCGCACCAGTTTCTCAAAACACTTCATGATGATTGGAGTCAGTGCAACTGGTCTGTAGTCATTCAAACTACTGGTTGTGGATTTTTTAGGCAGAGGGACAATAGTTGACGACTTCAGGCAGGGTGGGACAATAGACTGGTGTAAGGACTTGTTGAAGATCTTAGTAAAGACCCTCGCCAGCTGATCCGCACAGCCCTTCAACACCTTTCCAGTGATGCCATCAGGTCCAGCCGCCTTCCTCGGATTCACCATCCTCAATACCTGTCTCACCTCATGTTCCTCTACAGTGAATGAGGGGCCCCTATGGGCTGGTGGCTGTAATACCGGCGTCTCGGGTGGCTCCTTCTCGAAGCGAGCAAAGAAGAGGTTAAGCTCCTCCGCCAGCAAAGGGTCACCGTCGACAGCACCAAGGTTAGGTTTGTAGTTGGTAATATGCTGAATCCCCTGCCACATCTGTCTTGTGTTGTTGCTCCTTAAATTATCCTCAATCCTCTGCCTATAATCCAGTTTTGCCCGTCGAATACCCCTCTTCAAGTTTGCTCTTGCCACACTGTAAAGCTGCACTAATGATGAACTATATGTTTTAGATATTCCAGCAAATTTATTCTGCTATTGTAAATACAAATGACATGAGAAGACTTGGCCTACATATTTGTATCATTTATTAGTCCTATGAACCTTGTTTTTAAAAGCAAATAAGAAGTTATTCCAAAAAGAAAAGAAAAAAGCAATACACAGAGGCCTCATTTGCGTTCAATCTGCAAAGCAGGATCAGGTTCCTTTCAAGAGTTGTGTCTTCCAGTGCTGCGTGATTGATCAGTGAGTTGTCTGACAGATCACAGAACTGGTTTAAAACCTTTTGAGCTGCCAATTCATCACGTTGGCCGGGGAGCTGTGATCTATTCCTACCTCAAATTGCTTGCAGAGGACAAAGGCTCAGGCAGGAAGGTAGGCAGGTGGGGGAGCCCGAAAAGGTGCTCCCCTTCTCCATCTCCATCCGCCTGCCTGCCTCCCCCCACCCCCAAGCTGAGCAAGCCCCAATTCCTCTCTGGCTCCATCCCTCCAGGTCCCCATCTCCCCTCCCCTGGGACTCACCAGATCTCTCGGAGGTCCCTGGGAGGGAACACTCAGAGGTTGTGGGGAGGGATGCAGGAGACAACCTGACCAGGTCAACCGTCCATCTTCCCCCTTTCATCCTCGCTAGCTTTGCAGGATCCGTCTCTTTCATCCTTCCTGAGGAGTCAAGGAGCCAAAACAAGCTGCAGGGTCCTGGGAGAGAGGAAGAAGCAAAGGGAGCCTCAGAGGCCCTGCAGGGATTCTCCTGCCCTAGATATTCTCCTGTCCCTGGAGAAGCACAAATGGGGCAGCCCCTCCCCCACAGAAGCCCCATTTCTAAACATCTCCAGTGGATGCAGTTTCCCCTGTTTGCTCCTCACCCCATTTCGTAAGGCTGACATGTTACGCACAGTAGTGACCTCAGGTAGAACCCCTTGAACTCAGTGGGGACACAACTTGGTGCCAAACCCAGTCACCTTCCTGTCCCTGAGCCTGAAAACTGCAACCCCAGAGCATGGGCAGGAAATAGATGAGTAGCCATTACCTGTAGGTTCCCCCATGCTAGGTGCTTTGTATGGAGAGCCCTGCTGACGCTCTTTGAGATCCCTCATCGCAGGCCAGGCAGATGTTGTGGCCATATTTGCCTCTGTCTGGGGTTGCATGGGGACCAAATCTGTATGTGGAAGCAGAGGAGATGGCGATGCCATATTTTTGAAACGCAGCCCTCCCCCTTCGATATTCCCTGTGCTAATACACCATCTTTGCAAGTCTCCAGTCTCAAAATGTGGCCCCTACCAGGGCATGGAAGTATAGATCCTGCACATGTCCTAAATCTGGTGCAATCTTAAGAACACCAGGCATGTAGACCCTTTATGAACTCCAGAGGGGAGCTTTACGCTTGTGACAAGATTCCCAAAGGCTTAGGGTACCTTGATAGAACTAGCCTCTTTTGAGATTGCACCCATTTCCATTTCTTGCTTATCAAAACCTAAAGACCCTCTGTTAGATTTCCCCCCAGAAGGTTTTACAAGGATCTGTCAGGATAATAAGAATTTTATTACAGTCAGAAAAATGTTTTCCACATCCTCTGTTAGTAGCACAAGCCACCCGCTGACGGATAATCCCTCCTCATTTGTCCCAGAATATTGGGAGAAGGAGTCTTCTATCCTTGCTTTAGCATTTCCTGAGGACACACCTGAAATTTGCTTTCACATTAGTTCGCCTACTTGCTTAGCCTGAATAGGGGAGAGACATGTGTTGTTGCATCTGGGACACAGGAAGTGGTCCGGTTGTGAAGATGCAGACGGGCTTTTCTTCTCCCTGTATTCCCCCCACGTGCAAATGTTCCATTCTGGCTGCAGCCTCTGCTCACAAAAGTGACTTATCCCTCTCTCTGAAGGGGGTTTCTTTGCCTCCCCACTTTTCCTTGACCCAAAGCCCCCTCCCCCCAAAAGGAAGCAGAGCCTGGATCCCAAAGGAAGAACAGAGCTGCAGATCTCCTGCGAACTGGCCCCCTCCCTGGCTTGGCAGAGAGGACGAGGGAGGACCCTCTGCTCCCTGACTTGGAGGTCTATCCCACCAGGCATGATCTGAACAGGGACCCCCATGCCCCCTCCCTGCACCCCTGGGACCCCCTTCTCCCCATTGCACCCTCAGGGGGAGGAGTGAAGAGACTCACCCGAGTCCAGGAGGGGCTTTTGCAAAGGAGAGAGAAGAAAGCAGGAAGGGATGGGGGAGGGGGGAATTTAGCCATGGAGGACCTTCACTCCCTGTTCTCTCTAGGAATCCAGCTCTGCTCCTTTTAACCCTTTGCAAGCCAAGGGACCCTCTCCCTCTCCATTCCTGCACTTTTCCGCTTTTGCCCCTGCACTTAGGGGCTCCCCTTCCTCCCCCCCTCCATTGTGCCAAGGACTCTGCCCCAAGGAGGCCACAGCTTATCCAGACTAACCGCAAGGGAGACGGGGGTTCCCCATTACTATTCTGCCACATACCCTTGGATCCACACTTTAAAGCAGCTACATATTGTTAAACTTTAGGAATTCACAAGAAGTCACATCGTTGTTTCAATCTTATCTGTTCCAATGGCATTTCGGACCCAGGGAAGTGAGGCATAATGGGAGGGGCGAGTGAGCCCACCGTAATCCTCGAGGTGTACAGGGCCTTCCCAAGGAGTCATGACCGGTGAGATCCTGCCCCAAGAGTGGCAAATAGATAACTGTCTCAATCATAATGCCCACCAACCCCATAGTGGGATGAAGCCCAGACAAGACCAAGGGATGTATTTGAACTGTCCATGCTTTCCTTTGCAATGTGATGGAAGACTATATTTGATGGATGGGGCCCAGCCTGGAGCTCAGGGTCTACCTGAGACCACACCTTTTCTGTGACAGATCTATGCTGCTTCTGGAAATGTATTGTGGGAAAGCCTAATCCCCTAATCCCAGAGGGGACCAGCAGGGAGGTCTTGGAGCCAGGGAGGGGGGTGAAGGGGAGAGGCTCCATGGAGGCCCAGACTCTGGGAGGGGAGTCAGCAAGAGAAGGGAGAGGGGGGTCGGAAGAAGGGTCATCTAGTCCCACCCCCTGCAAGGCAGGAAGGCTTGATGGAGCGGGGTCTGGTCTGCTCTCCAGAGGGGTATTTCCTTGCCAGCCCAGAGACCCCCTCAGGGATGGGGTCCAGTCTTTGTCCAGCAAGAGGGGTGAGCAGCCCCCAAACTAGGAAGCACCCCATGGCTCTGCTTGCCTGCGCAGCACCCACCATCGCCTGCTCCTTGGTCCCCGGAGACAGGGCACCCCTCCAGGGGTCCGAGAGAGGAAGCTTTGCCGACCTGCCCCCCCAGCCCCCTCCTCCCTGCACCGCCTCATGGAGGGCAGCCAGCTCAGCCTCTCTTTCCCCGGAGTGGCCCCAGAGAGGCTTCCCGTGGGGCTCTGGCAGGGGCTCCCCCATTTCCAGGGGGCAGCAGGACCCTCTGCTCCCAGACTTGGGGGTCTCCCCTGCAGCCCGGGATCCCCTTCTCCCCCAGGCACCCCAAGGGGAGAGAGAGAGAGAGAGAGAGAGAGAGAGAGAGAGAGAGAGGAGACTCCCCGGACTCTTCCCAGGAGGGAAACCGAGGCAGCAGGGGGAGGAGACAGACAAGAGAGGCCGGAAGGGGCGCGGAGGGAGGGGACTCTGCTCTTCAGAACCCGCCCCCTGCTGTCTCTACTTCCTGTCCTCTCTAGGACTCCAGCTCTGCTCGATTTAACCCTTCGCAAGCTGAGCCCAGAGTGCTGGCCGCTGCTCCCCCTCTCAGTCCGCCCCCCACACCCAGGGGTCCCCTCAGCCCTCCTTCTTGGGGGGTCTCCCTCCCCTCCCCCCTCTTGTTGTAAATAAAACTATGCCCTTTTCCCTTATGGGGTATCCAAGAGCCCATATAGAGACCTTACATAGGTTCCCTATTGGTAGGAGAAAATAACAGAGGCCAACCAGAGAATATTGAGAAGCAAAGCAGCTAGTAAGCTTGATCTTTATTGATCTGTTGCAACAGGGTGCTCCCCTCACACACAGGAGAGGAAGAGGACCCCCCAAAATGCTGTGCAAGGGATTATAAAGACTTTTGAAATTGCCACCCTGTTGATCAAGACCACCCCCAGAAACATTATGCATTCATCACAAAAGGGGTGTAACCTAAGACCACCCCTCATGTAAGGCGGATCTAAAACAGAACATTTGCATGTTGTTTTTGCCTGTCGCTTTGTTTATTTCCTGTCTGGCAGGTTACTTGATTGGATTTCTTGGGGAGCCTGGGCAGTCTTGTAATGATAAGGCTCACACCCTTATTCAAACACAGATTAAGACAGGATTTGTGAAGGAAGAGACAATGGGGAGGCTTTTCCATTTTGACCATGCAGAGAAACATTTGCTCAGTTTAGAAATCAAAATGGTTCCAGGTTGGCTTTCCTGTGCTGATCTATGTACGTGTGGTTATGAACGTTGCCATATATCTAAGACCATAAAATTCCTATCACATTATCCCCCCTACGGGGCTAGAATTTTTCTTAAAAATTTTTGTCCCACAAATAATTACATCGTATGTTGTAAATGGATGCCTTTGTATAAATATATCATATAAAAATAACATATGTTGCATTTTGTTACTAAATTAGTTGTGGCATTCTAGCTCTTGGGAGAAACATTTTCTCAATAGTGGCTATGCTTTACGTTTAGCAGGAAGGTCCACTACTGACTGAAAAATGCAGTTGGTGTTTTGTCCGCCATTTTTGTGTTTCTCAGGTGTCAGGCTAGCTCTTCTGTGGTCTCACACCGGCATAGTGCTACAGCAACACATCCTCTCTGTTGAATCCACTCGGGGCTTTCATTTAACCATGTCGCCTGGCATTCACCATAGCTGGCACAGGTTTGGACATCTCATGAGAGAGAAGTCTTTGCCTTGGCCTTTCTATGGGATTTTATTATAGGCTGTGATCTTGCACTCATGGGAAGTTGCTCACTTGCACTTAAAGGACCAAAAAGCTAATTGCAGCCTGGATACACTTGCCCAATTCAAACTGAGTCCAATTTGAATTTATCTTGCCCCATGGTTCTCAACTCTTCAAACCAATCTGTTAAAACAAAACTATTCTTTAAAAGGGCACTTGTCCAAATAAGTCAATTTAACTCTATAAGGGATCATTCCTGCTAAACCAAAGCATATCCACCTTCATGTATCTTAGAAGCTTCTCCTTGGTAAAGCAAATTTTAGCACATTTTTAAAATGGGTAGGGAAGGTTGGCATAGTGCCAGGTGGGACAATCTAAACATTGGACTACACAATAGCCTGGTCTATTAGAACGCATAAAATGTATGAGAATCCTCCACTGGGGTGTAAGAAATAAGACATTAAACATAAAAACAATTACACACAAAAATAGCCCCCCCTTGTGGAAATAACACACTGTCAGACACATTTCAACATTCCTACGTAATAACACATAATACAAAAAAACCTAATTAAATATCAGTTGCATATCTTGAGACAATTGTGATCTTCTCAACCCTGGAGCACAGTGGGAAAATGTCCTTGCAATTCAACTCCTCCCCCCTTTGTCAGCCCCACTCCCCTGTCAGTCTATATCCTTTGAAAGAGATAGCTGTGGGCATTTTGAAAACTCTGGTTTCTGTTGTTGCAGGTCTTGTGATGGCGAAGAACTGAGTTGAGGGTTTGTTGCTGCTTTTTCATCATTGCACATCTGTAGAAGTGATATCCTGTAAGGGGGCAGGGTTTTGGGGGACTTAAAAGACAGGAGTTAGAAAAAGGAAGGATCAAAAGCCCCCTCCCCAAGAAAATCTCCTTGAGTTATTAGCTGCAAATAATAAAATCTTAGCATGTTAAGCATTTTACTCATTTTAATATTGTTATCACATTTTCATATAATTACTGTTATCTGCTAAGTTTGTTTGCTTTCCTTCACTTAGTTTTTGTTGTTGTTTTTTCATATTATTAAATAAAAAATTACTCCACATGTATAGAAAGAGAACTGTAAAAAATACAACAAAGGTTAAAAAATAAAAAAGAAAGCAAAAAAATAGATTACCAGTCAGATGAAAATAGACTTGACACAAAGACATCAGATTTAGGAAAGAATTATTATTAAATAATACAAAGATATTATCAAAACCACAGATTACTACTGGACTGAAAAAATGGGAAAACAATGGAAAAGGGCTTAAAATGACTTTCAATATGTGATGGATATGTCCCCAAAGTAAAACACACACACACACACACACACACACACACACACACACAATGACCTATGAGGAACCAAAAATAATAATACTCAGGCAAAAAGGTAAACAGATACCATTCCACAAACAATGTTTGGTTGTGCTTCGATTAATTTCATAGACATCATGGAAAAACTGATTAAATAAATGAAAACAGATTATTTGTAACTTAAAGTGTCAAAGCCACAAAGAGATGGAAGTCACTAATACAGCAGGGATTCAGACTTGTTTCACAGAACAGGAAAGAAAGTTGCTGTGGGAGAAAAAGGGACAAACACTTTGTTAGTGGGGTTCACATATCCTGTTAAAAGGGGAAATTATTTCATGTGAGAAGTCAGTGGGAGTGCTTTGATATTTACCTGTGAAAAGAATTTGGCATGTTAAGATTTGAAACTTGGCAACCTCTTGACTTTTGATGGTCCAGCACTTAGTACCCTTTTGTCTTAAGTAGCCCCTGGAGCAAAGGACACATTTAGGGTGATTTCCCTCAATGGTTCCAAGTTTTACATAAGGAAATTTAGATAGGTTTCTCCCTGCAGCTCTCCAAACCTCCTCTCTCCCCCCCCTACAGTTCCCCCTCCTTCCTCTCTCTCTCCCTCTTTTTATTTAAGCTGATCTAGTCTCTGTGCATGTGCAAAGTTCATGTCTCAGCAAACCTTTTATACTTTGAAAATGTTGCCTCTTTTGGCTAAATTAGAATTTGAATAAGGGAAGGGAAGGGTAAGGAGTAGATTTTAAAAATAGGGTTAGATTTTAAAACAAAAAAGAGAAACTCAGCAATTCAAGTATTCACCAAAGGTAGCAATTTCAGCCCAAGCAAAGCGACTGCTTCCTTTATGTACAGGAAAGGGCTAATATCCCTCTGGCCATTCACGGAACAATCTGCCATGCCCTTATATATGGGAAAAAAATGGCCAGAGAGTCAGAATTCATAAGATTTTTAACATTCTCAGTCATTTCAGCCTTACCATTTGCAGACAAAATTTTCCTGCCCTTTATTTACAGGATGGTCAAGGCTACTCAATTATATGTCAAGGCTCATTCTACTTGATTATGTGAATTTGTATGTGCTTAAACTTTGAGTAGACTTTTAAGTCTGATTTTTGTAAATAATAGACAAAATGATAAACACTGTAATCACTTAAATGCCTGATATCACCAGTTCTGCTTCAAAACATCACGGCTTTCACCTCTCACCTTTTAAAAACAAAGAGCAAATCTGGGCTGAATTTCAACTCATCACATGCTTGCAGACACATGGCCCTCCACACAGCCACAAATTAGGAAAGTTGAAAGGGACCCTGGGGTCATCTAGTCTAACCCTAAAATATCATGTACTAAAGAAGAGGAAAATAAAAGTACCCAACTTTATACAGAACCCTTTTAGCAGATCTTGAAGCTAGTTTGAGTGAGAGTTTACTTCCTTAGACTAAAGAGTTCAAGTTCCTAGAGAAATTATCTTTAAAGGAAGATTGAAGTGAACATTTTTCCTAAGATAGGGAGAGGATCTCTTATAAAGCATAGTTAAAACAACCATAGATTTGATTTAAAAGGAATACAAAAGTGACAATTTTTCCTGAACATGCAGAGGAATAGTAAGCCTAATCTATGCCTCCCCCCCCCTTGCAGTTTCCTTTAAAGGAAGCTTACTCGGGAGTAAATTTACCTGGCACAGAAGTAAGAAGAAGAAAAAAAACCCTGAAAGAGACAGAATGAAACGGGGGGGGGGGCATTTTCTAAGAAAAGAGGCCAGGAAGTCTTATAGAGACTGATATCAGGAGCCTTACAATAACTCTTCTGTCCAACCAAATCAAAGTTAAAACTGGACTCAGATATTTTTCTTAGAAGGAAAACCATACTTTCATAGGCATATGCTTAATGAAGTACATACAAGGAGGAAGACTCTTTTGAGCCTCTCTCAAATAACAAACCCCCTTCATGGATCACTGCCTTGCCGTGGCGAAGGGGCTTGAAGAACTCAGAGAAGCTATGAACTATGCCGAGCAGGGCACCCAAGATGAACAGGTCATAGTGGAGAGTTTTGACCAAACGTGATCCACCTGGAGGAGGAACCGGCAAGCCACTCCAGTATCCTTGCCAAGAAAACTCAATGGACAAAGACAACAGGCATATAAAAGATATGACGCTGGAAGATGAGCCCCTCAGGTCGGAAGGCGTCCAACATGCTACTGGGGAAGAGCGGAGGGCAAGTACAAGTAGATCCAGAGCTGATGAAGCGGCTGGACCAAAGCCGAAAGGACGCTCAGTTGCGGATATGCCTGGAAGCGAAAGGAAAGTCCAATGCTGTGAAGAAAAATATTGCATAGGAACCTGGGTAAGTTGGAGGTGGTCAAAAATGAGATGGCAAGAATAAATATTGACATCCTGGGCATCAGTGAACTAAAATGGATGGGAATGGGTGAATTCAGTTCGGATGACCATCATATCTACTACTGTGGGCAAGAAACCCGTAAAAGAAATGGAGTGGCCCTCATAGTCAACAAAAGAGTGGCGAAGGCTGTACTGGGATGCAATCTCAAAAATGATAGAATGATCTCGATACGAATCCAAGGCAGACCTTTTAACATCACAGTAATCCAAGTTTATGCACCAACTACTTGTGCTGAAGAAACTGAAATTGACCAATTCTATGAAGACTTACAAGACCTTATAGAAGTGACACCAAAGAAGGATGTTCTTCTCATTATAGGGGATTGGAATGCTAAAGTAGGGAGTCAAGAGATAAAAGGAAGAACTGGCAAGTTTGGCCTTGGAGATCAAAACGAAGCAGGGCAAAGGCTAATAGAGTTCTGTCAAGAGAACAAGCTGGTCATCACAAAAACGCTTTTCCAACAACACAAGAGACGACTCTACACATGGACATCACCAGATGGGCAGCATCGAAATCAGATTGATTATATTCTCTGCAGCCAAAGATGGAGAAGCTCTATACAGTCAGCAAAAACAAGACCTGGAGCTGACTGTGCCTCAGATCATCAGCTTCTTATAGCAAAATTCAAGCTTAAACTGAAGAAAGTAGGAAAAACCACTGGGCCGGTAAGATACAATCTAAGTCAAATCCCTTATGAATACACAGTGGAAGTGAGGAACAGGTTTAAGGATTTAGATTTGGTGGACAGAATGCCTGAAGAACTATGGATGGAGGCTCGTAATATTATACAGGAGGCAGCAACGAAAACCATCCCAATGAAAAGGAAATGCAAGAAAGCAAAGTGGCTGTCCAATGAGGCCTTACAAAATATCAGGGGAGAGAAGGCAAGCACAATGCGAGGGAGATGGTGAAAGATACAGGAAATTGAATGCAGATTTCCAAAGAATAGCAAGGAGAGACAAGAAGACCTTCTTAAATGAGCAATGCAAAGAAATAGAGGAAAGCAATAGAATGGGAAGAACCAGAGATCTGTTCAAGAAAATTGGAGATATGAAAGGAACATTTCGTACAAAGATTTCCATAATAAAGGACAAAAGTGGAAAGGACCTAACAGAAGCAGAAGACATCAAGAAGAGGTGGCAAGAATACACAGAGGAATTATACCAGAAAGAAATGGATGTCTCGTATACCCCAGGTAGTGTGGTTGCTGACCTTGAGCCAGACATCCTGGAAAGTGAAGTCAAATGGGCCTTAGAAAGCACTGCAAATAACAAGGCCAGTGGAAGTGATGGTATTCCAGCTGAACTATTTAAAATTTTAAAAGATGATGCTGTTAAGGTGCTACACTCAATATGCCAGCAAGTTTGGAAAACTCAGCAGTGGCCAGAAGATTGGAGAAGATCAGTCTACATCCCAATCCCAAAGAAGGGCAGTGCCAAAGAATGCTCCAACTACCGCACAATTGCACTCATTTCACACGCTAGCAAGGTTATGCTTAAAATTCTACAAGGAAGGCTCAAGCAGTATGTGGACCGAGAACTCCCAGAAGTGCAAGCTGGATTTAGAAGGCTGGGATGGATGAATCCCTAGCCGGAATTAAGATTGCCGGAAGAAATATCAACAACCTCAGATATGCAGATGACACAACCTTGATGGCAGAAAGTGAGGAGGAATTAAAGAACCTTTTAATGAGGGTGAAAGAGGAGAGCACAAAATATGGTCTGAAGCTCAACATCAAAAAAAACGAAGATCATGGCCACTGGTCCCATCACCTCCTGGCAAATAGAAGGGGAAGAAATGGAGGTAGTGAGAGATTTTACTTTCTTGGGCTCCATGATCACTGCAGATGGTGACAGCAGTCACGAAATTAAAAGACTCCTGCTCCTTGGGAGAAAAGCAGTGACAAACCTAGACAGCATCTTGAAAAGTAGAGACATCACCTTGCCAACAAAGGTTCGTATAGTTAAAGCTATGGTTTTCCCAGTAGTGACGTATGGAAGTGAGAGCTGGACCATAAAGAGGGCTGATCGCCGAAGAATTGATGCTTTTGAATTCTGGTGCTGGAGGAGACTCTTGAGAGTCCCATGGACTGCAAGAAGATCCAACCTCTCCATTCTGAAGGAAATCAGCCCTGAGTGCTCACTGGAAGGACAGATTGTGAAGCTGAAGCTCCAGTACTTTGGCCACCTCATGAGAAGAGAAGACTCCCTGGAGAAGACCCTGATGTTGGGAAAGATGAAGGGCACAAGGAGAAGGGGACGGCAGAGGACGAGATGGTGGGACAGTGTTTCCGAGGTTACCAGCATGAGTTTGACCAAACTGCGGGAGGCAGTGGAGGACAGAGGTGCCTGGCGTTCTCTGGTCCATGGGGTCACGAAGAGTCGGACACGACTAAACGACTAAACAACAACAACAACAAATAACAAACATTTATTTATATTTATATTTATATTTATATATATATATATATAAAACATAACAAATAACAAACACTTCATTCTCATTTTTGTCTTGTTTAAGATTGATAAGACCCAACATGGCTTTCTTAGATTTAAAATTTTGGAGCAAGCTTGCATTTTTTATTTTATTTATTTTTTTTTAATAAAATTTTTATTTGGTTTTCTGCTTTTATAAAGACAAAACATACACAAAGAAAAAACAAAGACAAAAACATGTCAGCAAATCCCCATTTCATAACCTTGTTCCCTGACTTCCCCCCACCCCCCCTAATGCATCCCAGTTTCAAGATCATGTCAGCAAGTTGATATTTCTCCTCTTAACAATCTTATTCATCTTATTTCCTTTTTTTTATAATAAAAATTAGTTTTCATAAGTTGGACTTAAGTTCTCTTCCATCGATTTTCATTTTATCTTAATTAAAAGTCATCTTAACCAAACCTAAAAGTCTTGAGAGTTTTTAAGAGTCTCTTCTTCCCTCCCTCCCATCCCCGGTTTTTGTCCCTTCCCAATAAAAATCCAAATTCGAAGTTCTCAGCCTGGGTTCCTCACGTCCGAGGCTTTCAAATCTATTTCCGTTCCTCTCCGCCTGTCCTGTTGGTAGCCCTTTACAGCAGTCGTCAGATCTGGGAAAAGTTCTTTCACCATCAAAGTATGTCCTCCTCCAACAAAAAGATTCAAAGGTGGCTGCTGAAGTATTTCCACAAAGTCTATCTCTTCCAAGTCTAAGTCCAAACGGAGACCCCAATCATATTTCTTTATTTTAAATTCCTGTACTCCATTTTGTCTTGGGGCCTCCTCCTTCTTCTTCTGTATCTCTCGCAGACTTGTGGTGAATATGTTCCCAGCGTCTCCTTGCTTGTATTCCACAGATGTCAACTTTTGGTTATTACTTCCCAGGATTACTTCTTCTTTTTCTTGTTGTTTAGTCTCTTCCAGCTCTGTAGATATTGTTTCCCAATCAGCTGTGGATTCTTTCTCATTGAGGTCCTCAATACAAAGAGCAGAGTTGCCTGTTCCCAAGGTCATAGTCTCAAGTTGTTTGTTCATGGCCAAACTCTGCTCCTGTAAGATTCCCACCAATTGAAACATCCTTTCGATTTCCACTAGTAACTTTCCTTCCACAGCCATTGTATCCATTGTAGTTTCACAGAGTTCCCCCTAGGGGGAATCTGGTTACTTATTTGCCTTTTCACCAACAATCCTTAAACTGATTATTATTACTTTGTTTCCAACAGTTTCAGCTCAATTATAACTCGTCTTAGTCCATAAAAATCTTAAATGGCAATTTCTCGCTTTAAACCGCCCGTTTGGCAGCTTTGACAGCTGTCAAACTCCGCAGCTCTAACGCAGGCACGAAGGCAGGACGTTCCCGAGCCCGGGAGGGGGGGTTGTTTAAAACAGAAGGAAGGTTTCCAAAACTCCACTCTCCTGCTCAAAATTTTCCTTTAGTAAAATCTTGAAAGTTAGTGTCCTTTTTAACTCACCCCTCCAAGGGTAGGCTCTCCAGCTTATCTCTTGTGTCGTTGCTTAGATGGTCTGCAAGGGGGGGGGTGCGGACTTCCTTTTAGCACACCCCCCGGTCGTCTCCAATTAAAGGTAAAATTTTTCAAAAGTCCCAATCCGTCTTACTCACGGGAAATTCTTTCAGTCCAAATTTTCAAGGAAGGAAGTCAACGCTCTCCGGTCATGGCTCGCGGCTTCGCTCCACCGAGGTAGCGATCGACTCTCAGTGCCACGCCACCCCCGTATCCCCTCCGCAGCCTTTAAAAAGGCTCTTTGCGAATCAGGGGGGGCGCTTGAGGCACCCGCCGAGTCTTCAGTCCGCAGGCTTTCGCGCCTGCGGTTTTTAAGGGTCCCCGCGTCGCCGGCGCGGCAAAGACCCATCCTCATTGGAGCCGATTCCCTCCGGAGCTCGGAGGGAATCCGCCATTTCCAGATCGCGTCAACCCGGAAGTCTCTGCATTTTTTATTTTAGATGGCACATTTAAGATAAGCAGCTGCTGGATATTACCTAAGTACAATTTAAACACTGGAAAAACGTTTCTTAAACACAAATTGAAGGGGACTGTCAGAGTCCAGGTGGGAAGTAAGCACCAACTGGGCTTCTTTCCCATCAGGAGTCTGCAGGTTCATTTCTTTTGATTGAGGTGCACCCATTTTCAATTAAAAGGGGTTTGGACCTGGGCAAAACTCTGAAGGGTCCGGAAAAGGGGAAACCTGGACAAAACTCCGAGGGGGAAACCTGGGGATACCTGGTCAAAACTCCGAAGGGGAAACCTCTCTCACTCAATATCTGTTCTGGAACCCACAGCAACCTCCCTGCCTCTTACAATCTAACTCAGAGTCCCTACTGAATGCTTGCACACTTGCAATGCCAGATTGAGACTCTGGAATATGAAAGATGGAAAGGAATTCAGCGCCCTTGCGTTCTCTGTTCACAGGTCATTTCTAACAAAGATCGCCATGGCAGAGGTGCGGCTGCGCTGGGAGTTATAGTTTTCAGTGCAGAAGAAATTGCACAATCTTTCTGGGCAAAACTCCGAAGGAATAGGTTGGCATATAGAATTAAGTGGAAGAAATCACACACAACCTTGTGCCTGGGCATACTCCGAAGGGCTAGGGCTGGTGTTGAGATTGAGGGGACAGAAAGGAGGAGAAGGCAATTTTTAGATGAGGAAAAAAGTAGAAAGTTTTAGATTTGAAGAGAAAAGGAATAATTAAAGAATTTTGGTTGCTGTGGTTTAGCGAACCCAACCCACTACCCATGTTTCCTACTTAATACTCACTTCCGCATGCGCTGTTCCTGGTGATCCCACGATCTCTTGACTGGTTGTTTAAGGCCGGCCTGATCAAGTGTTGCTTCCTCTGGTTAGCCCCACTGAACCTCCAGTTATTTCCAGACCCTGGGATCGATGGAAGACTGGCTATTCCTCCTGGCAAACTGCCTGGTGCGCGCTGGATAACCAATCCTTCCTCGCTTCCAGAATCCGGGTAACCAAAAGTCCCTTCGTGGTCGCCATCTGTTGTAAATAAAAATATGCCCTTTTCCCTTATGGGGTATCCAAGAGCCCATATAGAGACCTTACATAGGTTCCCTATTGGTAGGAGAAAATAACAGAGGCCAACCAGAGAATATTGAGAAGCAAAGCAGCTAGTAAGCTTGATCTTTATTGATCTGTTGCAACAGGGTACTCCCCTCACACACAGGAGAGGAAGAGGACCCCCCAAAATGCTGTGCAAGGGATTATAAAGACTTTTGAAATTGCCACCCTGTTGATCAAGACCACCCCCAGAAACATTATGCATTCATCACAAAAGGGGTGTAACCTAAGACCACCCCTCAGATAAGGCGGATCTAAAACAGAACATTTGCATGTTGTTTTCTCCTGTCGCTTTGTTTATTTCCTGTCTGGCAGGTTACTTGATTGGATTTCTTGGGGAGCCTGGGCAGTCTTGTAATGATAAGGCTCACACCCTTATTCAAACACAGATTAAGACAGGATTTGTGAAGGAAGAGACAATGGGGAGGCTTTTCCATTTTGACCATGCAGAGAAACATTTGCTCAGTTTAGGAATCAAAATGGTTCCAGGTTGGCTTTCCTGTGCTGATCTATGTACGTGTGGTTATGAACATCGCCATATATCTAAGACCATAAAATTCCTATCACACTCTCAGTCCGCCCCCCCACAGGGGGTCCCCTCAGTCCTCCTTCTTGGGGGTCTCCCTTCCCTCCCCCCTCTCATTCCGCCCCCACACCCAGGGGGCCCCCTCAGCCCTCCTTCTTGGGGGTCTCCCTCCGCTCCCCCCTCTCAGTCCGCCCCCACACCCAGGGGGCCCCCTCAGCCCTCCTTCTTGGGGGTCTCCCTCTGCTTCCCCTTCTTAGTCCGCCCCCACACCCAGGGGGTCCCCTCAGCCCTCCTTCTTGGGGGTCTCCCTCCCCTCCCCACAGCTTCTCCCCTTGAACTCCCGCCTGACTCCTCTTCCTCTCCCCCCTCAGACCATCCCTCAGAAAAGGCGCCTTGCCTTTTCCTGCCAAAAGGGCTGGCTCCGCCCCCGCTGTCTTGGGAGCCAATCAGAGCGAGGCTCCAGGAAATTTCTGAGGGACTAAGTCCGCTGACTGGCCTGGCTCTGCTGTCCATCACAGGCCCAACCAAGGGGGGCATCCGGCAGACTCCCTATATCTCTAGAGATCATCTCCGTCTGTCAGTTACCTGTCAATCCATTTTAGGGTTTGAGATCCTTTGAAATAACTGTGCCGGGTGCCAGAGCCCCAAGAGGCCTAAGTTTAATAAACAGTAGTAATAAATGGATGGCGGAAAAGTCTGGGAAGGGGCGAGAGACCCCTCTCTGCCCCCTCCAGGCTCCTCTCAGGTTCATCCAGGGTCCAAAGCCGCCTCCATTTTTGGGGGGCCAGGAAGTGAGTGGTCCCTGCAGCTTCGCCTGCTGGAAAGGGGGCGACATGCAAGAGGCCAGCCTGGCAGGGTTGTTGTGGAAGGAGGAGCTCCTGGGAGGAAAGGAGGTGCCAGGGAAATGCCATTCTGTCAGTAAAGTGCCTCCGTCTCTCTCACTCCTCCTCCAACTGAGAACTAGGGGTGTGTATTGTAGCAGGAACCCCCCCACCCCAATCATTCAGTTTGTACAAACTTCACTCACACTCACACTCACACACTACATACGCTGCGCTTCTGTTATAAATTAATAGAAAATCAACCATACATCGGATTTGCACTGTTCCACTTTTATTTTACTCCACGAAGGAAGGACTACAAAATGGGGAAGGTTTGATACAGGGCAGCCATAATCCCTTCACCATCCCAGCACATCCACAGGAGCCCTGCCCAGTTGCTATGCCAACCCTGATGGTCCCAGACAGAAGACAATCAAGATCACAAAGAACTTGCATATGGGAGTGGATTCAGCACAGACTGGAGCAAAGGACAATGATCAGATCTTCCCTCTGGGGGCAGGAAACTGCAAACTCCCCTCTGTCCCCTGGAAAGTACTCAAGGGGGAACCAGCCAGGTGACAGGACACTCAGGCTACCACCACCACCCCTCCCTCAACCCCTCCTTTCTGTAATGTATGCATGATGTTTCTGGGGGTGGGCTTGACCTAGAGGAGGGGAATTTCAAAAAGTTTTTATTGGCCTTGCACACCATTTTTCTGTGTCTTTCCTCTCTCCTGCAAGTGAGGGGAACACCCTGTTGCAACAGTTCAATAAAGGCCAAGCCTACAGGCAGCTGATTTGCTCCAATTCACTCTGGTTGGTGTCTTTACTTTTTGTCCAAGGGAGGCCTCGGATTTTTCCGGTAACAATATATATACGATGCTATATTATCTTCCGCAGCACTTCTGGACAATCCCCTGCAGCCCCCTGGGGAAACAGATGCTCTCTTGATCCCATAACAAATGCGTCGGGGAGGCTGATGGCCCAATTGGCCATCGAAAACGATCTCTGCATCGCAAATGGCAACGTTACTCCCTTGTCCTCGCAGCAGTTAACGTGCATCTCTTCCCGGGGGACCAGTGTTGTCGACTACATTCTATTGACGCCGGAGCTATTCTCAATTTCTACAAAAATGGAAGTGGCTGAATATTTTGGTGGTGACCACCTTCCATTGACTTTAATGTTAAACCTAATAGAGCCATTCTCAGTCCCCTCAAACTATAGTTCCACCGTACAAAGCTACCCTGTATATAAAACAAAGAAATGGACAAGCCTCAGCTCCTCTCTTGCCCTGGACATACAAAAATCACTTGATATGCCTACAGTTCTTTCTGACTCAATTCCGCCCGCTGACCAATACCGGAAATTAATTGATGCTTTTTCAACAACTTACATAACCATCACCTCGCCTACCCACCAATGCTTTTTCTCTGAATCACCGTGGTTTGACAAGGAATGTAAAGTCCTAAGAAGGCGAATTAGGAAAATGGTCAGAATCATCAAATTTTCCAACGACCCCCAAACCCGTGCAGAGCTTCTAGTTACTAAAAGGACATACAGAAACATGATTCATTGCAAGAAACAGCAACACATCCTTGAGGCTTGGTCCACTCTTCGTTCGGCTGTAGAGAGGCATGACTCCCGCTCCTTTTGGCGCTTAGTTAGGCCTTCGGCACCATTCAATTCAGCTATCCTGATTTCCGCTGACGAATGGATCGCTTATTATTCAGCCAGTTTCGCTTCTCCAAATCATCTTACAGATCACCTTTAATCCCCGTCGGACCTCTGTTCCTGTTCTCTTAGTTCCACCTCCTCAGTAAATTTTACCTCAACCCGCATCTTCAACATCATAATGTCCATGCGTAGGAATAAGGCCCCCGGCCCAGACATGGTCCCGTTGGACCTTTTCCTGACTGATCCTCTTTGGTGGAGTGAACAGCTCACTCCTGTATTCACCGCTATCTCCTCCGCCTTAGACATCCCCGACTCCTGGAGAGAAGCTACAATAGTTCCGATTTTCAAAGGCGGCCAGCCAAACATCCCTAGGAACTATCGCCCCATCAGCTTATTATCTATTCCGGGGAAAATATTTGCCGCTGTCTTACTGGAAAATAAGCATGGATCCACAACCAAAAAATAGCCAATATCCTCAGAAACCCCAAGGATAAAATCCAGTTGGAAAACCAAGGGGTCTATGAAATACCCTGCAAAGTCTGCCCAGCCACGTACATTGGACAAACAAACAGACAAATAAATGCACGTATCGCAGAACACAAGAATGCCGTCAAAAAAGAAGAAAAAACTTCCTCTCTTTTCCAACACATGAAAGAAACAGGACACGAAATTAATTTTGCAGATTCCAAATTGCTCTTTAACATGGAACATCACCACAAGAGAATAATCATGGAAGCCATCGAGATAGAGAAACACCCTCACAACATGAACAAGCGTGACGACACATCCCGCCTGCCAGACATCTGGAAATTAGCCCTCCCCACAAAAACCGACACCAGATCCAGAGGCACACAGAACGCCATCACCAATCAACCACACCAGACCCAAACCCAGACCCTGTCCACAGATAAATTACAGACACCATCCAGTAGCCAAACCATGGTGGCACCTCCGGATGCTGCACCCCCCTGCAATCCCTACACAGATCTGGCTGGCACAGGACACAAAACCACAGCTCGCCCCTATACACGAAGCCAAGCCAGAGCACAACTAAGTGCAGTACAGCCATCTTCTCAGAAAAACTCTTCACAAAGCTCAAGAGGTCAAGACACGAAGGCTTTAGCAACTAATCCACACCTAATGACCCACCTAAGTGGTACTCAGAATATCACTCAAGAAATCACTCAAGATATCCCTCAAGTAATTAAGGAACAAAAGAAGAAAAGGCACACTAGCCTGGGAACTTCCTCTCTGCCCAGAACATTGGAGGCTATACACCACACCCCCTCAACAGTATTTATAGGAACTCAAACACTGAGATCCTGCTCTGTTCCAGTAACAAGAAGCCGAAAGCACCAGCCTGAAGATGACGAGTGAGACCTCGTCGAAACGTCGCCTAGACACCCCAACTTTTACACGGGAAGACACCCGAGAACACCAAAACCTGCATTCCTGTACCCGTGAAAATCTACGAAAGCAAATACCTCGTCGAAACGTCGCCTAGACACCCCAACTTTTACACGGGAAGACACCCGAGGACACCAAAACCTGCATATATATATATATATATATGTATGTATGTTGGTAGGTAGGTAGATGAAAGATGATAGATATGTATGTGTATATAACAGACAGGCACAAAGTTGCCCTCATCCAAGATGGCTGCGGGGCCTTCCTCCCGCTCCAAACATAGAAGGACCAGTTGCCCTGACCCAACACGGCCTCTTCTCTTGCCCAAATGCAGCTGCTCCCCTTCAGGCCGATGTTCCCCTTCCTAGAAATGGGGGCCTGATGCTTCCCTCGCTCTCTGCTCCCTTCCCTGAGTACCGTATTTTTCGCTCTATAACACGCACCTGACCATAACACGCACATCGTTTTTAGAGGAGGAAAACAAGGGAAAAAACATTCTGAATGAAACAGTGGATGTATCATTTTTGTGCTTCATGCTGTGGCCACAGACATGTGATCTGATGGTGAATTTGGGGTGACCCAATGCAAAAATCCCGAGAATTCCTGTGGATCCATGCTTTGTAACCACGTTTTTGCACCATTGCAGCCCCAGGCAACAGTGGGTGCGTGATTTTTTTGGTGCAGGCTGTAGCCATGGACATGCTAGGTGATCTGATGGTGAATTTGGGGTGACCCAATGCAAAGATCCTGAGAATCCCTGTGGATCCATGCTTTTTAACCACGTTTTTGCACCATTGCAGCCCCAGGCAACAGTGGGTGCATGATTTTTTTGATGCAGGCTGTAGCCATGGACATGCTAGGTGATCTGATGGTGAATTTGGGGTGACCCAATGCAAAGATCCTGAGGATCCATGTGGATCCATGCTTTTTAACCACGTTTTTGCACCATTGCAGCCCCAGGCAACAGTGGGTGCGTGATTTTGGGGGGGCAGGCTGTAGCCATGGACATGCTATGTGATCTGATGGTGAATTTGGGGTGACCCAATGCAAAGATCCTGAGGATCCATGTGGATCTATGCTTTGTAACCACATTTTAAGTGGGGAGCGAAGGAAAAACAAAGAAGGGACATGAGAGGGGTGTGCAGAGAAGCAGCTGGCTAAGAATGCAGGAGAGGGATTTAACGGGAGGGAGAAAAGAAAGGCAAAAGTTTCCCCCCCCCAAGCCAGCCAAGCCATCTCTCTCTCTCTCTCTCTCTCTCTCTCTCTCTCTCTCTCTCCTCTCTCTCTCTCTCCCTCCCCCCTCTCTCTCCCTCTCCCTCAGCAGCACCGGAGCACAGAGAGGCATTAGAAGGAATGACACTCTGCTTTCCCCTCTGCTTGCCTGGAGGGGAGGGGCTTTCCCTGCTCTTTGTTCCGTTTCAGCAAACACAGCAACGAAACAGAAGAGGGTGGGCAGTAAGACCCTGAGGCAAAATGCAGGAAAGCAGCCGCTTCCTCTTTTCAGGTTTCCCTTCTCTGTGAAGCGCGATTTGATTTTTGCCTGATTTTTCGGCTCCAGGGACCACACATTTGCTCTATAACACGCACAGACATTTCCCCTTCCTTTTTAGGAGAAAAAATCTGTGCGTTACAGAGGGGAAAATATGGTACATTAAAACCACAAAAAACCCACCCCAAAGCCTACATTAAAATAGCCCACCCATACAATAATTGGGCCATCAGTAGTTAAAAGTCAAAGGCTATATAAATGAATGTTTTTTGCCTGGTGCCTAAAGATATGTAATGATGGTGCCGGACAAGCCTTTTCATGGAGAGCATTCCATAAGTGGGGAGCCACCACTGATATGGCCTGTTCTCATTTTGCCACCCTCCAGACCTCCTGTGGGGGACCTCAGATGGCGATTATCATCTACAATATCCTCTCCCAACCGGGTACTTTGGACTCCAGCTTTCATCACCCTTGACCACTGGCTGTACTGGCTGATTGGAGCTTAACAACATCTGCAAGGTGCCACTTTTGCTGCTACTGCTTTCAAAGACCTTAAGGCAAGGAGAGGGAACTGATGGCCCTGCAGGTGTTGTTGAACTCCAGCTCCCCTCAGCCCCTCAGCGAAGCATGGACAATGAGGAGGGATGAGAGGAGATGGAAGAGCCACGGTCTTGTTCTCAAATGGTAAAGTATTTTCCTTAACTTATTGCGTTTTTTTTCTAGGTACGAAACTTTAGTGGGAACTATTGGGAAGAAATTCTTAAAGAAGAGGAACCGGCACATGGTGGAAGACATAGAAGAGGATGAAAACAGCAACACGAGGCCTACCAAAGCAAAGAAAATGTTTTTGAAACCTCAAGATTAAATCACTTGGATGCTTTCTGTGCCCTTTAAAAACTTATTTTGGACCATGGTAATATGAGTTATTTTTATAAATCCCTGGATCTCTTTGTGTCTCTGGGACTGATGCATTTTTTTTTATTTTTTTGGAGTTGGCAGCTACATAAATGAACATTTTACATACTCTTGATCTCTGTACAGTTTTTAGCATAGGCATTTAAGAGCACAAGCACTGACTGTGCACTGCATGAAGCAGACAGGTTGTCACACGTGGCTGAGGACAGCTTTAGATTATGAATCTTAACTGCATGCACAGTGTGTCAAAGCCAGGTGAGTTGCAACCCTGTTATATGATAGTGAATATATATATATATTCTTTATACATATTGCTAGGGTAACGGAGTTGCTGAGAAAGTATATTTCTTTTTTAAAAAAAGTTAATTTACGTAATTGATTTATGTCCTTGAAAAATATTTTATTGGTGTATTTTTAATTTTCTAGGGCAGTTTTAAGGTCCTCGCCCCAATACTTTTGCCTGTTTAAAACTGTGACCCATAAAAGAGAGAAGGGAGGGAAGGCAGAGTCACCTGTTCTTGTAGCTTCACATCTCAATAAATTTATTTGGGCTAATGTTTGATTTTGTTTAATTACCTTTATCAACATTTTCACCAGGAAAAATAATAGCAAAAAACAAATAGAAGTATGTCTTCTATTGACTGTTAAGGAGTTTTGGGCAATTATTAAATTTATTTGTACATGAAGACTATGGATTGAATTCCTTCCAGTGGCCTTGTGCTCATGGAAAAGGGTTGGATCCAGCGCAGGATGGAATTGGACAGTTAATTGAAACAAGGCCCCAGGCTCAATTATACAAAAAGTAAGTAGCTCAATGCCTGGAGTATTTTGCGCTTATGATACACAGATGAAAACCTTGGTCTCAAAAATACCTTATTAGCTTTTCAAGGCGGATCACATGTGTAAAGATAAAGGCTTTTTTCTAACTTGAGAAGGGGGTCTTATTACTGTCAAAAAAATCTGATGTGTTAGCTTCTTTAACTTTCCAGAGCTAATTAAATGCTGCTGGGTCAATTACTTAAAATCTGGCCACAATGCATCACCGATCAGGAGTAAAAGTTAATGATTGTACAGCGTCTCCCTTCCCTTTCCCAATTTTTGAAAAAAAATGTGTTTTCAGCTAGGAAATGATTTATTGACTATCATTTGAGGAGAACAACTCTGAGCATGCCCCACTTTGCCATTCTTACTCATTAATGAATAAATTTGCTCTGTAAAATGCACCAGACCACAAGACACACCTAGTTTTTGGAGGAGGAAAACAAGAAAAAAAAAATCTCAATCTCAGAAGCCAGAACAGCAAGAGGGATCGCTGTGCAGTGAAAGCAGCAATCCCTCTTGCTGTTCTGGCTTCTGGGATAGCTGCGCAGCCTGCATTCGCTCCATAAGACGCACACACATTTCCCCTTACTTTTTAGGGGGGGGGAAAGTGAGTCTTATAGAGCAAAAAATACGGTACTTGCACCATTCAGTGCTTTGGACGCAGCCCTGCTTCCCTGGCGGAAGAGCAGGATTAAGGGCACCAGGAATATCTACCCTTTATGAACTCCAGAGGGGAGCTTCTTAATTTCTTCCTCAGCCTAAACATAATAATACTAATACTGCCATATAACAGCCGATTGTAGGTGGTGAATTGGAAAGGAAGAAGAAGGGAGACAACAAGAAAAATGCGCACAATGGAGAAACCATATAAATATTCAGAGTGTGGGGAGAACTTTAGTCAGAGCTCCCAGTCCACTTCCCATCAAGGAAAGCTCTTCGTTCACAAGGAGAGCCTCACTTCACATGAAAGAACTAACGGGGGAAGAAATTAGTGCTTGAAACATGAGGAAAAGCTTCCTTTGCAGCTCCATTCTCAATTCCCATGAGATACTTCATACAGAAGAGTGTTTGGAAAAAGCTTCACCTGGAATACCTGTCTCAGTTTCCATTCAATAAATCACAGCAAGGATAATCACAGAATTTTAGAAAATGGTATAAGGCATATGGTATTTCTGGTATCAGGAATACCTTGATGAGGAATTAAGGGAAAGACAGTGTTGACCCAGAGTAGTTACAAAATTTATGTTCTCTCCCCGAGTGCCACAGACCCTCCTCCAAAGAGAGCTTCTCTGAAGAAAGCACAAGCAAAAATTACTCATTTTTACGTGAATAAGGAAAATGAGGAGGTGGCTAAGAAACAGCGGGAGCCAGATCCTTATAGGATCTCTCAGCAGCTCTAAGGATGAGCAGAAAGAGGTTTTGGGCCCAGGCAGCTCAACTGCTAAGTCATCTCTGGCACTGAGACCAGGAGCTCAAGCGACTCAAGGCCAAATTCAGGCTAAACAAGTAGAGGAACTAATCTGAAAGCAAAATTCAAAATTAAAGCAAGTATAAAAGACTGCAACTCCCAAACTTCTGGGACCAAAGAGGGACTATCAGTCACTGGGTGGCTTGTAATACTAACAGATTACATGGAACACTTAAAATCCTTTTTGGCTGAATGTAATAAAATTCTTACCATCCTGATAGGTACTTGTAAAACCTTCTGAATAAAATCTAGCAGAGTCTGTGGCACCAGATAATACAACAATTTCTCTTTCCATACCATTAAAAATAGATCAATAAGGGAGGTTTGATTCGTCCACATGGCAAAAGGAGGTCTAAAAGTACAAAGAAGGGCAAAAATGTTAAAAAATTTAAAAATAGTGCAATATTAAAAAGTTGACTTGAAAATACTTTTAAACTTACTTAAGAGTAGTTCATGCTCTGGGTCCAGACAGAACACTAATTTGTTCTCAGATGTCCGTTCTTAACCTGAAACTGTTCTTAACCTGAAGCGCCACTTTAGCTAATGGGGCCTCCCGCTGCCGCCGCACCACCAGAGCACGATTTCTGTTCTCATCCTGAAGCAAAGTTCTTAACCCGAGGTACTATTTCTAGGTTAGCGGAGTCTGTAAGCTGAAGCGTATGTAACTGAAGCGTATGTAACCCGAGGTACCACTGTACTGGAATTTGCACACCAGATCCTTATATCAATATGAAACGATATGCAAGGTTATCAAATGCTCTGCTGTCCTGTCAGAAGCCAAAACCAAACCAACTAGGAAGAGGGTTTTCATAAAAAGGAATTGGAAATGGGTGCTGTCTCAAAATAAGCTACTCATCTCAAGCTACCCTAATCCTTTAGGTATCTTCTCACAAGAGGAGTGTAAAGTTTGTGAATATAGTGTATAAGCACAGAGAATATCTATGGAGGAGTGGTGTATGTTGGAATATGAGTATGACGCAGCTGCAAACTGGCAGCTCAGTATTTACATCAGAAGATGTGGCAGCTGTGGGAAAGAATGTTCCCGGAAGCTCACAGGATTTACAAGGCTTTGTTCTGTGTGTAATATGAGACCTTCCTTTTGCGTATGTGAAAGAAGTCTGAGTCTCTTGCTCAAAGGAGACTGAACTGATCGGACATGTTTTTTGTAGAGTTGTGCAGTCAGAAATAAACAAGATGTAAAAGACTTTCTGATTATCTTCTTTCTCCTGCTGGTATGCAAGGAAGAACGGGGTGTGCATCTTACCGGCTGGGAGATGTCGCCTGTCAAGATCTTCCTGGACTGCGGGGATGTCAGCCAGAGTAGGTAAACAAGCCCCGGGATCTGGGGGAGAGGCCAGCCTCTCCCGAGGGGGGCATGTTTTCCAACAGTGTATTAGTCTCAAGAACTGAAAAGAATTGATTACATGCCTTCTGTGCTCTGCAACAAGACGCCCAGAATGAAATATTCTCCAGATTTGACCTCTGACGTTCCTGCCTAATAAGTTTGAAGAAGGAACACAAGGGCTCATGCAAGTAGAACTTGACCCTTTGTGCTCCAGATCCAGCCCACCAGATATTCCAGCATGAGTTGAATTTATGGGCTGAAAAGCCACCTCCCCCCACCAGCAGGTTAATGAACCCTCTTTCCTACCAATTGGAGATGAAGAGCTTCCCAAAAGATTTGGTCCCCATGCAAGAGGCAAATATGGCCAAAACACCTGCCTGGCTTGCAATGAGAGAGCTCAAAGAACGTCAACAGGACTCTCCATAGAAAGCACCAAGCATGGGGCCACTTACATGTATTAGCTACTAGTCTATTTCCTGCCCATGCTCTGGGGTTGCAGTTTTCAGGCTCAGGGACAGGAAGGTGACTGGGTTTGGCACCAAGTTCTGTCCATAAGCCCCACTGAGTTCAAGGGGTTCTACCTTGAGGTCACTACTGGACAGACCCTGCCAGCCTTACGAAGTGGGGTGATTAGCAAACAGGGGAAATTGAAACCACTGGAGAGGTTTAGAAATGGGGCTTCTGTTGGGAAGGGGCTGCCCCATTTGTGCTTCTCCAGGGGCAGGAGAGTATCTAGGGCAGGAGAATCCCTGCAGGGCCTCTGAGGCTGCCTTTGCTTCTTCCTCTCTCCCAGGACCCTGCAGCTTCTTTTGGCTCCTTGACTCTTCAGGAAGGATGAAAGAGACAGCAAAGCTAGCGAGGATGGAAGGGGGAAGATGGAGGGTTGACCTGGTCCGGCTGTCTCTTGCATCCCTCCCCACAACCTCTGAGCTTTCCCTTCCAGGGACCTCCGGGAGATCTGGTGAGTCCCAGGGGAGGGGAGATGGGGACATGGAGGGATGGAGCCGGAGAGGAATTGGGGCTTGCTCAGCTTTTTTTTTTAAAAAAAAAATATTTATTAGGGTTTAACAAATCCAGAAAAAAGGAAAACATACAAAGCTTCAAAAATAGATAAGGAAAAAATACAATAAAGAAGAAACAACAAAACATTATGGGGGGGGGGGAAAACAAAGACATTTAAAAAGCAAAAACTTTTAAAGAAGAAAAAAGAAAGAAGAACCGGTATTTTCATGTCCTTATCTTTCATTTGCTTATTTCCTTGACTTCCTCTCACCTCCCTTTTTGTATTCTAGTTCAATTAGTTGTTTCAGCAAGTCCTTTCCCTCTTTCTCAAATTTAGTTCTATAATTTATCTTAACGCAATTTAGCCTTAAATTTTACACCTTTACCCATAATCAATCTATTCTTACCTAATTCTTAATAATATTTCTACTAATGCCATATAACTTCTTTCCAGCATCCTTCTAACATTCATTAATTTTACAATATTTCTGTAAATATACTTTATATTTTTTCCAATCTTCTTCCACCAACTCTTCTCCCTGGTCTCGGATTCTGCCAGTCATTTCCGCCAACTCCATGTAGTCCATCAGCTTCAACTGCCATTCTTCCCAGGTAGGTAGATCTTGCGTCTTCCAGTACTTTGCAATGAGTATTCTTGCTGCTGTCGTAGCATACATAAAAAAAGTTCTATCCTTCCTTGGCACCAATTGGCCGACCATGCCCAGGAGAAAGGCCTCTGGTTTCTTCAGGAAGGTATATTTAAATACCTTTTTCATTTCATTATAAATCATTTCCCAGAAAGCCTTAATCTTCGGGCATGTCCACCAAAGGTGAAAGAAGGTACCTTCAGTCTCTTTACATTTCCAGCATTTATTATCAGGCAAATGATAGATTTTTGCAAGCTTGACTGGTGTTATGTACCACCTATAGATCATTTTCATAATATTCTCTCTTAAGGCATTACATGCCGTAAATTTCATACCTGTGGTCCATAACTGTTCCCAGTCAGCCATCATAATGTTATGTCCAACATCTTGTGCCCATTTAATCATAGCCGATTTCACCGTTTCATCTATAGTATTCCATTTCAACAGCAAGTTATACATTCTTGACAAATTCTTAACTTTAGAATCTAACAATTCTGTTTCCAATTTTGATTTTTCCACTTGGAAGCCTATTTTTTTATTCACATTATATACCTCCATTATTTGATAATAATGGAGCCAGTCTCGCACTTTATTTTTTAGTTTTTCAAAACCCTGCAATTTTATTCTGTCTCCCTCTTGTTCCAAAATTTCACAATACTTCGGCCATTTGACCTCCATATTGAGTTTTTTCTGAGCCTTTGCTTCCATTGGTGACAACCATCTTGGGGTTTTCATAGAATCATAGAATCATAGAGTTGGAAGAGACCACAAGGGCCATCGAGTCCAACCCCCTGCCAAGCAGGAAACACCATCAGAGCACTCCTGACATATGGTTGTCAAGCCTCTGCTTAAAGACCTCCAAAGAAGGAGACTCCACCACACTCCTTGGCAGCAAATTCCACTGTCAAACAGCTCTTACTGTCAGGAAGTTCTTCCTAATGTTTAGGTGGAATCTTCTTTCTTGTAGCTTGGATCCATTGCTCCGTGTCCGCTTCTCTGGAGCAGCAGAAAACAACCTTTCTCCCTCCTCTATGTGACATCCTTTTATATATTTGAACATGGCTATCATATGCGTCCGCATTTTGGAGCGCCGGATCCTTATCTCTCCACAGATTGCGCAGCCACGCTTTAGCTTCTCCATGCAAATGGGACAAGATAAACCCCACCTTCTCTTGCTCATCTCTAAAGTCTTTTTCCAGCAGTTTCAGCGCAAACAGCACGTCTGCTCGGAAGTTAAGGTACTGCTGTAAATTCCCATCAAAATGAGATACAAGGCTGCCTCCTCTTTTCCCCAGCCCAATCCCCTCTGATTTGGGTCCCGGTTGTCCCTGCTTAGCAAGCACTTCCAACCTGGCTTGGAGATCCCTGCAGACGGCAGCCGCTTCCTCTTCCCTTTTCCTGGATGCGAGTACCTCCTCGCTGAGTTGTGTCACTGCATTTTGCAGGGCTGCTATTTGCTGTTCTGTAGTCATCTTGGTTGACTTTTGTGAGCTCGCAAAGCACCAAGTCAGAGCAGAACTACACTATCTGGGACAGGGAGTTGCTGGCCATTCATGCAGCATTCAAGGCGTGGCGGCACTTCCTAATCGGAGCCAAACACACAGTGCAGGTCCGCACAGACCATAAGAACCTGGAGTACTGGCACACGGCAAGGTTCCTGAACCAGAGGCACATACGATGGGCGGAGTTCTTTGCGGACTTCGACTTCAAGATAGAGTACATCCCAGGCGACAACAACATCATGGCGGATGCACTGTCCAGGAAGCTGCAATACCTCGAGGAGGCGGCACCAGCGGCGGCCAAGCACATTTTCGCACCGAAAGCGTGGGCGTGCGCTTCAGCGACCGTGGACCTGGATGCTGTACGTCGAGCGCTGCAGGAGGACCCCTTCGCACAAGCCAAGATGGAGGAGGTGCACAGGGGCACGGCAAAGGACGACGAGTTCCAGATACGCGACGGATTGCTCATCCGCAAAGGGGCCCTCTACGTACCGGGAGACGACCTCCGCGCAAAAGTACTGCAGCAGTTGCATGACGCACCCACCGCCGGGCACTTTGGCAAAGAGAAGACGGTAGAATTAGTAGCCAGAGATTTTTGGTGGCCCAAGATGCGAGGGGAAGTCGCGGATTACGTCTCGAGGTGCGACACATGCCAAAGGGCCAAGTCAGTGCACAAACTTTGCCTTTTGTTCAGAGTAAATTGCACCCATACCATTTCCAAATCCCTCTCCCACCCCCATCCCCTGTAAGTTCTTCTTCATGAAACTCCAAGAAATATTGTCAATGCTTTCTCCGCGTCCACAAATATCAAAACTGCCTTAGTATTAATATTCACTTCTAACTTTTCCAAGATGTTAATTCTATTCCTCAAATTATCAGACAAATGTCTACCCAGAAGAAAGCCTGCTTGGTCTTTATGAATCTCTTCCATCAACACATTTTTTAATCTCTTGGCCAAAAGATCTGCAAAAATTTTGTAATCCACATTGAGTAATGATATGGGGCGGTAGTTCTTAAGCTGGGTTTTTTCAGTTTCTGTTTTCGGTATAAGTGTAATGTACGCTTCTTTCCACGACTCTGGTGCCTTTTTCCCTTCCAGTATTTCATTACAGACTTCCTTTAAAGGTTGTACTAACCATTCTTTTAAAGTTCTGTAATATCTTGAGGTCAATCCATCTGGTCCTGGAGATTTGCCCAATTGCATGTTCTGAATGACACCTTCTATTTCCTGTTCAGATATTTTACAATTCAACATTAATTTATTTTCTTGAGAAATTTTTTGTAATCCATTTATCTTCAAAAATCAATCTATGTCAACTTCTTTCTGTGGCCCTTGTGTGTATAATTGTTTAAAGTACCTCTGGAAACATTTTTTAATCTTGGCTGGGTTCTGTATGTTCCTTCCTTCCACTTCTAAATTTGTAATAGTATTTAATTTTTGTCTTCTTTTTCATTTGCCAACAATTTCCCACATTTGTTAGCTGGTTCAAATGTATTTTGTCTCATTTCTTTGATTTTTCATTCTATTTCCTGATTCATCATTTTCATATATTGTACTTGATATAACTTTATTTCTCTCAGGATCTCTTGCAACTTTGGTTTTGCTCTCAATTTCTTCTCACTTTCTTTTATTTTCTCCAAAATTTTGTCTTTCTTCTCATTTTGACTTCTCTTCTTTATAGCATTCTGTTGTATCAAGAACCCTCTCATAACGGCTTTGCTTGCGTCCCAGATAACTCCTTTTTCAACATTTGTGTTCATATTTATCTCAAAATAGTCTCTGATAGTTTTTTGGGCCTTCTTAATCACATTTTCAACTCTAAATAAGAGGGGGACCCAATTTTCAACCCCGTATAAATTATTTGGTGGGCAATGAATGAATCTTTTCCCACATTCCAAACACTAAGACGTTTTCTCTCTTGTATGGATTCTTTGATGGGAATTGAGATCACCACTCTGACGAAAGCTCTTTCCACATTCCAAGCACTGATAGGGTTTCTCCCCTGTATGAATTCTTTGATGAGTAGTGAGATGACTCTTTCGATTGAAGCTCTTTCCACATTCCAAGCACTGATAGGGTTTTTCCCCTGTATGAATTCTTTGATGGGAAGTGAGATGGGTGCTTTGACTGAAGCTCTTTCCACACTCCAAGCACGGATAGGGTTTCTCCCCTGTATGAATTCTTTGGTGGGAAGTGAGATCACCACTCAGACGAAAGCTCTTCCCACATTCGAAGCACTGATAGGGTTTCTCCCCTTTATGAATTCTTTGATGGGAAGTGAGACTGGTGCTATGACTGAAGCATTTTCCACATTCCAAGCAATGATAGGGCTTCTCCCCTGTATAAATTTGTTGATGAGAAGTGAGACTGGTGCTATAACTGAAGCATTTTCCACATTCCAAACACTGATAGGGTTTCTCCCCTGTATGTATTCGTTGATGGGAAGTGAGCGTCGCCCTTTGACAGAAGCTCTTTCCACATTCCAAGCACTGATAGGGTTTTTCCCCTGTATGAATTCTTTGATGAGAAGTGAGATGACCCTTTCGACTGAAGCTCTTTCCACATTCCAAGCACTGATAGGGTTTCCCCCCTGTATGAATTCTTTGATGGGAAGTGAGATTGGAACTGTAACTGAAGCTTTTCCCACACTCCAAGCACTGATAGGGTTTCTCCCCTGTATGAATTCTTTGGTGGGAAGTGAGATCACCACTCAGACGAAAGCTCTTCCCACATTCGAAGCACTGATAGGGTTTCTCACCTGTATGAATTCTGTGATGCAAAGTGAGACTATCCTTCCGATTGAAGCTCTTTTCACACTCCAAGCACTGATAGGGCTTCTCCCCTGTATGAATTATTTGATGAGAAGTGAGATGATCCTTCCGATTGAAGCTCTTTCCACACTCCAAGCACTGATACGATTTCTCCCTCCTCTGTGTTCTTTTGTGTGAAGTGAGGCTATTCCTTCGAATGAAGCTCTTTCTTTGATGGGAGTTGGAGTGGGAGCTCTGACGGATGTTCTCTCCACGCTCTGAATATTTATATGACTTCTCCGCTATGTGGATTCTGTTGTGCTCCCCCTTGTTCTTCCCTTCTAAGTCATCACCATCTGCAATAAAGAGAGATGCTAATTAGAGTCTCAGGAGGAAATGGGAGCTCCAGATTATTGAACAATGTTAATGAATGCTTGTGACAGAGGAAGAACTGAAGAGAATGAGATGTGAGGCCGTCCTATAGGTTTCACTTCCTTAGTTGCCTGGTATTAACTGAGATATTGCTTGGCTTTTATCTGGGATGGATATTTTTGTGGCTCAATCATGGAATCCACTCCATCTGCAATCACAACATGTTATGATCCAACAGGGAGCCTTACCAAGAGAGTCCACGATCCCACGAGTCTCCTCCTTGACCTCTTTATGCTGAGCTCTCTGGTCAGGATCCAGCAACGTCCACCCCTTGTCTGTGAAACAAACAGCAACATCTTCACCTGAACACTCCCCATCAGAAGTTATCTCAATCTGGTTGGTCCAAATTTTAATTGACAGATGGCAATATATACAACTTAGAAGTATATTCAACTCGGATCAAAAGAAAGGATTTGCAAAAGAAAATTCGAAATTTAAAGTCACAGTGATAAAGAACAACAATTGTTATCCTAAACCTATAATCTTTTATTGGACTGGGAATTGATGGAGGAAGAAGTTAAAGAAACAATGATTAAATGGTCTCAGGATCTCGGACATACTATCTATCTAGAGCAATGGGAGAAACTCTGGCGAGAGGATATACGATTTACTGCCTCATATACAATTAAAGAACATTTTGTAAAGATGTTCTATAGGTGGTACTTAACGCCAGTTAAGCTGGCAAAGATATACAAATTGAAATCCAACCTCTGTTGGAGATGTGGTGGAGAAATAGGAACAACAATACATATGTGGTGGAGGTGTGAGGAAATTATGAAATGTTGGATAGTAGTACACGAAGAACTAAAGAAGATGTTGAAAATATCAATAACAAAGAAACCAGAGACATATCTCCTTGGATTGAGATACCACGGGGGGGGGGGGAGAATTTTTCTATATGCAAGTACTGTGAGGAGAATCAGAACTTACAGGGTTAAACAGTTCTGTGTGACGTCTCACATTCTGAGGCGTGGTTTTGTTCACATACGGGAATCTTTCTTTGCGTGTGAATTACTTTCGTTTTTAGCTGTCGAGCCGAGGAGATGTCCGCTCGATCTCTGTGTTGATTTATGATGTTTTTCTGTACTATGATTAAAGACTTCTTAGATGAGCAAGAAGCCTGTGTACAGCCTTGGATTTATCACCCACCCAAGGCACGTCCGCTGCTGCGAAACTCGGCTTGGAGCCAGGAAGACAGCTTAAGGCTCACAGTTGGCACGGAGAGTGGGCACAGGAAAGTGTGGCGGACGCCATTACATTCCACAAGTGCAGCTGCTGGAATAGTGATTGCAATGCGGTGGAAGTCACAAACTATACCCACAAAGGAGGAATGGATTTGTAAACTAAATGAGTATTTAATTCGGGCTAAATTAACTGCTATAAGAAGAAATGGATCCAAACTACAAGAAAGAAAATTCCACCTAAACATTAGGAAGAACTTCCTGACAGTAAGAGCTGTTCGACAGTGCAATTTGCTGCCAAGGAGTGTGGTGGAGTCTCCTTCTTTGGAGGTCTTTAAGCAGAGACTTGACAACCAAGTGGAAATGTTTTGATGAATATATGGCAAAATATTGCTCAAGGAAAGATACGCTAATATGCCTAGATTGAAATGTGAAGTACTGGATGGAAGAAAAATTAGTAAGGAAAGATAATAAGAATATGAAGATGATTCGAGAAGGTTGTAGAATGCAAAGATTATTGTAAATTGTATAATGTGGAGGAAATCGAGTGGGGGCGGAGGGAAGAGGGAGGAGGGAGAAAAGGATAATATGCTGGATTGAGGAAATAGAAATGTAAATGTATGGGGGGATGGGAAGGAAATGGTGTTGGCTTTGGTACATCTGTATTGTAAAGTAATATGTGAAAACCAATAAAAATAATAATAATTAAAAAAATTAAAACAGGAAAATATTTAAATTTATACGTAAATCTCTTTCTTCACTTTGAGCCCCCCTCCCATTTTCATGATAAGACCAACTCTGTATTGTTTCATTGGTGACAGAAGAGGAATAATGACTATTACTCACTTAATCTAAGCACAACGGCCACAAGAGCTCCAGTCTAGGCATTTGGCTCTGCGATGTTGAATGTTCTCTGTGCTCTCCTGTTTCCCCTTTTTTTGTTTCAGTTGAAAGCAATTCATGGACCCAGGACTCATACACTGTCCACTAATGATGAACTATATGTTATAGATACTTATGCAAATTTATTCTGCTATGTTTGAGATATACAGACTCAGCCTACATATTTGTATCATCCATTATTCCTATCTTCCCTTGCTTTATAAAGTTAATAAAAGTTATACAAAAAGAAGAGAAAAAGGCAACACACGGAGGCCCCATCTGAGTTCACACTGCACAGCAGGATCAGGTTCCTTTAAGGAGTCCAGTGCTGCGCGATGGATCAGTGAGTTGTCAGAGACTGGTAGGGCATTCAGATCACAGAACTGGTTTTAGACATTTTGAGCTGCCGATACATCACGTTGGCCGGGGAGCTGTGATCTATTCCTAGCTGAAATTGCCCGCAGATGACAAAGGAGCAGGCAGGCAGGCAGGCAGGTGGGGGAGCCCGAAAAGGTGCTCCCCTTCTCCATCTCCATCCACCTGCCTGCCTCCCCCCACCCCCTAGCTGAGCAAGCCCCAATTCCTCTCTGACTGAATCTATCCTTGTCCCCATCTCCACTCCCCTGAGACTCACCAGATCTCTCAGAGGTCCCTGGGAGGGAACGCTCAGAGGTTGTAGCGAGGGATGCAGGAGACAACCTGACCAGGTCAACCATCCATCTTCCCCCTTCCATCCTTGCTAGCTTTGCAGGATCCGTCTCTTTCATCCTTCCTGAGGAGTCAAGGAGCCAAAAGAAGCTGCAGAGTCCTGGGAGAGAGGAAGAAGGAAAGGGAGCCTCAGAGGCCCTGCAGGGATTCTCCTGCCCTAGATATTATCCTGCCCCTGGAGAAGCACAAATGGGGCAGCCCCTTCCCAACAGAAGCCCCATTTCTAAACCTCTCCAGTGGTTTCAATTTCCTCTGTTTGCTCCTCACCCCACTTCGTAAGGCTGGCAGGGTCTGCACAGTAATGACCTCAAGGTAGAACCCCTTGAATTCATTGGGGCTTATGGACAGAACTTGGTGCAAAAAACAGTCACCACCCTGTCCCTAAGCCTGAAAACTGCAACCCCAGAGCATGGGCAGGAAATAGCAGAGTAGCTATTACAGTGGTACCTCAGGTTAAGTACTTAATTCGTTCCAGAGGTCCGTACTTAACCTGAAGCTGTTCTTAACCTGAAGCACCACTTTAGCTAATGGGGCCTCCTGCTGCCACTGTGCCGCTGGAGCACAATTTCTGTTCTCACCCTGAAGCAAAGTTCTTAACCTGAAGCACTATTTCTGGGTTCGCGGAGTCTTTAACCTGAAGCGTATGGAACCTGAAGCGTATGGAACCCGAGGTACCACGGTACATGTGCTGTAGGTGCCTGCATGCTGGGTTCTTTGTATGCAGAGCCCAGTTCGCAATCTTTGAGCTCTCTCATTGCAAGCCAGGCAGGTGTTGTGGCCATATTTGCCTCTTGCATGGGGACCAAATCTTTGGGGAAGCTCTTCATCTCCAATTGGTAGGAAAGAGGGTTCATTAACCTGCTGGTGGGGGGAGGTGGCTTTTCAGCCCATCAGTTCAACTCATGCTGGAATATCTGGTGGGCTGGATCTGGAGCACAAAGGGTCAAGTTCTACTTGCATGAGCCCTTGTGTTCCTTCTTCAAACTCATTAGGCAGGAACGTCAGAGGTCAAATCTGGAGAATATTTCATTCTGGGCGTCTTGTGGCAGAGCACAAAAGGCATGTAATCCATTCTTTTCAGTTCTGTCAAGTAGGTCCTTCCCTAGATTTCTCAAGTGCAAGCACCCAAGGGTCTTTCAGTTAGGGGGTTCCTTGGGGTCCAGGTCAGCTGACTAGTCAGGATTGTCACCTCCAGAGTATATGTCAACTAAAGGATAATAGTCTGCCTTGGATTGAGGACTTTTTGGAGGTGTTGCTGAATGTGGAAGCAGAGGAGCTGGTGATGCCACATTTCGGAATAATCTTGAGACTGATACACCACTCCTCCTTAGATATTCTCTGTGCTTATACACCATCTTCACAAACTTTACGCTCCTCTTGTGACAAGATTTCCAAAGGATTAGGGTAGCTTGAGAGAAGTAGCTTATTTTGAGACAGCACCCATTTCCAATTCCTTTTTATGAAAACCCTCTCCCTAGTTAGTTTGGTTTTCGCTTTTAAGAGGACATCAGACCATTTGATAACCTTGCATATAGTTTCATATTGATATAGGGATCTGGTGTGCAGATTCTAGCATAGTACAAGCTTCTTCGTGTTCTGTCTGGACCCAGAGCAAGAGCTACTCTCAAGCAGGTTAAAAAGTTTTTTAAAGTCAACTTTTTAATATTGCACTATTTTTTAAATTTTTAACATTTTTGCCCTTCTTTGTACTTTTAGACCTCCTTTTGCCATGTGGACGAATCAAACCTCCCTTATTGATCTATTTTTAATGGTAGGGAAAGAGATATTGTTGTATTATCTGGTTCCACAGACTCTGCCAGATTTTTTCCAGAAGGTTTTACAAGTACCTATCAGGATGGTAAGAATTTTATTAAAGGTAAAGGTAAAGGTGCCCCTGCCCGTAGGGTCCAGTCTTGCCAGACTCTAGGGTTGTGCGCTCATCTCACTCTATAGGCCGGGAGCCAGCGCTGTCCGGAGACACTTCCGGGTCACGTGGCCAGCGTGACGAAGCTGTTCTGGCGAGCCAGCGCAGCACACAGGACGCCGTTTTACCTTCCCGCTGGCAAGTGGTCCCTATTTATCTACTTGCACCCGAAGGTGCTTTCGAACTGCTAGGTTCGCAGGCGCTGGGACCGAACGACGGGAGCGCACCCCGCCGTGGGGATTCGAACCGCCGACCTTTCGATCGGCAAGTCCTAGGCACTGAGGCTTTAACCCACAGCGCCACCCGCGCCCCCCCACCAAGAATTTTATTACAGTCAGCCAAAAAGGATTTTAAGTGTTTCATGTCCTCTCTTAGTACTACAAGCCACCAAAGACTGATAATCCCTCTTTTGTCCCAGAGGTTTGGGAGTAGCAGTCTTTTATACTTGCTTTAATTTTGAATTTTTCTTTCAGATTAGTTCCTCTACTTGTTTAGCCTGGATTTGGCCTTGAGTCGCTTGAGCTCCTGGTCTCAGTGCCAGAGATGACTTAGCAGTTGAGCTGCCTGGGCCCCAAACCTCTTTCTGCTCATCCTTAGAGCTGCTGAGAGATCCTATAAGGTCAGTAATAGGATCTGGCTCCCGCTGTTTCTTAGCCACCTCCTCATTTTCCTTATTCACGTAAAATTGAGTAATTTTTGCTTGTGTTTTCTTAGAGAAGCTCTCATTGAAGGAGGGTCTGTGGCACTCGGGGAGAGAACATAAATTTTGTAACTACTCTGGGTCAACACTGTCTTTCCCCTTAATTCCTCATCAAGTTTCCTGATATCTTTAATAATAATAATAATAATAATAATAATAATAATAGCCTGAGGAAGAAACTGAGCCTGAAATGACTGAACAATGCAAATGACTGCTTGTGAAAGAGGAAGAAGGGAAGGGAGTTACTGCCTTTTTTGGCTGGTATTATCTAACGTATTTATGGATTCGAAAAGCCTGGCTCTATCCAGGGATGGATTTAATTTGGCTCAGTCGTGGAATCCGCTCCATCTCCAAGCTCAGTCATTTCTTTGCTCAACCAAAAACAGAGAGATGGAGAAAGGGAAAAAGAGAATTAGACAGGATGTACCTCCACATCCTTGAGATCTCTGAAGCCTACACTGAAGAAGGCCTGGGCAGCTCAGAGCAGCCTCATCCTGGTTGGAAAAGGCAGGACTGGTGGAAGAATATTCCCAGACAGAACAGGAGATGCATCTCCTATGGAGAGTTGTGGGTGTGTTAACATCTCAGATGCTGCAGGTGGCGCTATGGGGCTCCCTCAAAAGAGAGGAGGTTTGTCCGACAAAGATCCGTATGGAATTTCAAAACTGATCTTATGATCCAGCAGGGAGCCTTACCAGAGAGGCCACGATCCCAGGATTCTCCTCCTTGACTTCCTTCTGCAGAGCTCTCTGGTCAGGATCCAGCAAAGCCCAGTCCTCATCTGTGAAAGGAACAGCTAGTCTTCAAAGCACACTGGACCCTAAGAGAAAAAGGGAGAAGAAAGATGATATTTTTCTACACATTGCTCTGTTCTTTTCTGCCTCTTAATAGCTGCATTGTTTTAACATTATTCTTTTCCTTCATGCTTATTTCAGTATCTTAATGGAGCAATTTTGTTGTGTATTTAAATGATGGGGGAGAGACATGTGTTGTTGCATCTGGGACACAGGAAGTGGTGCTGCAGATGCAGACGGGCTTTTCTCCTCCCTGTGCTCCCCCCACGTGGGAATGTTCCCCTCTGGCTGCAGCCTCTGTTCCCAAAGGTGACTTTTCCCTCCCTCTGAAGGGGGGTTTATTTCCTTGACCCAAAGCCCCCTCCCCCAAAAAGGAAGGCAGCATCTGGATCCCAAGGAAGAGCAGAGCTGCATATTTCTTGCAAACTCGCCCCCCTCCCTGGCTTGGCAGAGAGGACAAGGGAGGACCCTCTGCTCCCTGACTTGGGGGACTCGCCCCGGCATGACCTGAACAGGGACCCCCATGCCCCTCCCTGCCCCCCTGGGACCCCCTTCTCCCCATTGCACCCTCAGGGGAGGAGAGAGAGGAGACTCACCCGAGTCCAGGAGGGGCTTTTGCAAAGGAGAGAGAAGAAAGCAGGGAGGGAGGGGGAGGGGGGGAATTTAGCCATGGAGGACCTTGCCCCCTCCCCTCCCCTTCCCCGTCCTCTCTAGGACTCCAGCTCCGCTCCTCTTAACCCTTGCCAGCCCAGCCCTCCCTCTCCCCTCTGCCCCACGGAGCCCCCTCGGAGCCCGACTCCGCGCCAGGGAGACGGGGGCTTCCCCAGGAGTCTCCGCCTGCTCCAAGCAGCCCTCCTCGAGAGCAGGCGCCAGGGAGGAAGAGGAAGCCCTCCAGCCCCCATCTTCCCGGGGGCAGCCCCACTGAATTGGGGGGCCAAGCTGGGGTCCGGAGACAGGCGCCTCCTTCCCCTGGACTTGGAGGCTTGGCTTCTTCCAGGCTCTGGAGTCAGACTTGGGGGCCCTTTCCCTCCGCCCCCCCACACCCAAGGGGTCCCCTCAGCCCTCCTTCTTGGGGGTCTCCCTCCGCCCCCCACACCCAGGGGTCCCTCAGCCCTCCTCTTGGGGGTCTCACTCTGCTCCCCCTCTCAGTCCGCCCCCCACACCCAGGGGGCCCCCTCAGCCCTCCTTCTTGGGGGTCTCCCTCCGCTCCCCCCCCACACCCAGGGGGGTCCCCTCAGCCCTCCTTCTTGGGGTCTCCCTCCGCTCCCCCTCTCAGTCCGCCCCCCACACCCAGGGGGTCCCCTCAGCCCTCATTCTTGGGGGTCTCCCTCCACTCCCCCCCTCAGTCCGCCCCCCCACACCCAGGGGGTCCCCTCAGCCCTCCTTCTTGGGGGTCTCCCTCCGCCCCCCACAGCCAGGGGGTCCCCTCAGCCCTCCTTCTTGGGGGTCTCCCTCCGCTCCCCCTCTCAGTCCGCCCCCACACCCAGGGGGTCCCCTCAGCCCTCCTTCTTGGGGTCTCCCTCGCCCCCACACCCAGGGGGTCCCCTCAGCCCTCCTTCTTGGGGGTCTCCCTCCTCCCCCCCTCAGTCCGCCCCCCACCCAGGGGTCCCCTCAGCCCTCCTTCTTGGGGTCTCCCTCCACTCCCCCCCCAGTCCGCCCCCACACCCAGGGGGTCCCCTCAGCCCTCCTTCTTGGGGTCTCCCTCCCTCCCCCTCAGTCGCCCCCCACACCCAGGGGGTCCCCTCAGCCCTCCTTCTTGGGGGTCTCCCTCCACTCCCCCCCTCAGTCCGCCCCCACACCAGGGGGTCCCCTCAGCCCTCCTTCTTGGGGGTCTCCCCCACTCTCCCCCTCAGTCCGCCCCCCACACCCAGGGGGTCCCTCAGCCCTCCTTCTTGGGGGTCTCCCTTCCCTCCCCCTCTCAGTCCGCCCCCCACACCCAGGGGGTCCCCTCAGCCCTCCTTCTTGGGCTCTCCCTCCACTCCCCCCCTCCGTCCGCCCCCCACACCCAGGGGGTCCCTCAGCCCTCCTTCTTGGGGGTCTCCCTTCCCTCCCCCCTCTCAGTCTGCCCCCCACACCCAGGGGGCCCCCTCAGCCCTCCTTCTTGGGGGTCCTCCCTTCCCTCCCCCCAGCTTCTCCCCTTCATCTCCCGCCTGACTCCTCTTCCTCTCCTCCCCACCTTCCCCTCCAAGCTCCCCCCTCAGAAAACGCGCCTTGCCTTTTCCCGCCAAAAGGGCTGGCTCCGCCCCACGCTGGCTTAGGAGCCAATCAGAGCGAGGGCTCCAGGAGATTTTCTGAGGGGACGAAGTCCGCTGACTGGCCTGGCTCTGCTGTCCATCACAGGCCCAGCCAAGGGGGGCATCCGGCAGACTCCCTATATCTCTTAGAGATCATCTCCGTCTGTCAGTTACCTGTCAATTCCCATTTTGGGTTGGAGATCATTTGAAAATAACTGTTCCGGGGTTGCCCAGAGCCCTGGAGGGGCCGAAAGCTTTAACGTAAACCGAGCACTCAAAACGTAGTAATAAAGGATGGGCCGGGACAAGATCTGGGAAGGGGCCGAGAGGCAGGCTGCCCGCTGCCCCCTACCAGGCTCCTAATTGACGGGCTCCCACTCCAGGGGTCTCGATAGGGCCGCCTCCATTTTGGGAGGGCCAGGAAGTGAGTGGCCCCTGCAGCTTCGCCTGCTGGAAAGGGGCCACATGCCAGAGGCCAGCCTGCAGGGTTGTTGTGGAAGGAGGAGCTCCTGGGAGGGAAAGGAGGGGCAGGGAAGTGCCATTCTGTCCAGTAAAGCGCCTCCGTCCTCACTCCTCCTCCAAAGGAGAACCAGGGGGGTGTATATATCTCTAGGTAGGTAGGTAGGTAGATGATAGATAGATAGATAGATAGATAGATAGATAGATAGATGATAGATAGATAGATGTGTATATAACTGTTACGGAAAATCTGGGTGCGGGGTTACTCTGCCACCCAGCTCGTCAGACCAAGTCCGCGGGTCCCTGCGGAGGAAAAATGAGCTCAGCCGGACGCAGGCGCAAACTACAGAAGATCCGAGTTTATGGCGCAACAGGTTCAAGGCGAGATTGAACCCTGAGTAGGGGGTGACAGGAGTTTTTTGAAACTTCCCTCCATGTCCCAGAATACAGTGTGAAATACATCATTATTGCGTCATGAATACATTAGAAATAGGTTGGCTTACACAGGTGACATCATGAATATATTACAGAAAGGTGGGATTTCACGGATTAGCATTTCGGGGAAGGGAGGGGGGAGTATGCAGAGTGAGAGATATGCAAAGATAAACACTTCCTGAGTACCGGTGATGAAGAAACAATAGTCCAGATATGCATCGTCTGCCACCGGCATTGCCCGGAGGAAGGGCTCGGCAGAACGATCTGACAGGATTAGGGTCTTCCTGAGTACGTGACCTGCTGCTTCGGGGATTATGGAGGCAGGGGTAGCACCATGGAGTCCTGAGGGAACTGAGTCGATTGACACCAAAACCAAGGAAATCGGAGCTGTGGTTGATTTTATATGAATTTAAGAAGTTTTCTCCTGTTCTAGTCCATTCGTATAGCAATGATTGAAGTCGGAAATAAAATGGTTACATTGTTGCCAGTTTTGACACTTTTACGAGTCCACGAGTTTCGATTCCATTGTTCTCCCAGCGGGGAGCCGTCAGCGGCTTGTCAAGAGGTTAAATGAGGCGTGCAGGGGCTCGCTGAGCTGACTCTGCAGAGCGGATGCACGGTTCTGATTGGCTGGGATGCGGCCATTGAAACGGATGGGAGCGCGGCTTCCATTGAAACGGATGGGAGCGCAGTTTGATACGGTCAACCCATGATAGAGATAGAGCGGGAAGGAGGCTTAGAGAAAGATGGTGGGCTTATTTCGCCTGTATAGAGAAAGAGATAGGCATCTTATTTAAAGGACCAGGGGTATAGTGTGGTGCTTGTGTCACGGTGTGGGGCTTAGGGGCCTGGGCAAAGCTGGGCGCCGTCGAGGTCATCGCCTCTGATCCTTTGGTGGGCGGTGGAGGGGTGCGGGAAGGTATCCCCCCCTTTCCATATCAATAATAGACAGGCACAATCCAAGATGGCCCTTCCTCCCGCTCCAAACATAGAAGGACCGGTTGCCCTGACCCAACATGGCCTCTGCTCTTTCTGGCCTCCATGGCAGCCTCAACTCCGGGACGGCCTCCTCGCGCGGTGAATGGAGGGGCGAAGTCAACTGACACTTGGACTTGGAGGCTGTCAGGGCCTGAAGCGCAGCAGGACAGGCCCAGCTTTTCTCCAGCTCCGCTTGCCCAAAAGCAGCTGCTCCCCTTCAGGCTGATGTTCCCCTTCCTAGAAATGGGGGCCTAATGCTTCCCTCGCTTTCTGCTCCCTTCCCTGAGTACTTCCACCATTCCATGCTATGGACGCAGCCCCGCTTCCCTGGCGGAACAGCAGGATTAAGGGCACCAGGAATATATTGTTCAGTTTCTGTTAATTGATTCTCATGGGAACTTGCAGATTCTGGCGTCACACAATTAACTCAAGGCAGTGTCAATTTACTCTTGGCAGAAAGCCAAGGTCTGCTTACCTAGAAACTACTTACTCTGATTGGTTAACGACCAGCACTCAACTCTGTTATCTAGAAATGCTAGCACAGTTTGGTGTTAGGTGTGTTAGGTGTGTTAGGAGTAGAAGTGCTGTGTATGGTAGAGAGAGAGAGAGAGAAAGAAAGGATTTATTTTGCTTTGTTTTGTATGCAGAAACTCTGCTGGTTTTATTTTTCCTTTTAATAAATCCTGTAAATAGTTATTCTGAGTCTAGTTGACTAGTCATTTCCACCTCAACTAGCTTCCTCGCTGTGCAGGAAAACTCTGCTACGTTTGGGCTAAAGCCATTAGAGCTATGCCTGACACTTCAAAGTTCCATGATATATACCCTTTCCTGAGAATAAATCTGAAATTTGCTTTCACATTAGTTTGTCTACTTGTTTAGCCTGAAAAGGGGAGAGACGTGTGTTGTTGCATCTGGGACACAGGAAGTGGTCCGGTTGTGAAGATGCAGACGGGCTTTTCTTCTCCCTGTGCTCCCCCCACGTGGCAAATGTTCCCCTCTGTCTACATCCCCTGTTCACAAAGGTGACCCTTTCCCTCCCTCTGAAGGGGGTTTATTTCCTTGACCCAAATCCCCCTCCCCCAAAAGGAAGGCAGCATCTGGATCCCAAGGAAGAACAGCTGCAGTCCTCCTGTAGCCTTATGAGGCTTTGCCCTCAGGTGGGGAAAAATATTGCGCCCGGGAAAGGGAAAATGGGAGTCAACAGACAAGGAATAGTTTCGGAGAAAAAGCTTTATTTCTACCATCCATGAACTGGTAGAAGGAGCAAGTGTGATAACTCACAAACAAGCACGAGTTCACAGCCATTTGCACAGAGCATATATTCCCCTTCCAGTTCCCTCCCCTTTCTCCTCCTCATGAAAAGTTCTGCCCCATGTCTCCTGAGCATGAACAGAAAGTTCCTGTCTTGGGACTATTTTGGACTGTTCCCAGGAAAAGGGGGTGAGAAACCAAAGGGGGTTTCAGAGTGTTCAGATATGTTTCATTCTCCTGTAAGAAAGCTGCAATCTGGTTTTAACAAGGCCACTGGCCTTAGAAAGAAAAAGGCTTTGAGAAGCAAAGGACTCTGTTCTGCACCTTCGCTTCAGTCTTTTAGTTACAGCAAGAGCAATATGCTTAGCTAATGCTTTTAGCCTTAGAAGGGGGGGGGAAGCTTTGAGAGTGCAGTTTGAGAGAGCCTGAGGCGAGGCTTGGAGGCCTGGCTGGGGGGGGGAGGATTCACAAAGAGTTTTAGGGTTTTTAGGGTAACCGGACTGTCTTTCTTCACTCCTGTGAACTAGCCCCTCCCTGGCTTGGCAGAGAGGACAAGGGAGGACCCTCTGCTCCCCGACTTGGGGGTCTCCCCCCATCAGGCATGATCTGAACAGGGACCCCCATGCCCCTCCCTGCACCCCGGGTAGTGACATAACAAGGTCAGGGGGTGCCTGGTGTGGAAAAGTTTTGTCACCTCCCCCAATATTCACCTCTATTTTTTGCCTGCAAAGATGTTTTGACTTCATTTCACATTTTCTTACAAAGGATTGTGGATTCTGGGCCTCTGATAACAAGTAAGCCACTGTGGACTGTTACTTAAATCTACAGGATGCATTGTGTTTAGGCTTGTGTTGTTTATTTATATTTATTGCTTATTTATTTTTTAAAATTTGTTTCTTTAAACCTGTAAAGTTGTTTACCAATACAAAAAACAAATAAACAACACTACAGCAGTAAAATCAATAAAAATTAACAAGCCTACTTTAAAACACAGAAAAGCTAAAAGATTAAAAGAGATCAAAATTACTTCAGCTTCCTAATGCTTTCAGCAGGTGCCAGAAAAGAGTCTAGCAAAGGCACGCGCTTTATTGCAAGAGGCGGGGAGTTCCAAAGGGCAGGTGCTGCCACACTAAGCCACGCAGTGCTGGAAAGGGGGTGAAAGGCAAGCGGCCAGCCTGGCAGGGTTGTGGAAGGAGGAGCTCCTGGGAGGAAAGGAGGTGCCAGGGAAACGCCTTTCTAGAAGTAAAGAGCCTCCGTCTCTCACTCCTCCTCCAAACGAGAGCCAGGCGTGTGTGTAAACATCTAGAGTGAGGGAGAAAGTATTTGATCCCCTGCTAAATTTGCTTTTTTTGCCCTCTGACGAAGAAATGCCTAGTCCACAATATTAATGGTAGGTTTATTGTAGCTGTGAGAGACAGAATAACAACTGAGAAACTCAGAGGACAAAAGTGAAAGATTGATGAGGTTTAGTTTTTTGTTGTTGTTCTTGTTCCTACTTTTCTCTCTTTTATTTATTCCCAATATCATCCCGATCTTAATCCTTTATCTTATCTTGACAGCCACTGGTATGCAACTTTCATCATATTTAACAGATCTACATGTAAATTAACATGCAAGATGAAAATTTTGTTCTCTTCTTGTTGTCCCTCAATTGTTTTCGGTGCAGTCCCTCCTCAGAAGGCCCTATTTCATTCCACCGTCTTACCTTCCAGGACTCTGGGCTGTCTTCCAGATTTCCTTTGTTTAGTTAAAATTAAGACACATGTAATGTATTTTAACGGACTGATATTTTCCCAAACCGAAGAATCTTCTGTAAGAGACCACACTGTGCGATAAATTTCAGAGTTAATAATTGTTCGGTTCCTCTAGAATCCAAGCTTGCCCCCCCTGGACCCTAAGGGAAGCATCCCCAGCCGAAAACATATTTAATCTTGTACAGTGGTACCTCGGGTTACATATGCTTCAGGTTACAGACTCCGCTAACCCAGAAATAGTGCTTCAGGTTAAGAACTCTGGGGCTGCAGTTTTCAGGCTTGGGGACAGGGTGGTGACTGTTTTTTGCACCAAGTTCTGTCCATAAACCCCACTGAGTACAATGGGATCTACTCTAGGTCATTACTGTGCAGACCATGCCAGCCTTATGAAGTGGGGTGAGGAGCAAAAATATTGAAATGGAAATCAATGGAGATGTTTAGAAATGGGGCTTCTGGTTCCGTTCTGCCTTAATGGATGCTGCTCCCATGATAGCAGAGATTGATAGCAAAGAATAAACAAGGGTGATTGGAGGGTGATTGTCCTTGCAAGCTCCCCCCAGGGCCCGAGGGGGAGTGAGCTTCACTTGCAGATTGTCTCGATACCTGGCTCTTGCTCCACCATGGAATCTGAGAGGCAGCAAAATCACTTTGCCTATTGGTAGCCCTCCTACTCAGCCATTAAGAAGCAGAGGTACTTCTGTTTATTAGAGTGAAATTAGAACTAATATACAGACATGTGCTGGAACAGAAGGAACAAGATCATAAACTGATACAAAGCAAAAACGATTCAAACTGCAAAAAAGACTTCCTTCGATGTAAAATATTGTATGGGGTGGGAGCCTTTACTCTTTCTTTCTATAGAATCATAGAATAGAATCATAGAATCATAGAGTTGGAAGAGACCACAAGGGCCATCGAGTCCAACCCCCTGCCAAGCAGGAAACACCATCAGAGCACTCCTGACATATGGTTGTCAAGCCTCTGCTTAAAGACCTCCAAAGTAGGAGACTCCACCACACTCCTTGGCAGCAAATTCCACTGTCAAACAGCTCTTACTGTCAGGAAGTTCTTCCTAATGTTTAGGTGGAATCTTCTTTCTTGTACTTTGGATCCATTGCTCCGTGTCCGCTTCTCTGGAGCAGCAGAAAACAACCTTTCTCCCTCCTCTATGTGACATCCTTTTATATATTTGAACATGGCTATCATATCACCCCTTAACCTCCTCTTCTCCAGGCTAAACATGCCCAGCTCCCTTAGCCGTTCCTCATAAGGCATCGTTTCCAGGCCTTTGACCATTTTGGTTGCCCTCCTCTGGACACGTTCCAGTTTGTCAGTGTCCTTCTTGAACTGTGGTGCCCAGAACTGGACACAGTACTCCCGGTGAGGTCTGACCAGAGCAGAATACAGTGGCACTATTACTTCCCTTGATCTAGATGCTATACTCCTATTGATGCAGCCCAGAATTGCATTGGCTTTTTTAGCTGCCGCGTCACACTGTTGGCTCATGTCAAGTTTGTGGTCAACCAAGACTCCTAGATCCTTTTCACATGTACTGCTCTCAAGCCAGGTGTCACCCATCTTGTATTTGTGCCTCTCATTTTTTTGCCCAAGTGCAATACTTTACATTTCTCCCTCATTTATGTTTGCAACATAAATGATTCAGCAGCATGCACGCCCCCCCCCCCCGAATGCTAACAAACTGATAAAAAGCAAGAGGTGATAAAAGAGAATGGGATTATACTTATGGATTACAATGAAAAAGAGAAGTATGTGACAAAATTTAAATGGATTTAAAGTCCCGAACTTTCACTGTATTGCTATGGAAGGAAATGGAGTTTGAGCTTTGATGATCGGCTAAGGCTTTGGCAGGATGCCAGATCGTTATTGAGAGAGTTGGACGGAAGGAGAAGCTGGAGTCTTGCCAGAGCTTTGGCGGGACGCCAGATTGCTCTCTATCTAGACTCAAACAATAACCAAAAAGGGTGAGAAGATGGCGTGTGATGCAGTTGAAATTACAGCCTCATTCTCTGGTAAGACTGTATTTCAACAAAGTCTCTCCATATCTTCAAACAAGCTGATACCTTGCCAATAATAATTAGAGCCCTCCACAAAGGACCGCGCCATTAAACATCAAATTCTCAAGTTTTTTTACTGAAGTTTCACTTGCATTCTATTTCATTAATTGAATCTTTCTCCATGAGGCTTGCCAAATCATGAAGTAGCTGGCAGTACTGCAGTGTTTCATTCTTTCATTGCACAGTGTGACATTGTGCCTTTAATGGCCTAATTACCTAATGTATCGTCGTGTGAGAACAGGAGCGATTTCTTTTTTTTAAAAAAAAAATTATTCAGATTTTATAAAGAGAAAACAAATACAAAAAAAAATACATAGGTTATTATTCCCATTCCCCATTCTATACAGACAGAAGATAAACATAAAAAAATCATAAGGGGAAAAAAAATCAAAGTGTTTTAGGCTCTGCTGAGCCCTTGACTTCCCTCCACCCTTTTGGTAAGTATCAAATAGGATCCATGATTGCGTATTTGATTTTTAATCTTAACATTATTCGCTGATAGAGTTAATCTAGCCCCGCCAGTTCATCTTAAAGGTCCGTTCCAATATATTTCCAAAATTTACTCCAATTTTTCTTGAATTTCTGTTCATCTTGGTCTCGTATTCTGCCTGTTAATCTATCAAGCTCGGCGTAATTTACCATTTTCACCTGCCAATCGCTTATGCTGGGCATAATTTCCAATTTCCAATTTTGTGCCAGCATAATTCTTGCAGCTGTGGTGGCGTAGAGAAATATTGTTTTATCTTCATTCTTTATTTCTTTGCCCATCATTCCCAGCAAAAAGGCCTCAGGTCTCTTGGGAAAAGTATATTTTAATATTTTTTTAAGCTCATTATATATTGATTCCCAAAAGACCTTCACCTTATTGCATTGCCACCACATATGGTAAAGGTCTCCCACCGCTTCGCTACATTTCCAGCATGTCTTATCCTTTAATCTATACATTTTGGCCAATTTTGCCGGCGTAAGATACCATCTGTAGATCATCTTCCAGACATTCTCTCTCAATACCATACAAGCCGTGAACTTAATATTGCTGTTCCACAATTCCAGCCATCTTTCAAAATCAATATTATAGCCAAAGTCAATTGCCCATTTAATCATTGCCTCTTTCACCTCCTCATCTTTAGTGTGCCATTCTAGTAACATATCATATATTCTAGACAATGTTTTGCTCTTTCCTTCTACTATCTCTGTGTTAAATTTTGACTTTTTATCATCAAAACCTGTTTTCCTTTTATCTTCTTTTAACAGATCGTTCACCTGATGGTATTGTAGCCAACCAGAGAATAGATCTTTTATCTCTTCATAAGGTTTAAGTTTGGGCCCTTCCTCTGTTTTTCTTACCAAATCTTCATAGGTGGCATTCTTCCCCTCCATATTGATTTTTTTATTTGTTAAGACCTCTATTGGTGAGATCCACCAGGGCGTCTTTCTTTCGAGGAGGTTCTTATTTCTCTCCCAGACCTGGTATATTGCTCCTCTGAAAATATGGTTTAAGAAGGCTCTGTGGACCTTCACCTTCTCATACCAGAGATATGAATGCCACCCGTACCAATTATTGAAACCTTCCAGATCCAATAAATCTCTGTTCTCCAGTTTTATCCAGTCTTTTAGCCAGAGTAGGCACGCTGCTTCATAATATAGGCTCAAATCTGGGAGGGCAAAACCCCCTCTTTCCTTTTTATCAATCAATATTTTCATTTTTATTCGTGGTCTTTTCCCCTGCCAGATGTATTTCGCCAGTGCTCTCTGCCATTCTTTACATTGTTTTAAACCCTTAAGTACTGGAATAGTCTGAAATAAGAACAGCATTCTAGGCAAGATATTCATTTTGACCCCTGCTATCCTCCCCAAAAAGGAGAGCTTCATCCTCCCCCAGATTTCTATATCTTTCTTTATCTTCCTCCAGGTGACCTCATAATTGTCCTTATATAAATTCAAGTTTTTGGCCGTAATCCACACTCCAAGATATTTTACTTTCTTAACTGCCATAATTTCCGCCTTTCTTTCTAATTCTGTCGTTTCTTCCTTAGTTAAGTTTTTGACCAACATTTTAGTTTTGTTCTTATTTACCCTGAGTCCTGCCACACCTCCAAATTCCTCTATTTTTTGTAGAGCTTCTTTTACACTGTCTTTTGGTTCTTCTAAGGTCAATACAATGTCATCCGCGAATGCTTTGATTTTATATTCCCTCTTTCCTACTTTAATTCCTTTCACTTCTGTTGCCTCCCTCAATCTCTCATTAAGCATTTCCAATACTGTTATGAATAGTAGAGGGGACAGGGGGCAGCCTTGTCTAGTTCCTTTATGAATATTAAAGTATTCTGTTGTGGTGTTATTTATTACCAGTTTTGCTTTCTGTTCCTTGTATATTGCTTCTATACCTCTTCTAAATTTCCCCCCTATTCCCATCATTTCCAAACTTTTCCTTAAGAAGTCCCACGAAATGTTGTCAAATGCCTTTTCGGCATCTATGAAAACCAGGGCAGCTTGTCTGTCTATTTTCATATCCAAATATTCGATGATATCTATCAAATTCCTTACATTATCCCGTAGTTGTCTCCCTGGAAGGAAGCCTGTTTGATCTTTATGTATTTTATTAATCAAAACCTTTTTTAGTCTTTCCGCCATTATGTCTGCAAATAACTTATAATCTTTATTTAATAATGAAATTGGCCTATAGTTCTTCACTTCCATAATATCTACCTCTTTTTTAGGAATCAGTGTGATATATGCTTCCTTCCAGGTATTTGGAATCCTTCCTTCTTTTAATATATTATTCATCACCTCACCTAGCACTGGGGATATTTGATTACCTAATGTGTTATAATATTTGGCCGAAAGGCCATCCGGCCCCGGCGCTTTCCCAGCTTTCATCTTTCTTATAGCCTTCTTTATCTCTTCTTGTGTAATTATCTGGTCTAGTACCTCTTTTTCCTCTTTTACAATTTGTTTCAGGTGATATTTTTGCAAATATTGGTCTATTTCTTGTTCAGTTTCCTTTCCTCTTTTATACAAATCCTTGTAATATTTTTGAAATATCCTTTTTATTTCTTTTGGTTCTTCCACAATCCTTTCTCCTTCTCTTATTTTGCTAATCGTGTTTTGTTTCTTCCTTTCTCTTATTTGCCACGCCAAATATTTCCCTATCTTATTTGCAGATTCAAAGTTCTTCTGGTTCATTAATTTAATTTTCCACTCTATCTCTTGGTTTATTATTGTAGAGAATTTAGCTTGTAATATTTTTAGATTCTGTTTTGTGGTCTCTTCGCTAGGGTTGGTAGTTAATTTTCTTTCATTTTCCAAAATCTGTGTTAGAATCTGTTCTTTCTTTATCTCTTTTTCTTTTCTTAATTGGCTGTTTTTCTGAATCAGAAATCCCCTCATAACTGCCTTTCCTGCATCCCACACAGTCTCTATAGGGGTTTCCCCATTTAAATTCCACTTAAAGTAATCTTCAATTGTTTCTATGGCCTTATTTACAATCCTCTGGTCATTAAATAAAAATTCATTCATTCTCCATCTGCCTATTTTAACATTTTTGCCTTTTAACTCCATGGAAACTGCATTATGATCGGATATAGTTCGTGGCTGAATTTCAGACTTAGTTAGTTTCTGTATCAATTCCTTCGAGATCCAAATACTATCTATTCTCCCCCAACTCTGGTTTGGGTTTGAGAAAAAAGTGAATTGTTTCGTAGTGGGGTTCTTATATCTCCATGCATCAATTAATCCCAAGTTATTTACCATATCAAAGAAAGATCAAGGCAGTTTACCTTCTTTCATCTCTTGTCTTTTTGTTAGTTTATCTAAGTTTGGCGACACCACCCCATTAAAGTCACCCATCAGTATCATTTTTTGGTCCATCCATTCCATCAATATATTACCCAGTTCGGAAAAGAAAGCTGATTTTTTGTCATTTGGTGCATATATTCCAACCACAATTATTTTTTTCTCCATGAAATACCATCTGAACTACCACCAATCTCCCTAGCTCATCTTTGTACAATAGTTGTGGGTCATATTTTTCCTTTATGTATATTACTACCTGTCAGGGGTTCAGGAGCAGAGGCGAGGGCAAGGGAGGAAACAGAGAGCGAGGGGGAGGAGTCCGAAGAAAAGATGAGTGACGACGACGACCCGAGATCTCCGAGCCTGTCCAGTGAATCAGAAGATTCACAGAAAGGAGCGCCAGTGGCCAGAGCAAGGGGGGAGCTTAGGGGGACACCCCAGGAAGAAGGGTCCAGAGAGGGTTCAGAGGGCAGCAGTTGGAAATCGGGGCAAGCGTCACCAACAGAGCGCAGTGGGGAGGAAAGGCGCCAGGTATCGAGCTCTGGCAGCTCGCAGCAGGGGGGAGGGCATGAGTCAGGAGTGGCCACACCTCCATCGGAGAGCGAAGAAACGGTCGAGCGGAAAGTGGAAGGTTGGGCGCGCGCGCCAAGTTCAAATGCACCGGAAGGCGGCGCAGTGAGCAGCCCGGAAAGGGAGCCAGGTCCTAAAGCCCGACGCAAGGAGACAGGAGGGTCCGGGGGGTCAGCGTCAGAAGAGTCCAGGAAGGAAGAGACCACGGGGGGCAGAGGGACCCAGAGGAGAACGGTCAGGCGGAAAAGGTGGAGTAAGGCTAGGGTATTAAGTTGGTGTACAAGGGGCGGAGACTCAGACGGAGCTTCGCCGGTCTAGCTTATAAGACGTGGAGCTGCACGCGGCAGCTTGAAAATGGAAACTGTAACTCAATAAAGACTTTTATAAAGTGAACGCTGGCTAGCGTGATCCTCTGTGAGCTAGGATCTGGGAGCAGCTCTGACACTACCCCTCTTTTCTTAACCTTATCCGAGGTCACAAAATCTAATCCTAATCTCTTATTGCTCAATACGCTCTTATGCTTATTTATTACGTGCGTCTCTTGCAAGCAGATTAGATCCCAATTCTTTTTCAGTAATACATGCACAATCTGATTCCTCTTATTTTTATTATTCAACCCATTCACATTCCAGCTTAGTGTTTTTAAAAACCATCTGTTATGTTGTACTAACAAATTTATCTAGTCTGACTAAGAACTACTGTTCCTTGTCTTCCTTCTCTTCTTCTTCCCTTTCTTCTGTTGAGCTCTCCTCTCTTTCTTCTTCTTCGCTCCCCTGCTGCTTTCCAGCCAGAGTCTGCTTCTGCTGTACTCTGCTACTACGGGCGAAGTTCCTCACCATTCGGACAAGTGAGGGAGGGCGTTGGCCCAACAGTAGCAAGGATGAAAAAAGATGAGACGCTCACCTCACATCTTCTGTAGCAGAGCGACAAAAGTCCTTTCAAAGTCCAAATTCAAATCTTTGTGGAAAAACAGGAATGCTCCCGCTCATGGCGTTGGCATTGGAGAGTGTCCAATTCGTGCAATGCTAAACACTCAGCGCCCTGCCTCCACTGTAGCGAGCGGCAGATATCGGACGGCGTGCGAATGAAGGCACGTGCGCCCCATCCCTGCGGGGTTCAACAGGGATAATTACCCCCAGATTCACCTTGTTTAATTGCACGACTGGGGTCCAGTGTCCTGGGAAAGCAGCCAAACGCCTTAGGCCATCACACCGGAAGTCTTCTCCAAAGTCTTTTTTTATATTTTCTCTCTGATAGTAAGAGCTGACAGTGAAAAGGAACTCTCTCGGAAGGGGGTGGATCTTCATTGGGGGTTTTTAAGAAGAAGTTGGATGGCCACCTGTCATGGATGCTTGAAATGAGAATTCTGGAAGGGGTTGGACTAGATTCTGAATCTATGATTCTATACTTCACCCTAGTGTGAGATCTTAAATTGACTTTTTAACAAGTGAAATTTTATACACATTCCATGTGCTGATATGCTATCAACCCCGTATGAATTATTTGGTGGGCCATGAATGAATCTTTTCCCACATTCCAAACACTAAACCGTTTTCTCTCTTGTATGGATTATTTGATGGGAAGTGAGACTATCCTTCCGACTGAAGCTCTTTCCACATTCTGAGCACTGATAGGGTTTCTTGTTACGGAAAAGGAGCAATGCAGCAGCGAGCTGCAGCTGGCTGGAAAGCAAAACAAGATGTTGATGTTTGGGACTGTACCATGGGAACAAAGGGGCAGTCTATTCACTGTGCTGAGCACTGGATGTTAGCTCAGAGTGTCATTTGACCTGTACTGGAAGTACAGGGGTGGAGTTTATCTCTCTGCTGTTGGTGTTTGGAGAGTGCAGACACGTTTCTCTGTACTGCTGCAAAGACAGAAATAAAGACATGTAAATACATTTCTGTCTATCTCTTTCCCCTCCCTGGGGGAGGCAGGGAGCAGGGAAGAGTGGTGTGTTCTTCTCACGCTTGAGGAGGATCGCCGATAGTGACCTAGCCTGTATCCTGCCGGGAATCGCAGACAGGGAGGTCAACAAGGAGATCAAGCCGGGTGCCTGGAAAGTGGCCAGTTCCTCTGGTAAGGCTTGATATCCGACATCTGGTAGCATTCGCCGTTGGTTCTGATCCATGGAAATCTGCAAGAGAGGTTGATGGATCGTTCTTCATCCTCTGCACCAAGGGAAGGAAGATAAAGCTACGTGCAGCTGGAAGCTACACAGACGGCTGGGCATCGAGACAAGGTGAATGCCGAGCAACGGAGCCCCAAAGGTATGGTGAACGCGTAAAGAAGCAATCTTCAGTTCACTGAAGTGTCTGCGTTTGAGAGAAACCAGCACTGGGGGGGAAACAGCCGCATACCTTGCATACCGAGATAAGACTGGTATGCACAGTTGCTAAGCCATGAGAAGTCAGTGAAGTGGAGTGGAAACTTACTGACTGGGGGCTGGAACACGGAGTGTGTTTTGTCTACTTCGCAGTTCTTTGCAAGGACTTTTAAGCAGCTTGCGGTTTAACTGCCAAGTGGAGAAGGCAGTAAACAACCAAGAGTGACTCTTGGAAATTTACAGGCTCGAGAGTGAGAGCTGAGGCTTGGATTCAAAATCGATGCCAAGAAGGGGGGAAGGCTTACCTTACCCACCTCCACTGATGAATGACAATTATTCATCTTGGTCTATAAAGATGAAAGCCCTGCTACAGAATCAGAGGATTTTTGGGGTGATTGAGAACCCCATCCCTGCAGCACCAACGCCAGGTTGGAATTCACAGAATGTGAAAGCCAGGACGGCTATAATTCTGTGTGTCTCGGATGACCAACTCGTGCATATCCGGAATTTAGATAACGCGTGAGAGATTTGGGAGACACTGCGTAGAACACATCAGAGAGATGCTGGTTCTTCAGCGTTGCTGCATTTTGAAAAGCTGACCAATCTGAGGCTTGCGCCTGATGGAGATGTACAAGCGCATTTAACAGAGATGAAGTTCCTGCGCCAGCAGATGGCGGAACGCAATTTCCCTCTACAGGAGGAGATATTTTGCTTCATGATTATAAACAGCCTAAATCGGACTTATAAAACGGTTGCTAGTCAGCTTGGTTCCCTACCGGCCGCGCATCTCACGGCGGAGAGAGTGTGCGCCGTGGTTCTGAACGAACAGGACCGCCTTGCTGCACTGGATGTGAAAGACAGGGGGAGAGAAGCACGGAGTTCTGACTCCCCCACTGCTGCTGCTACTGAAGAGCAGGCTGTAGCTTTGAACGTTGTCCGATGTTACAATTGTGGACAGACTGGGCATCTTCAGCGGAACTGTAAGAAGCCACGTGAGCAGAAAGGAGCTAAGGGGAGCTCTGCAAAGCCTGAGGCATCAGGCAAAAGTCGTACCAAGTCCCAGGTGAAACCTGCAAAGGCTTTGATGTCGAAAGGAACCACACCAGAAGTGGAGAACACGTTTGTCATTGACACTGGAGCGACTCAACACATGACGTCACACAGAGAACTGTTTTCGACGTTTAAGAAGCAAAGCTTCACTGTGAAGCAGGCCAACGGTCAGGAGCTGGAAGCGACCGGGTTTGGAACTGTATATCTTGAGAGTCTGAACTTGACTATAAACAATGTGTACTTGGTTCCTGAGTTGAAGTTCAATCTGCTGAGTGTTTCGCAGATTGCAAAGAAAGGACTGAAATTGTCCTATGATAGTGAAAGCTGCAAGATCTTCAAAGATGGAGAGTTGTATCTTTCTGCCGGAGAGAAAGATGGACTGTATTTGTTAACTTTTGATCAAAGTGATTACATGAAATGTAATTCATCTGATTCTAACATGATTTCTCTCGCAGGTGTGACGAAGGACGCCAGGAAGGTGACCAGGGTCGACAGTGCATTTCAGCGGGTGTATGCTGATGTGATTGGTCCTCTAGCACCATCTAGAGGCAATGCAAGATATTATCTTGTGTGTGTGGATTATTTCTCTCATGTGTGGGTATATACATTGGAGAAACCACAAGAAGCCTTAGAAAGGTTTAAAGAGTTTTGTGACAAGGTTAAAACTGTTCATAATGCTAACATTGATTGTCTTTTCACAGATGAAAAGCCAGTTTTTCTTTTACAGGATTTTCAGGAGTTCCTGCATGAGAAAGGGATAAGGCACAGGGTTGCTGTTTCAGTGGAAGCGTGGAACAGGGGTGTCTGTGTACAGGTGAACAAAGAATTGCAAAAGGGGATGCAGGCGCAATTGCCGAGTTCACATTTGCCACATGAGTATTGGGTGGAGTCGTTAATGTCTTATTGTCACACGTGGTTGAGAAAGGTTTCAAAAGATTTGGGAAGTTCTCCTTTTGAAAAGCTGTTCCATAGAAAACCTTCTGTTGCCCATTTTAAGGTTTTTGGGTCTCATGTGAGAACAGAAGCTCCAGGTGGAGTAAAGAATGCCAGAGGCATTTTTGTGGGATATGAAAAGGGTCTCTACAGAGTAATTTTGTCTGAGTCTGGTCAGGTGATTGTCACAAAATTTCTAGAGAGTGCTCCTGAACAGGAGAGAGTAATTGTTCACACATTTCCCACAGAGGACAATTCAGATGATGACTTTACTGATTACAGTGGTGATGAAAATGACAGTGATAGCTCACAGAGCTCAGTTGACACAGTCATTGAGAGGAAGTCTCACATAATGGATAGGCCTTCACAGATGGAGGAAGAACCACTGTTTACTATTGGAACTGGTTCTGCTAAGAGTCCTGAGACTGAACCAGTGAGCAGAGAGGATCAGCACCTCATACGCAGGTCCGAGAGAGTTACAAAGGGTGTACCACCCAAGAGGTATTCAAAAGAGTTTGCTAACTTAGCTGTTGCATGTGTTACTATTGTTAACAACCCAAGACAGGTTGAAGCTGTGTCTAAGTCAGAGACAAAGACACAACAGGGAGTTGCTAAGTGTAACACTACATTCTCTAGCTAAGGTAATGCAGATGCACTCATTCCTTGGACGTCAAACAACCAGAGAGATACACTGGGGAAACCAGTGGCGGGGAGTTCCAAGGGTGGAACTGAAACAACAGGGGAGTGTTATATGTATAACAACTGTTTGTTTTCTTCTCTGGATCACGCTTTGCTCGCAACGCACATTGATTCTTTTGGGGGAGTATGTTACGGAAAAGGAGCAATGCGGCAGCGAGCTGCAGCTGGCTGGAAAGCAAAACAGGATGTTGATGTTTGGGACTGTACCATGGGAACAAAGGGGCAGTCTATTCACTGTGCTGAGCACCGGGTGTTAGCTCAGAGTGTCATTTGACCTGTACTGGAAGTACAGGGGTGGAGTTTATCTCTCTGCTGTTGGTGTTTGGAGAGTGCAGACGCGTTTCTCTGTACTGCTGCAAAGACAGAAATAAAGACATCTAAATACATTTCTGTCTATCTCTTTCCCCTCCCTGGGGGAGGCAGGGAGCAGGGAAGAGTGGTGTGTTCTTCTCACGCTTGAGGAGGATCGCAGATAGTGACCTAGCCTGTATCCTGTCGGGAATCGCAGACAGGGAGGTCAACAAGGAGATCAAGCCGGGTGCCTGGAAAGTGGCCAGTTCAGGCAGCTGGACAAGAAAAGAAATCAAAGATTGAAGAGGAGGAAAAGATACTTGCTGAACAGGAGGAGCAGAAAGGAGGGCTGGCCGAAATAATACAGAAGACAAATGAGAGCCGGGGACCTGTCAAGACGACTCCAAGCTTGACCAAGGTGAAAGCTGGACTATTTGGGACATACGGATTTAAGAAACAGAGCTGGAGCTCCACCTTTAAACAAGTAGGCCTGGCTGGAAGAATCATCGCCAGTATTGAGAAAGTACCTTTTCGAGTTTGGGTGTTAAACATAAGAGACCTCCAAAGAAGCTGGCTGAAAGGGACTGAGAGGGATTTGAGAGCCTAGGACGTAAGGTCACCAGGCTAAAAAGATGGACTAATGGCTTTTGGTCTGGGATTGAAACCGGGGAGAGAAGGGTAGGGTTTGGAAGTCCAAAGGGGGCCTGATCTTTATTTTGCAGTGTAAAAATTTTATGTTGTTTATTATTATAAGCATGGGGAATTCGTGGATGGGAACTAGGGTCAACCTTAGGAAAAGTATTTTCTTTTTCGTTTTTTCTTTTTTTCTCTACATATGACTAAGGTATATAATTTAAAAGTTACTGAATAAACTGAACTAAATACAATAATGAACTAAGGGTTAAACCGATTATAAAGAAGTATATTAACAAATTATGGTTAAGGATAAAAACTTGCTGAACAAATAATTGGAGCTGGAATACAAGAAGGGGAGGTGTGGGGAAGTCATGAAAGGAAGTTACTGAAAATGAGACTTAAAAGGTGGAATCTTTTTTTTGTTTTGTGTGTTTTTCTTTGTTTTCTGTTTTGTTCTTTGTACCTTTTGAAACTTTAATAAATATTATTTTTTTAAAAAAGGAAAGTGGCCAGTTCCTCTGATAAAGCTTGATATCCGACATTTCTCCCCTGTATGAATTATTTGATGAGAAGTGAGATTCCGCTCCTGACTGAAGTGCTTCCCACATTCTGAGCACTGATAGGGTTTCTCCCCTGTATGAATTCTGTGATGGGAAAAGAGTGTGGCCCTTGGACTGAAGCTCTTTCCGCATTCCAAGCACTGATAGGGTTTTCCCCCTGTGTGAACTCTTTGATGGGAAGTCAGATCACCACTCAGAAGAAACCTCTTTCCACATTCAAAGGGTGTTGGCCCAACAGTAGCAAGGATGAAAAAAGATGAGACGCTCACCTCACATCTTCTGTAGCAGAGCGACAAAAGTCCTTTCAAAGTCCAAATTCAAATCTTTGTGGAAAAAACAGGAATGCTCCCGCTCATGGCGTTGGCATTGGAGAGTGTCCAATTCGTGCAATGCTAAACACTCAGCGCCCCTGTCTCCACTGTAGCGAGCGGCAGATATCGGACGGCGTGCGGGTGAAGGCACGTGCACCCCATCCCTGCGGGGTTCAACAGGGATAATTACCCCCAGATTCATCTTGTTTAATTGCATGACTGGGGTCCAGTGTCCTGGGAAAGCAGCCAAACGCCATAGGCCATCACACCGGAAGTCTTCTCCAAAGTCTTTTTTTAGATTTTCTCTCTGATAGTAAGAGCTGACAGTGAAAAGGAACTCTCTCTGAAGGGGGTGGACCTTCATTGGGGGTTTTTAAGAAGAAGTTGGATGGCCACCTGTCATGGGTGCTTGAAATGAGAAGGGGAAGGGGTTGGACTAGATTCTGAATCTATGATTCTATACTTCACCCTAGTGTGAGATCTTAAATTGACTTTCGAACAAGTGAAATTTTATACACATTCCGTGTGCTGATATGCTTTCAACCCCGTATGAATTATTTGGTGGGCCATGAATGAATCTTTTCCCACATTTCAAACACTAAACCGTTTTCTCTCTTGTATGGATTCTTTGATGGGAAGTGAGATTGGTCCTATGATTGAAGCTCTTTCCACATTCAAAGCACTGATAGGGTTTCTCCCCTGTATGAATTCTTTGATGGGAAGTGAGACTATCCTTCCGACTGAAGCCCTTTCCACATTCGAAGCACTGATAGGGTTTTTCCCCTGTATGAATTCTTTGATGAGAAGTGAGATTCCCCTCCTGACTGAAGCGCTTACCACATTCTGAGCACTGATAGGGTTTCTCCCCTGTATGAATTCTTTGATGGGAAGTGAGCTTGGTGCCCTCCCGGAAGCTTTTCCCACATTCGAAGCACTGATAGGGTTTCTCCCCTGTATGAATTCTTTGATGGGAAGTGAGACTATCCTTCCGACTGAAGCCCTTTCCACATTCGAAGCACTGATAGGGTTTTTCCCCTGTATGAATTATTTGATGAGAAGTAAGATTCCCCTCCTGACTGAAGCGCTTACCACATTCTGAGCACTGATAGGGTTTCTCCCCTGTATGAATTCTTTGATGGGAAGTGAGCTTGGGGCCCTCCCAGAAGCTTTTCCCACATTCGGAGCACTGATAGGGTTTCTCCCCTGTATGAATTCTTTGATGAGAAGTGAGATTCCCCTCCTGACTGAAGCGCTTACCACATTCTGAGCACTGATAGGGTTTCTCCCCTGTATGAATTCTGTGATGGGAAGAGAGTGCGGCACTTTGACTGAAGCTCTTTCCGCATTCCAAGCACTTATAGGGTTTCTCCCCTGTATGAATTCTTTGATGGGAAGTGAGCTTGGGGCCCTCCCGGAAGCTTTTCCCACATTCGGAGCACTGATAGGGTTTCTCCCCTGTATGAATTCTTTGATGAGAAGTGAGATTCCCCTCCTGACTGAAGCGCTTACCACATTCTGAGCACTGATAGGGTTTCTCCCCTGTATGAATTCTGTGATGGGAAGAGAGTGCGGCACTTTGACTGAAGCTCTTTCCGCATTCCAAGCACTTATAGGGTTTCTCCCCTGTATGAATTCTTTGATGGGTAGTAAGACTTTCCTTCTGACTAAAGCCCTTTCCACAATCCAAGCACTGATAGGGTTTCTCCCCTGTATGAATTCTTTGATGGGTAGTAAGACTTTCCTTCCGACTAAAGCCCTTTCCACAATCCAAGCACTGATAGGGTTTCTCCCCTGTATGAATTCTGTGATGGGAAGAGAGTGTGGCACTTTGACTGAAGCTCTTTCCGCATTCCAAGCACTGATAGGGTTTCTCCCCTGTATGAATTCTTTGATGAGAAGCGAGATTGTGGCGGTGACTGAAGCTCTTTCCGCATTCCAAGCACTGATACGGTTTCTCCCCTGTATGAATTCTTTGATGGGAAGCGAGATGGTGGCGGTGACTGAAGCTCTTTCCACATTCCAAGCAATTATATGGTTTCTCCCCTGTATGAATTCTGTGATGGAAAGTGAGGTGATCCTTTCGATTGAAGCTCTTTCCACATTCTCTGCACTGATACAATTTCTCCCTACTCTGTGTTCTTTCGTGTGAAGTGAGGGTATTCCTTCGAATGAAGCTCTTTCTTTGATGGGAGTTGGACTGGGAGCTTTGACGGATGTTCTCTCCACACTCTGAATATTTATATGACTTCTCCGCTATGTGGATTCTGTTGTGCTCCCCCTTGTTCTTCCCTTCTAAGTCATCACCATCTGCAATGAAGAGAGAAGCTAATTAGAGCCTCAGGAGGAAATGGGAGCTCCAGATTATTGAACAATGTTAATGAATGCTTGTGACAGAAGAAGAACTGAAGAGAATGAGATGTGAGGCCGTCCAATAGTTTTCACTGTTTTTGTTTCCTGGTATTAACTGAGATATTGCTTGGCTTTTATCTGGGATGGATATTTTTGTGGCTCAATCATGGAATCCACTCCATATGCAATCACAACATGTTATGATCCAACAGGGATCCTTACTGAGAGAGTCCATGATCCCACGATTCTCCTCCTTGACTTCTCCTTGACCTCCCCTGTGTGAGTGCCTGAGGGCCCTGCTCTTGCCACTAACCACCTGGCCCGGGGCGGGGCCTGAAGCCTCCAAAGGACTGCTCTGCTGCCCAGGAGGACTCCCCTGTATGAGTGCCTGAGGGCCCTGCTCTTGCCACTAACCACCTGGCCCGGGGCGGGGCCTGAAGCCTCCAAAGGACTGCTCTGCTGCCCAGGAGGACTCCCCTGTGTGAGTGCCTGAGGGCCCTGCTCTTGCCACTAACCACCTGGCCCGGGGTGGGGCCTGAAGCCTCAAAAGGACTGCTCTGCTGCCCAGGAGGACTCCCTTGTGTGAGTGCCTGAGGGCCCTGCTCTTGCCACTCACCATCTGGCCTAAGGCGGGGCCTGACAGGCCTCACAAGGACGGTTGCTGTTACTGCTGCTGCTGTCCAGGAGGACTCAGGGGGGCGCAGAGTTCTTTTAAAAATGTTTTTAAAAATTTCTTTTGAATTTTTTGTATGTGGTGGGGTGGTTGTTTGGTTGGGCCTGGGAATTTGTTTCATTTTGGTGTTTTTGTAATTTTTACAGTTTTTTGTTTGTATTGTTTTATTTTTCTTGCACATTTGGAGCAGCGGGGGGGTTATGCCAGACTGCTTTTTTTAGATTTCAGCTCGGCATTTAATACCATTCTACCACAACGTCTGATGTCTAAACTGGAAGATCTGGGGCTTCCGTTATCACTTTGTGCGTGGATATTGGACTTTTTGTCAGACCGCCCCCAGAGGGTTCGGTTGGGCCCTTATACCTCTAGTATGCTTAGGACTAACACAGGAACACCACAGGGATGCGTACTCAGTCCGCTCCTTTATATTCTCTACACGTACGATTGTGTCGCTGCTTACCCTAGTAATAGGGTTGTCAAATTTGCAGATGACACAACCGTGATTGGGCTCATCTCTGAAAGGGAGGGTGAAATGGACTATAGAGATGAGGTGGAGCGGCTGACAGAGTGGTGCAGAGCTAACAACTTGCTCATAAATACAAGGAAGACAAAGGAGCTTGTGGTGGACTTCAGGAGACAGAAGAGCAATGTCCAGCCACTTTTGCTTGATGGGGTCTGTGTGGAGAGGGTAACAACGTTCAGATTTTTGGGCATTGAATTACAAGAGGATCTGTCCTGGAGTGTCAACACAAGGGGGCTTGTGAAGAAGGCGCAGCAGAGACTGTACTTTTTGAGAATTCTAAGGAAAAACCATCTTCCGCAGAAACTGCTGCTTGCCTTCTATCACTGTGCCATTGAGAGCGTGCTCACTTATGGCTTATGTGTGTGGTACGGAAGCTGTACTACCCGGGACAGGTTGGGGTTGTGCAGAGTTGTTAAGGCGGCAGAGAGCATTGTTGGCTGCCCACTCTCCACCTTAGAGCAGATTTATGCCACAAGGTGCCATAGGAAGGCACTGGACATAGTAAAAGATCCATCGCATCCTGGTCACTGTCTCTTCGAGCTCCTGCCGTCGGGATGGAGATACAGGACGATGAAGTCAAGAACAAGCCGTCTTAAGAACAGCTTCTTCCCCAGAGCGATCTCGGCCCTGAATGGGAAGCCTGGACTTTGAAAGTCATCTAATCTTCCTTGCTGTTTTATACTGTATTGTTTTAATTAGTGTTTTTATAGTTGATTTGATTTTGTGTGGAGTGCCCTACCTGGGTGGATGGAGCAGCCAAGTAATTTCGTTGTCCCCGAGAGGGGGCAATGACAATAAAGATATTATTATTATTATTATTATTATTATTATTATTATTATTATTATTTTATTTTTTTAAAGGTTTTATTTTGTTCTTAAGGGGAGGGGTCAGGGCTGCCGGGGAGTGGGTCCCAGCCAACAAAATGGCTGGGGCATGTTCCACAGGGGGGATGCACTGGGACAACTGATATCAGTGATCACGGACAGGAGGAGGAGTTACGCTAAGACCAGACCATGTCGTTACAGAGGAGGCAGGTTTAGTCGTTGCTTAACGACTATCCCTGCCTCCGGGTCTGGTCCTGACCGGATGGATACTAGAATCAGCAAGGGATACCCACATGACCTGAAAGTGTTGCTGTGCAATGCCAGGTCAATGATGAATAAAACCACTGCCATCCACGACCTGATTGTGGATGGAGGATTTGACCTGGCATGTGTGACAGAGACCTGGTTGGATGAAGCAGATGGGCCTGTCCTTGCCGCTGCTTGCCCACCAGGTTTCTCTTACGCACAGCAACCTAGGTCATGTGGGCGGGGAGGGGGGGTTGCAGTGATTTTTAGGAAGTCATTAGTCTGCACCAGGCGTCCTATTGGGAAGACCCAGTTTTCTGAGTGCATGTTCTGGAAGCTGGGCAGTAGGGGCAGTACAGGATTCCTTTTGGTGTACCGACCTCCCCGCTGCACCAAGGATTCCCTGCCCGAGCTGCTTCAGGTCGTGGCGGATGTTCTCCTGGAGACACCTAGCTTGGTCGCCCTAGGGGATTTTAACATCCATGCCGATACGACCTTACAAGGGGCTGCTCGGGACTTCGTGGAAAGCATGGCCTCCATGGGGCTGTCCCTGAATACGTTTGGCCCAACTCATAGCCGTGGACATGCCTTAGACTTGGTGTTCACCTCTATGGTTGTTGGTGATCTGACACTAACTAAAAGCGAAACAAAAGAAGTGCCATGGTCAGATCACTTCCTGGTGCAACTGGACTTCTCTGCAACCCTTCCCCTCTGCAGGGAGGTGGGACAAATTCGGATGGTCCGCCCCCGCCACTTAATGGATCCAATTGGCTTCCAGAGAGTGGTAGGGGATGTTTTATCCCATGTTGATGGCCTTTCAGCTGATTCCCTGGTGGCACGCTGGAATGCGGAGTTAACCAGGGCTATCGACTGTCTGGCTCCGAAGCGCCCTCTCTGATTGCATGGAGCCCAAAGAGCCCCGTGGTTTTCTTTGGAGCTGAGGGCGATGAAACAATCGCTGAGACGGCTAGAGCGCCGGTGGCGGATAACTCATTCTGAAGCTGACCGGACATGGGTTAGAGCTCAATGTCGAGCCTACCAAGTGGCGATAGCAACGGAGAAGAAGACTTTCTTCACCGCCTCTATTGCATCTGCGGAAAACGGCAGCAGGAGACTCTTTCAGGTGGTTCGCAATTTAGCGGAACCACCTGTTACATCGGGGACCAGTACGGGCCACATGATCTTTTGCAAAGTTTTTTGCAGATAAAGTCGCTCAGATTCGGGAAGAGGTAGACGCCACCATGGGAGCAGGGCCGGAGCGGGAGAGTGCTAGAGTCCTGTCTAGTCAAATTGTTTTGTTTTTTTTTAAATCATATTTATTAAAGTTTCCAAGATACAAAAGATAAAAATACCAAGAAAAAAGAAAATTAAAATACATTTGAAACCTTACTTTCATTACCAACTTTCTGGGACTCCCCCATCCCCCTCCCTACCGTATTCCCCTTTCATTAATTTGGTTCTACAAGCTCTTTAATTTATTTATTTTTATGATATTTAACTTCAAACATCCAATCTAAAAACGGCCCCAAGGGCCTTTAGCTTCCTTGGTCTTTAAGGCTCCCCCCATTGTTCTTTCCATGTCGTAGTCAGTCCTTTGTTCTTTTTTTCTCACTTTCTCAGGTTTCTTGTCCTGTTCCGCTGCTAAAACGTTCTAATTCAGAAATTTGGTACCTCTACAGGGGTTATTGTTGTTCAGGAACAAAAACTTACGTCCAGTCCCTTCCTTTCTTCAATAGAAAATTCTATTGTCTCCTTTAATATAAACACCCCTGTAGACGAAATACTGTTTCAGTTTTGCAGCTTTCCCAGGAGATAACAAGTCCTGTACGATTCCAAGAGTATTTTTCCACTTACGACCGTTCTTGTAATATCCCGAAACCCCTCTAGGGGGATTGTGATAACTTTGTTTCCTCTGATCCAAAAGTCCGATTGTTGTTCCTTATTTTCGAGTTTATATCCAAATTGTAGCAAATTGTAACAAAATTAACTAGCAAAGTCCTCATGGCAAAGTCCTCTTTAAATTCTCCAACTTTGACAGCTACTTTGACAGCCGTCAAAGTCTCCGTCTCTCTTCACCAGGCTCTCTCGCAAATCGCCCCAGTTCCCAGGGGGGGGGGTTACATTTTCCTTCTCACCCTCCACTCTTCTCCTCCAGCACAGTTCTTGTAATTTCCCATCGTGGAATTATTAATTTTTGTCAGAAATACGCTTCTCTCTCGACCTTGGTTACCCAGTCCTTGTTTTAGAATGTTTACGATAGGGGGGGGGCTGACTTCCTTTTTGGATCTCCCCCGCTCGTGCCAAATCCGAAAAAAATTCTTTTTTTCTCCTTTTAAACCCGGTTTCCGAATTACTCACGGGTTGTTGTTGATAGTCCGAATTTTCAATAGAAGAAGTCAGCGCTCTCCGTCGAATGGCATGCGGCTTCGCTCGGCAGGGAAAGCAGAGGACTCACAGCACCACGCTACTCCCCGGCACCCGTTCCGTAGCCTTTAAAAAGGCTCCTTCACGAGTCGGGAGGGCGCTAACGGTGCCAGCCGAGTCACCCATGTCCACGGGCTCCGTGCCCGTGGTTTTTAAGGGTCCCCGCGTCACCGGCGCGGTAGGACCCAGCCCCTGCCGAGCAGACTCCCTCCGGAGCTCGGAGGGAGTCCGCCATTCGGCAATGGCGCCAACCCGGAAGTCCTGTCTAGTCAAATTGTGTGGGATCAATTCCAATCTGTTACCTCCGAGGATGTGGACAGGCTGCTTGGACGAGTGAAACCAACCACCTGTCTCCTTGATCCTTGCCCATCCTGGCTTATAAAAGCGAGCCGGGAAGGGCTGGGTGATGGGCTTCGTGGGGTGGTGAATGCTTCCCTCTGTGAGGGAGCCTTCCCAGACCCGCTGAAAGAGGCGGTTATTGAACCGCTTCTTAAAAAACCATCTTTAGATGCGGCCACGATGGCCAACTATCGCCCAGTCTCAAATCTTCCATTCTTGGGCAAGGTGATTGAGCGAGTGGTTGCTGAACAACTCCAGGCACGCCTGGAAGAAGCGGACCATTTGGATCCCTTCCAGTCGGGATTCAGGCCTCACCATGGGACTGAAACTGCCTTGGTCGCATTGGTTGATGATCTCCGGTGGGCTAGGGACAAAGGTGAGAGCTGTTTCCTAGTTCTGCTGGATCTCTCAGCGGCGTTTGATACCATCGACCATAACATCCTTCTGGACCGTCTTGAGGGGCTGGGAGCTGGGGGCACTGTTATACAGTGGTTCCGCTCCTTCCTCCTGGGCCGTGTTCAGAAAATGGTGGTGGGGGATGAGTGTTCAGACCCCTGGGCTCTCACTTGTGGGGTGCCTCAGGGTTCTGTCCTCTCCCCCATGCTTTTCAACATCTACATGAAGCCGCTGGGAGAGATCATCAGGGGATTTGGGCTGGGTGTTCATCAGTATGCAGATGATACCCAGCTCTACCTCTCTTTCAAATCAGAACCAGTGAAGGCGGTGAAGGTCCTGTGTGAGTGTCTGGAGGCGGTTGCAGGATGGATGACAGCTAACAGATTGAGGTTGAACCCTGACAAGACAGAAGTACTGTTTTTGGGGGACAGGAGGCGGGCAGGTGTGGAGGATTCCCTGGTCTTGAATGGGGTAACTTTGCCCCTGAAGGACCAGGTGCGTAGCCTGGGAGTCATTTTGGACTCACAGCTGTCCATGGAGGCACAGGTCAAATCTGTGTCCAGGGCAGCTGTGTACCAGCTCCATCTGGTACGTAGGCTGAGACCCTATCTGCCCGCGGACTGCCTCGCCAGAGTGGTGCATGCTCTGGTTATCTCCCGCTTGGACTACTGCAATTCGCTCTACGTGGGGCTACCTCTGAAGGTGACGTGGAAACTACAACTAATCCAGAATGGGGCAGCTAGACTGGTGACTGGGGGCAGCCGCCGAGACCACATAACACCGGTCTTGAAAGACCTACATTGGCTCCCAATACGTTTCTGAGCACAATTCAAAGTGTTGGTGCTGACCTTTAAATCCCTAAACGGCCTTGGTCCAGTATACCTGAAGGAGCGTCTCCACCCCCATCGTTCAGCCCGGACACTGAGGTCCAGCACCGAGGGCCTTCTGGTGGTTCCCTCACAGCGAGAAGCCAAGTTACAGGGAACCAGGCAGAGGGCCTTCTCAGTAGTGGCGCCCTCGCTGTGGAATGCCCTCCCACCAGATGTCAAAGAGAACAACAACTACCAGACTTTTAGAATACATCGGAAAGCAGCCCAGTTTAGGGAGGCTTTTAATGTTTGATGTAGTACAGTATTTTTTCTTTTATATTTTTTTTTTGGAAGCCGCCCAGAGTGGCTGGGGAAGCCCAGCCAGATGGGCGGGGTATAAATAATAAATAATTATTATTATTATTATTATTATTATTATTATTATTATTATTCTTATTCTTTATGCTGAGCTCTCTGGTCAGGATCCAGCAACGTCCACGCCTTGTCTGTGAAACAAACAGCAACATCTTCACCTGAACACTCCCCATCAGAAGTTATCTCAATCTGGTTGGTCTAAATTTAAATTTATACGTAAATCTCTTTCTTCCCTTTGAACCCCCCCTCCCATTTTCATGATAAGACCAACTCTGTATTGTTTCATTGGTAACAGAAGAGGAAAATGACTATTACTCACTTAATCTAAGCACAACGGCCACAAGAGCTCCAGTCTAGGCATTTGGCTCTGCGATGTTGAATGTTCTCTGTGCTCTCCTGTTTCCCCTTTTTTTGTTTCAGTTGAAAGCAATTCATGCACCCAGGACTCATACACTGACCACTAATGATGAACTATGTGTTATAGATACTCCTGCAAATTTATTCTGCTATGTTTGAGATATACAGACTCAGCCTACATATTTGTATCATTCCATTATTCCTATCTTCCTTGTTTTATAAAGTTAATAAAAGTTATACAAAAAGAAGAGAAAAAGGCAACACACGGAGGCCCCATCTGAGTTCACACTGCACAGCAGGATCAGGTTCCTTTAAGGAGTCCAGTGCTGCGCGATGGATCAGTGAGTTGTCAGAGATTGGTAGGGCATTCAGATCACAGAACTGGTTTTAGACCTTTTGAGCTGCCAATACATCGCGTTGGCCGGGGAGCTGTGATCTATTCCTAGCTGAAATTGCCTGCAGATGACAAAGGCGCACCTGAGGTTATATTATGAAGCTGCGGCCTTCTGCTGGATGAAGGATTGGCTACTTCTTGAGAACACTGATGTCCTAGATCTGGAAGGGTTCGACAATGCTTTTGGTTGGCATGCATATTTGTGGTACGACAAGGTAAAAATTCATAAAATGTTCAAAAACCATATTGTCAGAAGAGCAATATTTATGGTCTGGATAAAATACAAAGACTTATTAGAGGGTAAGACCCCGAGGTGGCTATCACCAGTGGAGGCCAAGGCTCGAAAAAGACCCAATATGGAGGCCAATTGGCCGAAATATTGGGAAATAATAGAAAAAATTGGAGACAATTGGAGGCTGCAGAGCTTGGAGAAATTAAAGAATAAGGTGCGAGATTGGTTACATTACGCTCAAATTCAAGAGGTTTTCAAAATAGACAAAAAAGTTGGGTTCCAGGTGGATAAATCGAAATTAGAGACGGAATTGTTAGAACCAAAAACTAAGATACTTTCGAGAATGTATAACTTGCTGCTTAAATGGAACACACAAGATGAGACAGTCAAATCAGCCATTATAAAATGGGCACAGGATGTTGGGTATAACATTATGTTTGAAGACTGGGAAAGGTTATGGACCACCGGAATAAAATTCACGGCATGTAATGCCTTGAAGGAAAACATTATGAAAATGATATATAGGTGGTACATGACCCCAGTCAAGCTTGCTAAGATATATCATCTGTCTGACAATAAATGTTGGAAATGTAAGGAGGCTGAAGGGACATTCTTTCACCTCTGGTGGACCTGTCCAAAAGTGAAGGCCTTCTGGGAAATGATCTATAATGAGTTAAAAAAGGTGTTCAAGTACACCTTTCCCAAGAAACCAGAGGCCTTCCTCCTGGGCATTGTCGGCCAGAAGGTGTCAAAGAAGGATAGAACTTTTTTTATGTATGCAACTACAGCAGCAAGAATTCTTATCGCAAAGTACTGGAAGATACAAGATCTACCCACACTGGAAGAGTGGCAGACGCAATTGATGGACTATATGGAATTGGCTGAAATGACTGGCAGAATCCGAGATTTGGGAGAAGAAACAATGGAAGAGGACTGGAAAAAATTTAAGGACTATTTGCAAAATACTATAAGCTGTACGAATGTTAAGAATGTGCATGATTTGGAAACTTTAGCTTCAGCAACTAGATTTGATGAACTGGAAATTAAGTTATAAGAAAGACAAGGTGGAAATTTGAAGTAATTTTATTATGTTTATTTTAAGGCATAAGTGATTGAGAAACAGTATTGTGGATTTAGAAACATAATACTGGAAAGATACAGTAAGGTATGAAACAAGGTAACAATTTGCTGATGTTTTTATTGTAAGGAACGCAGGGTTTGGAAGATGTGGGGAAGTCTAGTTGGATTGGTAAAAACGTTTGGAAGGTTGGATTTTTTTATATACTTCTTTTTCTTTTTTTGTTTCTTTTCTTCTTTTCTGTATTACATTTCTGACTATGTACAAGAAAACTTAATAAAAATATTTATAAAAAAAAAAACAGATGACAAAGGCGCAGGCAGGCAGGTGGGGGAGCCCGAAAAGGTGCTCCCCTTCTCCATCCCCATCTATCCGCCTGCCTGCCTCCCCCACCCCCAAGCTGAGCAAGCCCCAATTCCTCTCTGGCTCCATCCCTCCAGGTCCCCATCTCCCCTCCCCTGGGACTCACCAGATCTCTCGGAGGTCCCTGGGAGGGAACGCTCAGAGGTTGTGGGGAGGGATGCAGGAGACAAGCCTGACCAGGTCAACCGTCCATCTTCCTCCTTCCATCCTCGCTAGCTCTGCAGGATCCGTCTCTTTCATCCTTCCTGAGGAGTCAAGGAGCCAAAAGAAGCTGCAGGGTCCTGGGAGAGAGGAAGAAGCAAAGGGAGCCTCAGAGGCCCTGCAGGGATTCTCCTGCCCTAGATATTCTCCTGCCCCTGGAGAAGCACAAATGGGGCAGCCCCTTCTCATCAGAAGCCCCATTTGTAAACATCTCCAGTCCTTGCAGTTTCCCGTTTGCTAATCACCCCACTTCATAAGGATGGCAGGGTCTGCACAATAGTGACCTGAGAGTTGATCCCATTGAACTCATTGGGGCTTATGGACAGAACTTGGTGTAAAAACCAGTCACCTTCCTGTCCCCAAGCCTGAAAACTGCAACCCCAGAGCATGGGCAGAAAATAGCAGAGTAGCTAGTACAGTGGCACCTCAGGTTAAGTACTTAATGCGTTCCAGAGGTCCGTACTTAACCTGAAACTGTTCTTAACCTGAAGCACCACTTTAGCTAATGGGGCCTCCTGCTGCCACTGTGCCACTGGAGCACAATTTCTGTTCTCACCCTGAAGCAAAGTTCTTAACCTGAAGCACTATTTCTGGGTTCACGGAGTCTGTAACCTGAAGCATATGGAACCCGAGGTACCACTGTACATGTGCTGTAGGTGCCTGCATGCTGGGTTCTTTGTATGCAGAGCCCAGTTCACAATCTTTGAGCTCTCTCATTGCAAGCCAGGCAGGTGTTGTGGCCATATTTGCCTCTTGCATGGGGACCAAATCTTCAGGGAAGCTCTTCATCTCCAATTGGTAGGAAAGAGGGTTCATTAACCTGCTGGTGGGGGGAGGTGGCTTTTCAGCCCATCAGTTCAACTCATGCTGGAATATCTGGTGGGCTGGATCTGGAGCACAAAGGGCCAAGTTCTACTTGCATGAGCCCTTGTGTTCCTTCTTCAAACTCATTAGGCAGGAACGTCAGAGGTCCAATCTGGAGAATATTTCATTCTGGGCTACTTATGGCAGAGCACAGAAGGCATGCAATCCATTCTTTTCAGTTCTGTCAGCAAGGTCAAGTGCAAGGAACCCGGGGTCTTTGAGTTAGGGGGTTCCTTGGGGTCCAGGTCAGCTGGCTAGTCTGGATTGTCACCTGCAGAATCTTTGTCAACTAAAGGACAATAGTCCGCCTTGGATTGAGGACTTTTTGGAGGTGTTGCTGAATGTGGAAGCAGAGGAGCTGGTGATGCCACACTTTTGAATAATCTTGAGACTAATACACCACTCCTCCTTAGATATTCTCTGTGCTTATACACCATCTTCACAAACTTTACGCTCCTCTTGTGACAAGATTCCCAAAGGCTTAGGGTAGCTTGAGAGAAGTAGCTTATTTTGAGACAGCACCCATTTCCAATTCCTTTTTATGAAAACCCTCTCCCTAGTTGGTTTGGTTTTGGCTTTTGACAGGACATCAGACCATTTGATAACCTTGCATATTGTTTCATATTGATATAAGGATCTGGTGTGCAGATTCCAGTAGAGTACAAACTTCGAAAGTCTTCTGTCTGGACAAGAGGTACACTCAAGCAGGTTAAAAAGTTTTTGTAAGTCAACTTTTTTATGTTGCACTATTTTGTAATTTTTAACATTAGTTCCTCTACTTGTTTAGCCTGGATTTGGCCTTGAGTCGCTTGAGCTCCTGGTCTCAGTGCCAGAGATGACTTAGCAGTTGAGCTGCCTGGGCCCAAAACCTCTTTCTGCTCATCCTTAGAGCTGCTGAGAGATCCTATAAGGTCAGTAATAGGATCTGGCTCCCGCTGTTTCTTAGCCACCTCCTCATTTTCTTATTCACGTAAAATTGAGTAATTTTTGCTTGTGCTTTCTTCAGAGAAGCTCTCTTTGGAGGAGGGTCTGTGACACTTGGGGAGAGAACATTAATTCCTCATCAAGTTTCCTGATATCTTTAATAATAATAATAATAATAATAATAATCCTAGCCTGAGAAAGAAACTGAGCCTGAAATGACTGAAGAATGCAAATGAATGTTTGTGAAAGAGGAAGAAGGGAAGGGAGTTACTGCCTTTTTTGGCTGGTAATAGCTAACGTATTTATGGGACCCGGAGATTCGAAAAGCCTGGCTCTTTCCAGGGATGGATTTAATTTGGCTCAGTCATGGAATCCGCTCCTTCTCCAAGCTCAGTCATTTCTTTGCTCAACCAAAAACAGAAGCAGAAAGGGAAACAGAAAATTAGACAGGATGTACCTCCATGTCCCTGAGATCTCTGAAGCCTACATGGAAGAAGGCCTGGGCAGCTCAGAGCAGCCTCCTCATGGTTGGAAAAGGCAGGACTGGTGGAAGAATATTCCCAGGCAGAACAGGAGATGCATCTCCTATGGAGAGTTGTGGGTGTGTTAACATCTCAGGTGCTGCAGGTGGCGCTATGGGGCTCCCTCAAAAGAGAGGAGGTTTGTCCTACAGAGATCTGTATGGAATTTCAAAACTGATCTCATGATCCAGCAGGGAGCCTTACCAGAGAGGCCACGATCCCAGGATTCTCCTCCTTGACTTCCTTCTGCAGAGCTCTCTGGTCAGGATCCAGCAAAGCCCAGTCCTCCTCTGTGAAAGGAACAGCTACGTCTTCAAAGCACACCGGACCCTAAGGGAAAAAGGGAGAAGAAAGATGATATTTTTCTACACTTGCTCTGTTCTTTTCTGCCTCTTAATAGCTGCATTGTTTAAACATTATTCATTTCCTTCATGCTTATTTCAGTATCTTAATGGAGCAATTTTGTTGTGTATTTAAATGATGGGGGAGAGACATGTGTTGTTGCATCTGGGACACAGGAAGTGGTCTGGAGATGCAGACGGGCTTTTCTCCTCCCTGTGCTCCCCCACGTGGGAATGTCCCTCTCTGGCTGCAGCCTCTGTTCCCAAAGGTGACTTTTCCCTCCCTCTGAAGGGGGTTTATTTCCTTGACCCAAAGCCCCCTCCCCAAAAAGGAAGGCAGCATCTGGATCCATAGGAAGAGCAGAGCTGCATATTTCCTGCGATCTTCCCCCCTCCCTGGCTTGGCAGAGAGGACAAAGGAGGACCCTCTGCTCCCCGACTTGGGGGTCTCCCCCCACCGCGCATGATCTGAGCAGGGACCCCCACGCCCCCTCCCTGCCCCCCTGGGACCCCCTTCTCCCCATTGCACCCTCAGGGGGGAGAGAGAGGAGACTCACCCGAGTCCAGGAGGGGCTTTTGCAAAGGAGAGAGAAGAAAGCAGGGAGGGAGGGGGAGGGGGGAATTTAGCCATGGAGGACCTTGCCCCCTCCCCTCCCCTTCCCGTCCTCTCTAGGACTCCAGCTCCGCTCCTCTTAACCCTTGCCACACCCAGGGGTCCCCTCAGCCCTCCTTCTTGGGGGTCTCCCTCCGCTCCCCCTCTCAGTCCGCCCCCCACACCCAGGGGGTCCCCTCAGCCCTCCTTCTTGGGGGTCTCCCTCCGCTCCCCCTCTCAGTCCGCCCCCCACACCCAGGGGGTCCCCTCAGCCCTCCTTCTTGGGGGTCTCCCTCCGCTCCCCCTCTCAGTCCGCCCCCCACACCCAGGGGGTCCCCTCAGCCCTCCTTCTTGGGGGGTCTCTCTCCGCCCCCCACACCCAGGGGTCCCCTCAGCCCTCCTTCTTGGGGGTCTCTCTCCGCCCCCCACACCCAGGGGGTCCCCTCAGCCCTCCTTCTTGGGGGTCTCTCTCCGCCCCCACACCCAGGGGGTCCTCTCAGCCCTCCTTCTTGGGGGTCTCTCTCCGCCCCCCACACCCAGGGGGTCCCCTCAGCCCTCCTTCTTGGGGGTCTCCCTCCGCCCCCCACACCCAGGGGGCCCCCTCAGCCCTCCTTCTTGGGGGTCTCCCTTCCTTCCCCCCACCTTCCCCTCCAAGCTCCCCCTCAGAAAAGCCGCCTTGCCTTTTCCCGCCAAAAGGGCTGGCTCCGCCCCCCGCTGGCTTGGCAGCCAATCAGAGCGAGGCTCCCGCCCCCTGGGAGAATTTCTGAGGGACGAAGTCCGCTGACTGGCCTGGCTCTGCTGTCCATCACAGGCCCAACCAAGGGGGGCATCCGGCAGACTCCCTATATCTCTAGAGATCATCTACGCCTGTCAGTTACCTGTCAATCCATTTTAGGGTTTGAGATCATTTGAAATAACTGTGCCGGGTGCCAGAGCCCTGCGGGGCCTAAGTTTAAGAAACAGTAGTAATAAATGGATGGCGGACAAGTCTGGGAAGGGGCGAGAGGCCCCCCCTGCCCCCCTCCAGGCTCCTCTCAGGTTCATCCAGGGTCCAAAGCCGCCTCCATTTTGGGGGGGCCAGGAAGTGAGTGGCCCCTGCAGCTTCGCCTGCTGGAAAGGGGGCCACATGCCAGAGGCCAGCCTGGCAGGGTTGTTGTGGAAGGAGGAGCTCCTGGGAGGAAAGGAGGGGCCAGGGAAGTGCCATTCTGTCAGTAAAGCGCCTCCGTCCCTCACTCCTCCTCCAAACGAGAACCAGGGGGGTGTATATATTAGGTAGGTAGGTAGGTAGGTGATAGATAGATAGATAGATAGATAGATAGATAGATAGATGTGTATACAACTGTTACGGAAAATCTGGGTGCGGGGTTACTCTGCCACCCAGCTCGTCGGACCAAGTCCGCGGGTCCCTGCGGAGGAAAAATGAGCTCAGCCGGACGCAGGCGCAAACTACAGAAGATCCGAGTTTATTGCGCAACAGGTTCAAGGCGAGATTGAACCCCGAGTAGGGGGTGACAGGAGTTTTTGAAACTTCCCTCCATGTCCCAGAATACAGTGCGGAATACATCATTATTGCGTCATGAATACATTAGAAATAGGTTGGCTTACACAGGTGACATCATGAATATATTACAGAAAGGTGGGATTTCACGGATTAGCATTTCGGGGAAGGGAGGGGGAGTATGCAGAGTGAGAGATATGCAAAGATAAACACTTCCTGAGTACCGGTGATGATGAAACAATAGTCCAGATATGCATCGTCTGCCACCGGCATTGCCCGGAGGAAGGGCTCGGCAGAACGATCTGACAGGATTAGGGTCTTCCTGAGTACGTGACCTGCTGCTTCGGGGATTATGGAGGCAGGGGTAGCACCATGGAGTCCTGAGGGAACTGAGTCGATTGACACCAAAACCAAGGAAATCGGAGCTGTGGTTGATTTTATATGAATTTAAGAAGTTTTCGCCTGTTCTAGTCCATTCGTATAGCAATGATTGAAGTCGGAAATAAAATGGTTACATTGTTGCCAGTTTTGACACTTTTACGAGTCCACGAGTTTCGATTCCATTGTTCTCCCAGCGGGGAGCCGTCAGCGGCTTGTCAAGAGGTTAAATGAGGCGTGCAGGGGCTCGCTGAGCTGACTCTGCAGAGCGGATGCACGGTTCTGATTGGCTGGGATGCGGCCATTGAAACGGATGGGAGCGCAGTTTGATACGGTCAACCCATGATAGAGATAGAGCGGGAAGGAGGCTTAGAGAAAGATGGTGGGCTTATTTTGCCCGTATAGAGAAAGAGATAGGCATCTTATTTAAAGGACCAGGGGTATAGTGTGGTGCTTGTGTCACGGTGTGGGGCTTAGGGGCCTGGGCAAAGCTGGGCGCCGTCGAGGTCATCGCCTCTGATCCTTTGGTGGGCAGTGGAGGGGTGCGGGAAGGTACCCCCCCTCCTTTCCGTATCAATAACAGACAGGCACAATCCAAGATGGCCCTTCCTCCCGCTCCAAACATAGAAGGTCCGGTTGCCCTGACCCAACATGGCCTCTGCTCTTTCTGGCCCCCGTGGGAGCCTCAACTCCGGGACGGCCTCCTCGCGCGGTGAATGGAGGGGCGAAGTCAACTTACACTTGGACTTGGAGGCTGTCAGGGCCTGAAGCGCAGCAGGACAGGCCCAGCTTTTCTCCAGCTCCGCTTGCCCCAAAGCAGCTGCTCCCCTTCAGGCCGATGTTCCCCTTCCTAGAAATGGGGGCCTGGTGCTTCCCTCGCTTTCTGCTCCCGTCCCTGAGTACTTCCACCATTCCATGCTTTGGACGCAGCCCCGCTTCCCTGGCGGAACAGCAGGATTAAGGGCACCAGGAATATCTCCCCTTTACGAACTCCAGAGGTGACAAGATTGTGACAAGATTCCCAAAGGCTGAGGGTAGCTTGAGAGAACTAGCCTCTTTTGAGACAGCACCAATTTCCATTTCTTCTGGATCAAAACCCACAGACGCTCAGCTAGGATTTTTCCAGAAGGTTTTACCAGTATCTATCAGGATGGTAAGAATTTTATTACAGTGAGCCAGAAAGGATGTTATGTGTTCCATGTCCTCTGTCAGTGGTACAAGCTATCCAGTTGTAGCAGGAACCCCCCCACCCCAATCATTCTGTTTGTACGAACTTCACACACACTCACACTCACACACTACATACGCCACATTTCCGTTATAAATTCATAGAAAAATCAACCATACATCGGATTTGCACTGTTCCATTTTTATTTTACTCCATATGACAAGGACTATCAGAGGGGGGTGGCTTGGTTCTTGTCAGCCATAATCCCTTCACCATCCCAGCACATCCACAGGAGCCCTGCCCAGTTGCTATGTCAACCCTGATAATCCCAGACAGAAGACAATCAAAATCACAAAGAACTTGCATATGGGAGTGGATTCAGCATGGACTGAAACAAAGGACAATGATCAGATCTTCCTTCTGGGGGCAGGAAACTGCAAACTCCCCTTTGTCTCCTGGAAGTGTCTCATGGGGAGGGGGAAAGGAGGAACCAGCCAGGTGACAGGACACTCAGGTTACCACCACAACTCCTCCCTCAACCCCTCCTTTCTGTAATGTATGCATGATGTCAACCCCTTCTGTAATGTATGCATGATGTCAACCCCTCCTTTCTGTAATGTATGCATGATGTTTCTGGGGGTGGGCTGGACCTGGAGGATGGGAATTTCAAACGTTTTTATAAGGTCTTGCAGACCATCTTTCTGGGTCTTTCCTCTCTCCTGCAAGTGAGGGGAACACCCTGTTGCAACAGTTCAATCAAGGCCAAGCCTACAGGCTGCTGTTTTGCTCCAAGTTATCCTGGTTGGTGTCTTTACTTTTTGTCCAAGGGAGCCCTCAGATTTTTCCGGTAACACAGTGACTGATAATCCCTCATTTCTCCGAAAAGGTTGGGAGAAGGAGTCTTCTATCCTTGCTTTAGCATTTCCTGAGGATACACCTGAAATTTGCTTTCACATTAGTTTGTCTACTTGTTTAGCCTGAAAAGGGGAGAGACGTGTGTTGTTGCATCTGGGACAGAGGAAGTGGTCCGGTTGTGAAGATGCAGACGGGCTTTTCTTCTCCCTGTGCTCCCCCCACGTGGGAATGTTCCCCTCTGTCTACATCCTCTGTTCACAAAGGTGACTTTTCCCTCAATTTGAAGGGGGTTTATTTTATTTACCCAAATCCCCCTCCCCCAAAAGGAAGGCAGCATCTGGATCCCAAGGAAGAACAGCTGCAGTCCTCCTGTGGCCTTATGAGGCTTTGCCCTCAGGTGGGAAAAATATTGCGCCCGGGAAAGGGAAAATGGGAGTCAACAGACACCCAAGGAATAGTTTCGGAGAAAAAGCTTTATTTCTACCATCCATGAACTGGTAGAAGGAGCAAGTGTGATAACTCACAAACAAGCACGAGTTCACAGCCATTTGCACATAGCATATATTCCCCTACCAGTTCCCTCCCCTTTCTCCTCCTCATGAAAAGTTCTGCCCCATGTCTCCTGAGCATGAACAGAAAGTTCCTGTCTTGGGACTATTTTGGACTGTTCCCAGGAAAAGGGGGTGAGAAACCAAAGGGGGTTTCAGAGTGTTCAGATATGTTTCATTCTCCTGTAAGAAAGCTGCAATCTGGTTTTAACAAGGCCACTGGCCTTAGAAAGAAAAAGGCTTTGAGAAGCAAAGGACTCTGTTCTGCACCTTCGCTTCAGTCTTTTAGTTACAGCAAGAGCAATATGCTTAGCTAATGCTTTTAGCCTTAGAAGGGGGGGGGGAAGCTTTGAGAGTGCAGTTTGAGAGAGCCTGAGGCGAGGCTTGGAGGCCTGGCTGGGGGGGGGGAGGATTCACAAAGAGTTTTAGGGTTTTTAGGGTAACCGGACTGTCTTTCTTCACTCCTGTGAACTAGCCCCTCCCTGGCTTGGCAGAGAGGACAAGGGAGGACCCTCCGCTCCCTGACTTGGGGGTCTCCGCCCCCACCAGGCATGATCTGAACAGGGACCCCCATGCCCCTCTCTGCACCCCGGGTAGTGGCATAACAAGGTCAGGGGGTGCCTGGTGTGGAAAAGTTTTTGTCACCTCCCCAATATTGACCTCTATTTTTTGTCTGCAAAAATGTTTTGACTTTATTTCACATTTTCTTACAAAGGATTGTGGATTCTGGGCCTCTGATAACAAGTCGGCCACTGTGGACAGTTATTTAAATCTACAGGATGCATTGTGTTTTGGCTTGTGCTATTTTATTTATATTTATTGTTTATTTATTTCATAAAATTTATTTTAAACAACCTGAAAAGTTGTTTACCAATACAAAAAACACCACCACCACCACAGCAATAAAATCAATAAAAATTAACAACCCTGCTTTAAAACACAGAAAAGCTAAAATATTAAAAGAGATTAAAATTACTTCAGCTTCCTAATGCTTTTAGCAGGTGCCACAAAAGCGTCTAGCAGAGGCACGCGCTTTATTGCAAGAGGCGGGGAGTTCCAAAGGGCAGGTGCTGCCACACTAAGCCACGCAGTGCTGGAAAGGGGGTGAAAGGCAAGCGGCCAGCCTGGCAAGGTTGTTGTGGAAGGAGGAGCTCCTGGGAGGAAAGGAGGTGCCGTGGAAATGCCATTCTAGAAGAAAAGAGCCTCCGTCTCTCACGCCTCCTCCAAACCAGAGCCAGGCGTGTGTGTGAGTGTAAACAAATAGAGTGAGGGGGGAAAGTATTTGATCCCCCGCTAAATTTGGTTTTTTTGCCCTCTAATGAAGAAATGCCTAGTCCACAATTTTAATGGTAGGTTTATTGTAGCTGTGAGAGACAGAATAACAACTGGGAAACCCAGAAGACAAAAGTCAAAGATTGATGAGGTTTATTTTATGTTTTTGTTCTTGTTCCTACTTTTCTCTCTTTTATTTATTCCCAATATCTGATGAGGTTGTTTTTTTGTTTGTTTGTTCTTGTTCCTACTTTTCTCTCTTTTATTTATTCCCAATATCATCCCGATCTTAATCCTTTATCTTATCTTGACAGCCACTGGTATGCAACTTTCATCATATTTAACAGATCTACATGTAAATTAACATGCAAGAGGAAAATTGTGCTCTTCTTCTTGTTGTCCCTCAATTGTTTTCGGTGCAGTCCCTCCTCAGAAGGCCCTATTTCATTCCACCGTCTTACCTTCCAGGACTCTGGGCTGTCTTCCAGATTTCCTTTGTTTAGTTAAAATTAAGACACATGTAATGTATTTTAATGGACTGATATTTTCCCAAACCAAAGAATCTTCTGTAAGAGACCACACTGTGCAATAGATTTCACAGTTAATACTTGTTTGGTTCCTCTACAATCCAAGCTTGCTCCCCCTGGGCCCTAAGGGAAGCTTACAAAGATCAAAGATTCACCTTCACTTTTATAAATCCATATACGACAAAAGTCCATGCAAGCAGATGTGGTTTCCTGTGTGAAATATTCCAAAGTTGTAATCTGTCAGTTGTCTGCAGCCCCCTTTGAGAGGGACCCAATTTTCAACCCCGTATAAATATTTGGTGGGCAATGAATGAATCTTTTCCCACATTCCAAACACTAAGACGTTTTCTCTCTTGTATGGATTCTTTGATGGGAATTGAGATCACCACTCTGACGAAAGCTCTTTCCACATTCCAAGCACTGATAGGGTTTCTCCCCTGTATGTATTCGTCGATGGGAAGTGAGCGTCCCCCTTTGACAGAAGCTCTTTCCACATTCCATGCACTGATAGGGTTTTTCCCCTGTATGAATTCTTTGGTGGGAAGTGAGATGACCCTTTCGATTGAAGCTCTTTCCACATTCCAAGCACTGATAGGGTTTCTCCCCTGTATGAATTCTTTGGTGGAAAGTGAGTTCACATCTCACACGAAAGCTCTTCCCACATTCGAAGCACTGATAGGGTTTCTCCCCTTTATGGATTCTTTGATGAGAAGTGAGATGACCCTTTCGATTGAAGCTCTTTCCACATTCCAAGCACTGATAGGGTTTCTCCCCTGTATGAATTCTTTGGTGGAAAGTGAGTTCACATCTCACACGAAAGCTCTTCCCACATTCGAAGCACTGATAGGGTTTCTCCCCTGTATGGATTCTTTGATGGGAATTGAGATCACCACTCTGATGAAAGCTCTTTCCACATTCCAAGCACTGATAGGGTTTCTCCCCTGTATGAATTCGTTGATGGAAAGTGAGATTGGCGCTCTGCCTGAAGCTCTTTCCACATTCCAAGCACTTATAGGGTTTCTCCCCTGTATGTATTCGTTGATGGGTTTTGAGATTCGAGCTTTTACTGAAGCGCTTTCCACATTCCGAGCACTGATAGGGTTTTCCCCCTGTATGAATTCTTTGATGGGAAGTGAGATGGGTGCTTTGACTGAAGCATTTTCCACATTCCAAGCACTGATAGGGTTTCTCCCCTGTATGAATTCTTTGGTGGGAAGTGAGACTGGTGCTATGACGGAAGCATTTTCCACATTCCAAGCAATGATAGGGCTTCTCCGCTGTATGAATTTGTTGATGAGAAGTGAGACTGGTGCGATGACTGAAGCTTTTCCCACATTCCAAGCACTGATAGGGTTTTTCCCCTGTATGAATTCTTTGGTGGGAAGTGAGATCACCACTCAGACGAAAGCTCTTCCCACATTCGAAGCACTGATAGGGTTTCTCCCCTGTATGAATTCTTTGATGGGATGTGAGACTGGCTCTGTGACTGAAGCTTTTCCCACATTCCAAGCACTGATAGGGTTTTTCCCCTGTATGAATTCTTTGGTGGGAAGTGAGATTGGCTCTGTGACTGAAGCTTTTCCCACATTCCAAGCACTGATAGGGTTTTTCCCCTGTATGAATTCTTTGGTGGGAAGTGAGATCACCACTCAGACAAAAGCTCTTCCCACATTCGAAGCACTGATAGGGTTTCTCCCCTGTATGAATTCTTTGGTGGGAAGTGAGATCACCACTCACACGAAAGCTCTTTCCACATTCCAAGCACTGATATGGTTTCTCCCCTGTATGAATTCTTTGATGCACAGTGAAGTTACTCTTTTGATTGAAGCTCTTTTCACACTCCAAGCACTGATAGGGTTTCTCCCCTGTATGAATTCTTTGATGGGAAGTGAGACTATCCTTCCGATTGAAGCTCTTTTTACACTCCAAGCACTGATAGGGTTTCTCCCCTCTATGAACTCTTTGATGGGAAGTGAGATTCTGGCGGTAACTGAAGTTCTTTCCACATTCCAAGCACTGATACGATTTCTCCCTTCTCTGTGTTATTTCGTGTGAAGTGAGGCTATTCCTTCGAATGAAGCTCTTTCTTTGATGGGAGTTGGACTGGGAGCTCTGACGGATGTTCTCTCCACCCTCTGAATGTTTATATGACTTCTCCGCTATGTGGATTCTGTTGTGCTCCCCCTTGTTCTTCCCTTCTAAGTCATCACCATCTGCAATGAAGAGAGATGCTAATTAGTCTCAGGAGGAACTGGGAGCTCCAGATTATTGAACAATGTTAATGAATGCTTGTGACAGAGGAAGATCTGAAGAGAATGAGATGTGAGGCCGTCCTATAGGTTTCACTTCCTTAGTTGGCTGGTATTAACTGAGATATTGCTTGGCTTTTATCTGGGATGGATTTTGTTCTGGCTCAATCATGGAATCCACTCCATCTGCAATCACAACATGTTAGGATCCAACAGGGAGCCTTACCAAGAGAGTCCACGATCCCACCATTCTCCTCCTTGACCTCTTTATGCTGAGCTCTCTGGTCAGGATCCAGCAACGTCCACGCCTTGTCTGTGAAACAAACTGCAACATCTTCACCTGAACACTCCCCATCAGAAGTTATCTCAATCTGGTTGGTCCAAATTTTAATTGACAGATGGCAATATATACAACTTAGAAGTATATTCAACTCGGATCAAAAGAAAGGATTTGCCAAAGAATATTCAAAATTTAAAGTCACAGTGATACAGAATAACAAGAAATTGTTATTCAAAACCTATAATCTTTTACTGGACTGGGAATTGATGGAGGAAGAAGTGAAAGAAACGATGATTAAATGGTCCCAGGATCTCAGACATACTATCTATCTAGAGCAATGGGAGAAACTCTAGCGAGAGGATATACGATCTACTGCCGCATACACAATTAAAGAACATTTTGTAAAGATGTTCTGTAGGTGGTACTTAACGCCAGTTAAGCTGGCAAAGATATACAAATTGAAATCCAACCTCTGTTGGAGATGTGGTGGAGAAATAGGAACAACAATACATATGTGGTGGAGGTGTGAGGAAATTAAGAAATTTTGGATAGCAGTACATGAAGAACTAAAGAAAATGAGGAAAATATCAATAACAAAGAAACCAGAGAAATATCTCCTTGGATTTATAGCTGATGAGATACCTCGGGGGGGGGGATTTTTCTATATGCAAGTACAGCTACTAGTGATTGCTGCTAGGTGGAAGTCACAAACTATGCCCACAAAGGAGGAATGGATTTGTAAACTAAATGAATATTTAATTCTGGCAAAATTAACTGCTACTATAAGAAATCAGTCGAATCAAAAATTAAAAAAGGAGTGGAAATGTTTTGATGAATATATGGCAAAATCTTGCTCAAAAAAGATACGCTAATATGCCTAGATTAACATGTGAAGTACTGGATGGAAGAAAAATTAGTATGGAAAGATAATAAGAATATGTAGATGATTTGAGAATGTTGTAGAATGCAAAGATTATTGTAAATTGCATAATGTGGAGGAAATCGAGTGGGGGCGGAGGGAAGTGGGAGGAGGGAGAAAAGGATAATATGATGGATTGAGGAAATAGAAATGTAAATGAATGGGGGGATGGGAAGGAAATTGTGTTGGCTTTGGTACATCTGTATTGTAATACAAATGTGAAAACATTTTTTTTAAAAAACTCGTGGCTTCTAGTGCTGCGCGACGGATCAGTGTCTGACATTGGTAAGGCATTCAGATCACAGAACTGGTTTTAGACATTTTGAGCTGCTGATACATTGTGTTGGCGGGGAGCTGTGATGTATTCCTAGCTCAAATTGCCTGCAGATGACAAAAGCGTAGGCAGGCAGGTAGGTGGGGGAGGCAGAAAAGGTGCTCCCCTTCTCCATCTCCATCCGCCTGCCTGCCTCCCCCCACCCCCAAGCTGAGCAAGCCCCAATTCCTCTCCGGCTCCATCCCTCCAGGTCCCCATCTTCCCTCCCCTGGAACTCACCAGATCTCTCGGAGGTCCCTGGGAGGGAAAGCTCAGAGGTTGTGGGGAGGGATGCAGGAGACAGCCGGACCAGGTCATCCATCCATCTTCCTCCTTCCATCCTCACTAGGTTTGCAGGATCCGTCTCTTTCATCCTTCCTGAGGAGTCAAGGAGCCAAAACAAGCTGGATGGTCCTGGGAGAGAGGAAGAAGGAAAGGGAGCCTCAGAGGCCCTGCAGGGATTCTCCTGCCCTAGATATTCTCCTGCCCCTGTAGAAGCACAAATGGGGCAGCCCCTTCCCAACAGAAGCCCCATTTCAAAACATCTCCTGTCGTTCCAGTTTCCCCTGTTTGCTAATCACCTGACTTCATAAGACTGGCAGGGTCTGCACAGTAGTGACCTCAAGGTAGAACCCCTTGAACTCAGTGGGGCTTCTGGACACAACTTGGTGCCAAACCCAGTCACCTTCCTGTCCCTGAGCCTGAAAACTGCAACCCCAGAGCATGGGCAGGAAATAGACGAGTAGCCATTACCTGTAGGTTCCCCCATGCTAGGTGCTTTGTATGGAGAGCCCTGCTGACGCTCTTTGAGCTCCCTCATCGCAGGCCAGGCAGATGTTGTGGCCATATTTGCCTCTGGGGTTTCACGGGGACCAAATCTGTATGTGGAAGCAGAGGAGGAGCTGGCGATGCCACATTTTTGAAACGCAGCCCTCCCCCTTCGATATTCCCTGTGCTAATACACCATCTTCGCAAGTCTCCAGTCTCAAAATGTGGCCCCTACCAGGGCATGGAAGCCACCAAAGTATAGATCCTGCACATGTGCTAAATCTGTTGTGTTCTGGGCAAGAAGCCCAGAATAAAATTTAAGATATTGACAGATGCAAAGGAAAGGGGTGGATTTGCCCTGCCAGACCTTAAACTTTATTATGAATCAGCAACTTTTTGCTGGTTGAAAGAATGGCTACTTCTTGAAAAGTATTCCATTGAAAAAGCCTTGAAAAAGCTCAATATGGAGACTAAATGGCCGACATATTCTGAAATCTTGGAACAAGAAGGAGATAAACTGAAATTGCAAAGTTTTGAAAAATTAAAAAATAAAGTGAGAGACTGCCTCCATTATTATCAGATAATGGAGACATATAATTTGGATAAGAAAATTGGCTTCCAGGTGGAAAAGTCAAAATTAGAAACAGAGTTGTTAGAACCCAAAACTAAGAATTTGTCAAGAATGTATAATCTGCTGTTGAAATGGAATACTCAGGATGAAACGGTGAAATCTGTTATGATTAAATGGGCACAGGATGTTGGACATAATATTATGTCTGCTGACTGGGAACAGTTATGGACCACAGGTATAAAATTCACGGCATGTGATGCCTTAAGAGAGAATATTATGAAAATGATTTATAGGTGGTACATGACCCCCAGTCAAGCTTGCAAAAAATTATCATTTGCCCGATAATAAATGTTGGAAATGTAAAGAAGTTGAAGGTACATTCTTTCACCAATGGTGGACGTGCCCAAAGATTAAGGCTTTCTGGGAAACGATATATAATGAACTGAAAAAGGTATTTAAATACACTTTCCTGAAGAAACCAGAGGCCTTTCTCTTGGGCATTGTTGGCCAATTGGTGCAAAAGAAGGACAGAACTTTTTTCATGTATGCTACAACAGCAGCAAGAATACTCATCGCAAAGTATTGGAAAACACAAGAACTACCCACCTTGGAAGAATGGCAGATGAAAGTGATGGACTACATGGAACTGGCAGAAATGACTGGCAGAATTCGAGATCAGGGGGAAGAGACGGTTAAAGAAGATTGGAAGAAATATAAAGACTATTTACAGAAATATTGCAAAATTAATGAATGTTAGAATGATGTTGGATTGAGGTTGTGGTTTCTAGCTGTAAAGGTTAAAAGAATATGAAAAAATTGGATTTTTAACAGACCAAAATTTAAGGTCTGTTAAGCCGGGGTCGGCTTACGCACGAGTAACTCCACACCATTACAGGAGGTATGAGGAGGTCCGGGAAATAAGTAAATGAAATATAAGTGATAAAAAGTTTGAATTGTTTTTAACAGCTTTTTATTTTGTATTTTTTTCTTTTTATTTTTCATTTTGTAATAATGTGAAAATCTCAATAAATATTTATATAAAAAAATAAATAAATCTGTTGTGTTCTTAAGAACACCAGGCATGTAGACCCTTTATGAACTCCAGAGGGGAGCTTTACACTTGTGACAAGATTCCCAAAGGCTGAGGGTAGCTTGAGAGAACTAGCCTCTTTTGAGATCGCACCCATTTCCATTTCTTCTTGATCAAAACAAGTCCAGTTGTGCAGATGCAGAAGGGCTTTCCTTCTCCCTGTGCAAATGTTCCCGTCTGGCTGCTGCCTCTGTTCACAAAAGTGTTGTTGTTGTTTAGTCGTTTCCGACTCTTCGTGACCCCATGGACCAGAGCACGCCAGGCAAAAGTGACTTATCTTCAAACCTGAAGGGGGTTTCTTTGCCTGCCCAGTTTTCCTTGACCCCAAGCCCCCTCCCTACAGTGGAAGCAGCACCTGGATCTCAAAGGAAGATCAGAGCTGCAGACCTCCTGCGAACTGGACCCCTCCCTGGGTTGGCAGAGAGGACGAGGGAGGACCCTCTGCTCCCTGACTTGGGGGTCTCCCCCCACCAGGCATGATCTGAGCAGGGACCCCCCTGCACCCCTGGGACCCACTTCTCCCCATTGCACCTCAGGTGGAAGAGAGAGGAGACTCGCCTGATTCCAGGAGGGGCACCAAGGAAGCTTTTGCAAAGGAGAGAGAAGAAAGCAGCCTCCTCTCAGCTCAATTTCTCTACGACTCCATGACACCTCCGCTGTCCTCCATAATCCCTCAAGTGAGGAGTCACGTATTCTCAGGAAGACCCTAATCCTGTCAAATCACTCTGCCAAGCCTTTCCTCCGGGCAATGCCAGGTGGCAGACGATGCATACATGGACCATTGTCTTCTCATCACCAGTACTCAGGATGTGCTTATCTGCGCATATCTCCAGCTCTGCATATTCCCCCCTCCCTATGTTAATCCCCTGTACCCCAACCTCTTCTTAATGTATTCATGATGTAACCTGTGTAACCCAACCTTTCTTAATGTATTCATGATGTAACTGGATGTATTTTGCACTGTATTCTGGGACATGGAGGGAAGTTTTAAAAGTTCATGTCTCCCCTTTCTCGCTGTTCAATCTCGCCTTGAACCTGTTGCGCAATAAACTTGGATCTTCTGCGGTTTGCTCCTGTCTCCGGCTGAGCTCATTTTCCTCCGCAGGGACCCACGGACTTAGTCCGACGAGCTGGGTGGCAGAGCAGCCTCGTAACAATGGCTTGGCCTCCGCAGGGCAGCCTCTCTCCTGGCCATGTTGGCCCCACGGAGGAGGCCTCTCCGTTGAAGGGGGCCAGGAGGGAAAGGCCCTCTCTGTCTTGGAGGCCTAAGGAGGAGAATACCTCCTGGGACCCCCTTCTCCCCATTGCACTCTCGGGGGGAAGAGAGAGGAGACTCACCGGAGTCCAGGAGGGGCCCCAAGGAAGCTTTTGCAAAGGAGAGAAAAGAAAGCAGCCTCCTCTCTGCTTGCAGGAAGGGAGGGGGGAGGGGGGAATTTAGCCATGGAGGACCTTGCCCCCTCCCCCTCCCCTCCCTGTCCTCTCTAGGAATGCAGCTCTGCTCCTTTGAACCCTTGACACCCCCTGCCTCTCCCTGCAGTTTTCCTGCTTATGTGCCTGGGCTCAGGCAGTTCTCCTCCCTCCCCCCTCCTCCATCTGTGCCAAGGACTCTGCCCCAAGGAGCCCACATCTGACCCAGACTAACCGCAAGGGAGAAGGGGGTTCCCCATTCCTATTCTGCCACGTATTGTGCTACATATTGTTAAACTTGTTTCCCCCGCCAGCCCCTTCCTCTCCTTGCAAGGGAAGAAGCTGCACCTGCTGAGTTTCTGCCTTCCCCCAGCGTTGCAAGGGCAGGAAATGCTACCAAGGGGACGATCTCTCCACCTCTGCACCCTGCTTCCTCGACCCCCCCCCCTGGGAGGGGACCCAGGTGTCCGGCCCAGAGCTCTCCTCCCCCCGTGCTCTGCGAGGGACCCAGGTGTCCTGCCTCGACCTACCCAGCAGGAGCAGCAGCAGCGGGAGTCCCTTGGCGCGGAGGGTCGCGTTTGAGAGAGCCTGGTCTAGAAATTAGGCCATGTAAATTTTACATGAAATGCCTGTCATGCTGTAAGCAGAAAATCAAGGTAGTAGGAAAAGGCAAAAGCACCGTGAGAGACTTCTAGGGCTAGTATAAAGAACAGCAGTGAAAGAGGGCGTGTCCCCTTCTGTATCTTACATTTTTCTTAAAAAGTATTATTCGCAATCATGCTTGCCATGTGTTACATATAAAGGTGAAGGGACCCCTGACCGTTATGTCCAGTCGTGGCCGACTCTGGGGTTGCAGCACTCATCTCGCTTTATTGGCCGAGGGAGCCGGCGTACAGCTTCCGGGTCATGCAGGACTAAGCCGCTTCTGACGAACCAGAGCAGCGCATGGAAACGCCGTTTCCCTTCCTGCCGGAGCGGTACCTATTTATCTACTTGCACTTTGACGTGCTTTCGAACTGCTAGGTTGGCAGGAGCTGGGACCGAGCAATTCAAACCGGGGACCTTCTGATCGGCAAGTCCTAGGGTCTGTGGTTTAACCCACAGCGCCACCCGCGTCCCATATAGGGTTCCATATAGATTGTCTCAATTCCCTTTATAAAAGTCTCTCCAGGCTCCATTGTTTTCGAATACCTTATTCATAAATGACCAATATATACTGTCAAAAACTTTCCCTGCACTGATTGTTTCTCCTTCATTCCCTGTCCCGTGGCTGCGGCCTGGCCTGCGAGGTTGCTGCGTTTTCTGCCAGTCCCAGAATATTTGGATTCACTAGGATTCCTCTCTTGGCTTTGGACTGTTCTGAACGTTTCTGGTCCGGCATCCTGTTCTCACGGGGCACCCAAAGAGACGCCTCTTCTGGCCCGCAGGATCCGAGCACCAGAGCTTTCCCTGCCTGTGGTTCCAGCAAGCGGGGATAGGAGCAGGCCTGGCTCCAACTGGGGAGACAGAGCACAGCCCTCCAGGCCAGGAGCCCCCCCCCCAAAGCCCCCTCCTCCTCCTTCCATGGGCCTCAGCCTCTCTTGAAACCCGTCTGGGTTGCTGGCCATGCCAGGCTCCTGCGGGAGGGAGTTCCACAGTTTTGCCTACACGCTGTGAAAGTGGTAAGTTGCATGTAAATGAAGCAATGGAGACAAGACTGGTGTTCCTCCTTTGGGGAGGGGTGGGCGGCCTGGGGGTCCCAAGGCTGTGGGCTTCTTTTCCAGCAGCTGCAGAGAAACTCCCGGATGGGGAACCTCCTTGAAAGCTCCCTCTGGGGTCCGAGAGGGAAAGGCTTGGCCGATCTGCCCCCCCCGAGCCCCCTCCCTCCCCCCCTGCATTGCCTCATGGGGGGCAGCCAGCCCAGCCTCTCTTTCCCCGGAGGGGCCCCAGGCCTGGCCCTGCAGCCCCCCAGAGAGGCTCCCCGTGGGGCCCATTTCCAGGGGGCAGCAGGACCCTCTTCTCCCAGACTTGGGGGTCTCCCCCTGGGACCCCCTTCTCCCCCAGGCACCCCAAGGGGAGAGAGAGAGAGAGAGAGAGAGAGAGAGAGAGAGAGGGGAGACTCCCCGGACTCTTCCCAGGAGGGAAACCGAGGCAGCAGGGGGAGGAGACCAGAGAGGCCGGAAGGGGCGCGGAGGGAGGGGACTCTGCTCTGGAGGACCCGCCCCCTGCCGCCTCTACTTCCTGTCCTCTCTAGGACTCCAGCTCTGCTCGATTTAACCCTTCGCAAGCTGAGCGCAGCCCTCCCTCCCGGAATCCGGATGTTCCAGGGCATGTGCAGAGTTCTCTGTGATTCTGGGCTCAGAGGCCATCAAGACAGCAGCCTCGTGCCCTGCCCCCAGATGTGCGGGAGGGGTATCAATAATGTATTATGATTATGATTATTATTATACTTCACCTGCTCAGTAGCCGACTGAAAGTCTGTTGCAATATTCGGAGGGTCCCTGAGAGAGACACCAGTCCCTTTGGAGGACATGGCTCCGTTGGCAAAGCAGGAGACTCTCGATCCAAAGATTCCTGCATTGCGGGGGGTTGGGATGGATGACCCTGGGGGTCCCTTCTGTGAATCTATTCCATGAAAGAGAATCCACACACTCCCCAGCTGGAGAACTCAGCCCAAACTTGCCAATTGAAGAGGGATGTTAACGGAGAAACTTTAGGCAGTTAAAAACTTTTGTCCCTTGGACAAAAGCAAAGACACCAGCCAGGAGTATCAGGGCAAAACAGCAGCCAGCAGGCTTGGTCTTTATTAAAGAAGTGTCGCCACAGGACCTCCACCTGCCACCAGGTGGAACAAGATGGAAGCCCCGAACAAAGAGGAACCCAAACAAGATGGAACAAGATGGAAGCCCCGAACAAAGAGGAACCCTCCGAAGTGGAATATCTCTGTTGGGGCTTGGGAGTCCTACTTCCAAGCCTTATCCACAACTAACCAACATCTACAGGCTCCCAGCACCCTCCCAGGTCTTTGCTGCAAAAATATTAACACAACTGGCATAGGGCTCTCCAATCTGCAGCTTCTCAAACCTTGCTCCCTTAGAATCATTCCAAACTAAGTTTGATTGTTGTCTGCTAGGGATCCCTTCTTGTGTGTCTAACATAGCTGTCCGCCTGGAGGTCCGGCAAATCCCTGTTAGCGCTCGGGTATGGATTCTGAAGATCCATTATTGGTTAAAACTTAACTTTTCCCCTGTTGGGTTGGCACCCTTAACCCTACTGGATTCCTACCAACCCAAATGGAAAGCTACACTGCATGAAAAGCTAAGAGGTGTGGGGTTTTCCCCACAGGCCCAGTGAAATATACTCAGAGTCCAGAGTGGATTTCATGCTCTTTATTCAGCTCATAGTGGTGAGGAGGAATGGAAGTTCCCCCCCCCCCGAAATGTCTGCTTTATATACATTACTTACACAATGGGCCCCACGTGATTGGCTAATTCTGGGATTCACCTGTAGGCCAATTAGATTGCGGATTTACTTCCACCTGGAGCTGGATTGGGTGGCTCCTGTGGACCAATCAGACTGCTGCATTCTGGACCCTATTCTTCTAGGACCAATCAGATTGCTGCCTTTTGGATCCTATTCAACTCAGTAACTAACACCCTGATAGGTGTAGGTTATGAGAAAGCTAGAGCAATAATCCGCCAACGAATTTGGGATGTGGAACTGCAATGCCACGTGAGCGAGATGAATAAACACCCAGCAATAAAATATAATGGGAGAGGATTTACACCAGCAGATTATTTGTCAAAATTACAAATACCCAAATACAGACGGTCATTTACCCTCGCTAGATTCAACGTGCTGCCACCTGCCTTATTGCACGGCAGATTCAAGGGTAAACCATAATACGCGGAACGAGTCTGCCCCTGCAGCTCGATGGAGGTAGAAACTGTCTCTCATGTCTTGTTATGCTGCCATTTCTACGGGGATATACACTCCGTTATTTGTTACCCCTGCTATGCAAAAATCTCCAAATGGGTCCAAACTTCAATGTCTAAAATCCCTGGTAGAGGACAAGGAGCCAGAGATCACGCTCAGGGTGGCCAAATTCTGTGTGACTGCCATAAAACTCAGGAAACAAGCTGTACTACCAAAATGATTAAGGTTTTAAATGACAATTTTAGGTTATATTTTAGTGATCAAGTTTTAATATATATATTTTTAACAGTATTGTCTCTACAAAAAAAATTCCTTCCAGTAGCACCTTAAAGACCAACTAAGTTAGTTCTTGGTATGAGCTTTCGTGTGCATGCACACTTCTTCAGATACACTGTATTGTCTCTGTTATACTCAATTGCAGTTCAATGTATTCGAGTTGTGTTTTATGATTTTCCTGATATTTTAAGTGAGCCGGAACTGGTCTGTGACCGTAATAATAAAATTCATTCATTCATTCAAGGACCCAAACATTTAACAGTTTCCAAAAGTTACTAGTAGCACCTCTAAAACGACATCACACTTACATCATAAGGACATCACACGTTGGGAGGGTCTGGGTGCAGCAACCTGAGCACCAGAACTTGCCCCCCCTCCCTCCCTTGACTGCCACCTCCCACCCATCAAGTATGCAAAAGAGGTATTGACATGTCCCTCTTTCCCAGCCAAGTTCATCACACCCTTTTGCCTTCATCTGGGTATTGTTTCCGGAATGGCTACCTGTCTGGCACTCAGGTATCAGGATGCCAGAGATTATCACCAGGTGCAGGCAAACTAAGGCCCAGGGTCCGGATCCGGCCCAATCGCCTTCTCCATCCAGGAACCAGCATATTTTTACATGAGTAAAATGTGTGCTTTTATTTAAAACGCATCTCCGGGTTATGTGTGGGGCGTAGGAATTCATTCATTATTATTATTTTTTCAAAATATAGACCAGCCCACCACATGGTCTGAGGGACAGTGGACCTGCCCACAGCTGAAAAAGGTTGCTGGCCCCTGGATTATTACTCAGTCTCTCCCCCCCCCCCTTTGGTAGCCATTTCCTTCCCGAACAGAACAACCTTGGAATGGCGTAAATCCAACACTGGAGTGATTTTATATGAATTTCTGAAGTTTTCCCAGTGAACCAGTACGTAGATCCATTGATCAGTGAATTGTTGTTGTTGGTGGTGGTGTTGTTGAGTCGTTTAGTTGTGTCCGCCTCTTTGTGACCCCATGGACCAGAGCACACCAGGCACTCCTGTCCTCCACTGCCTCCCACAGTTTGGTCAAACTCATGCTGGTCGCTTCGAGAACACTGTCCCACCATCTCGTCCTCTGTCGTCCCCTTCTCCTTGTGCCCTCCATCTTTCCCAGCATCAGGGTCTTTTCCAGGGAGTCTTCTCTTCTCATGAGGTGGCCAAAGTCTTGGAGCCTCAGCTTCAGGATCTGTCCTTCCAGTGAGCACTCAGGGCTGATTTCCCTAAGAATGGATCGGTTTGATCTTCTTGCAGTCCATGGGACTCTCAAGAGTCTCCTCCAGCACCAGAATTCAAAATGTGAAATGCTAGTTTCAAACAATTAGTGTTGTAACATTGCCAGAAGCTACAGAACATCAGGTTCGAACAATGAGAGTTGATAAATGCCAAGAACATGTGGAAGACGAGGTGTTGCCAAGAACCAGGATGTGAGATGCCAAAGGTATGCCAACAAACAGATGAACGAAGAAGGCAGATAAATTGCAAAGCCCCCCAGTCTCACTTGTGTGCTGGACATATGACAGCGCTGTCGTCGGCCACCCGTCCTCTTACTGGGTCTGGCCCATCCAGCGAAGAGTGGTGTGTGTGTGTGTGTGGTTGTGTGTGTGATTGAGTGCATGTTCCCTGTCTTGTCATATGTCATGTTTGATAACCAATAAAGCAACGTTACAGAGAAATTCCAACATTGGTTGACTGAGGTTTAGTTGTGTCTTCCTTGGAGTGCGCTGAGTCTCATATATGCTTGTTAACAGAAAAATCCGAGGGCTCCCTTGAACAGAAACAAAGACACCAACCAGGATAACGTGGAGCAAAACAGCAGCCTGTAGGCTTGGCCTTTATTGGATACTGTTGCGACAGGACTCCCACCCACCACAAGATGAAGCAAAATGGAAGTGCAGAACAAAAGAAGACCCCAACTTTTATTAGTTACTAATCCCCCCAAACTAGACCCCTATGACTACATCACAACTACATCACAAAAAAGGAGGGGTTGAGGGAGGAGTTGTGGAGGTAACCTGAGTATCTTGTCACCTGGCTGGTTCCTCCTCTCCCCCTCCCCATGAGTCATTTCCAGGTGACAGAGGGGAGTTGGCAGTTTCCTGCCCCCAGAGGGAAGAACTGATCATTGACCTTTGTTCCAGTCTGTGCTGAATCCACTCCCCATATGCAAGTTAGAATCATAGAATCATAGAGTTGGAAGAGACCCCAAGGGCCATCGAGTCCAACCCCTGCCAAGCAGGAAACACCATCAGAGCACTCCTGACATATGGTTGTCAAGCCTCTGCTTAAAGACCTCCAAAGGAGGAGACTCCACCACACTCCTTGGCAGCAAATTCCACTGTCCAACAGCTCTTACTGTCAGGAAGTTCTTCCTAATGTTTAGGTGGAATCTTCTTTCTTGTAGTTTGGATCCATTGCTCCGTGTCCGCTTCTCTGGAGCAGCAGAAAACAACCTTTCTCCCTCCTCTATGTGACATCCTTTTATATATTTGAACATGGCTATCATATCACCCCTTAACCTCCTCTTCTCCAGGCTAAACATGCCCAGCTCCCTTAGCCGTTCCTCATAAGGCATCGTTTCCAGGCCTTTGACCATTTTGGTTGCCCTCCTCTGGACACGTTCCAGTTTGTCAGTGTCCTTCTTGAACTGTGGTGCCCAGAACTGGACACAGTACTCCAGGTGAGGTCTGACCAGAGCAGAATACAGGGGCACTATTACTTCCCTTGATCTAGATGCTATACTCCTATTGATGCAGCCCAGAATTGCATTGGCTTTTTTAGCTGCAGCATCACACTGTTGGCTCATGTCAACTTGTATACATTGCTTTGATATATATGCAATAAAAACTTCCCATTGATTAAAAACACACACAAAATGTCCAGAGAAAGTATCTGTACCAAGAATTTGAGCAGATGATTATGTTTAAAACATATACGGCGCTGTGGTGTAAAGATCCCTTCGGCGCCCCTCCCCCCTTTCCCCCCAGAGTTGTCGACCTTTTTTGGGTAGCTGACACCGCGCTTTACACATTATCTCTAACAAGCCCTTAGAACAAAATAAAATGAAAATCTAATTAGGTCCTCGATTCCAAAGAAAGACTCATTCAAGACTCGTAATTCATCCTCATGATTCAAATCACCACATATCAAAAAGTTAGAGCAATCACCAGGCTGGGGTAGCAGGCTTCTTGGTTTTTGAATGTCTGATGTAGATTTTTTCCCCAATTTCGTTGTTCTGTATGGGGCAATGACAATTAAGATGATCGTATTGATTATCATATCGTATTGTTGTTCTTTAAATAAATTAATAATAATAATAATAATAATAATAATAATAATAATAATAATAATTTATTATTTATACCCCGCCCATCTGGCTGGGCCTCCCAGCCACTCTGGGCTGCTTCCATAAAAACCACAAATAATAAAGGCACAGACAATGAGGTTCCCGGCCAATTGGTGTTTAGCACAAAGCTGACATTTTCAAATATTGTGGGGGGTGGGGGTGGGGATGTAAAGCAGTGACATCCTGAGCCTAAAAAGGACCCCAAACCTGGTTCACAAAGGCTGCAGCCCTAACTGCACTTACCTGAGAGTAAGCCCTGCTGAATCTAAGAGGGCCTTACTTCTGAGTAGACAGTAGGACTGTGGCAAGAAACACAGTTGGGGATTAGGGCTTTCTGTTTTAAGTCTTAAAGAGAGGAAAATGTAATATTGGAGATTAGGGAGAAAGGAATATGAATAGATTGGGGGAGGGGGCTGACGAGAGACCAGAAACCTCAGGTAGCAAGACAAGGCACACTTTCTGGGGAGCAAGCCTCCCACACAGTTGCTTGGGGCAAGGACTGCAGAGGGACCATAGTTGTGCGTGTGTGTTTTTCAGAAAAACGTAGAATTGGAAGGGACCCTGCGGGTCATCTAGCCCAACCCCCTGCAATGCTTTTTAGCTTGCAATGATCTCAAAAACCTTCAGCGCCTTTATTTTTTAGTCGGATAGGCGATTAACAGGCTTGTTTCACAAATAAGGGAGGAGGAGGGTTGCTGGCTTGGTTTGGCTTGCCTTTGTTCTAGTTTATAGCATGTGCTTAATACCGTAGTTTCAGGCTGTGAGCCGCCCTGATATCTGATATCACGTCGGGGCCACCAGATGTTGGATTGAAACAAACGACAGACGAATGGCAAGTGTCATATGGGAGGCATCTCTCGAGCATGTCTCGGGGAGTCCCTTTTATTGAATATTACAGCATTGCCACATGTGTGCTTGTTGCTGATTGGTTAACACAAATACAATGCAAGGGTTGCATATAGACATTAATCATCAATAGATTAAAGGTTGGGAAAGGGAACACAGAATTGGACAGGCATGAAAACCTCCCTTCTTAAACTATAACTAGTGATTGATATAGCAAAACTTAACAGGCCATAACTATTGTATTCCATAGATGTGGTCCACCATGCATTAAGAACAGGTCAGGGTACGGTGTTTCATGAACTCAATGTGAACTGAACATTCTGGGATGGGTGAGAAAGGAATGCTTCAGCTTAGATGTTTGCCAGAGTCATGTGCAGAAACAAAACGTCCCATCATGGGGGGAGGGCAGCAGCAGCAGCAGCAGCAGCAGTAGTAATAATAATAATAATAATAATAATAATAATAATAATAATAATAATAATAGTGATGATATTTTTTGCAGGGCTTGCAGTGATGGCCAGCTACCGGAATGAATGGGGTCGGTGCTAAATGGTCTGGCTTGCTTTACAACCCCTAGGGACCTTGTTGGGGGGGGCGGAGAAGGAGCCCCCCCCCAGAAGAAGAAGAAAAAGAAGAGCTGTGGGAGGAGGCTTCCCTTCCCCAGGATAGAGTTGCCCGTAACATCAAACACAGGGCACGATTCCAGGGAGAGAGAAAAACCAGGGCAGCAGCTGCTGCTACTCATGGGTAGATGTAGCTGAACAGGATGGGCAAGGGGACCCAGCGCGGAGGCTCCATAGCCAGAGGAAGAAAGGGGGCAAGTGGGGGGGCTCTCTCCTCCTCCTCCTCCTCCTTCTCCTTCTCCTCCTCCTTCTCCTTCTCCTTCTCCTTTCTTCCTTCCTTCCTTCCTTCCTCCCTCCCTCCCTCCTCGCATCACCCGCCTTCCTCTTCCCACAGGGCTGACGGGTGAAAGAGAGAGCTGCACCCCAGCCAGCCAGCCATCGAGTTGGCAGGGCGCAGCTTCCATCCTAAGCCTCTGCGGCGACCGGTCTCCTCCTGAGTAGGCTCGGGAGGGAAGCTGCGCACCGGCCAGCTACATGGTTGGCGGTGCGCAGCTGGCAGGTGCAGGGAAAGAGGAGGCCGCCGGCAAAGCCGCGCAGCCCCCCTCCCCACTCGCTGGGGCGCCCCTAAGAAGCCCCTGCCCTGGCACAAGGCACCAGTGAGCCCAGCAGGAAAGAGGGCTCTGAGGTCTGGGCTTGGGAGTCTGTCCCCGGGGGGCTGGGCAGCAAGGCTCATTCAATTCCTGACTGGCGGAGGTTTTGGGGGGTCGTCCGTCCTGGGTGATTTAGCTGGGATTCCTCCCTTGGAGGGGGTTGGGCTAGATGACCGCCGGGGTGCCCTCCCAACTAGGATTCTGTGAATTGGCGCTGATGGGGCTTGGGGTGGAGGATATGGGGGGTGGGGCGAAGGTGCAGCTTTGGGACCTGCAACGGGTGACCAAGGCAGGGTGGGGGGTCTGACGTGGCCCCCCCTTCTCCCTCGCTGACGCCCCCCCTTCTGCTTTCGCGATGAACAGAGGGATCTCCTTTGCCTAAAGATGCCAGAATAATACCTTAGCGGAGATCCCGGCATTGCAGGCAGCTGGGACCCTCCAGTCTCTTCCAACGCTTATGATTCCCCTAGGATCTTTGTGCTGAGAAAATGGGGAGACTGGCTCAAGGGCAGAAAGGCGGACGGGGCTCGCAAGCTGAGACTCTCTGCACACAGAGACAGATTTATCTTTTTTTGTTTACTTGCGTTAGCAGAGAATCCGAAGGTCTGCCAGGGACACTGAACTCGCCAGCCCATAACACAGGTTTGCATTCTGTTTGCATTTGCTGGCATGCATGCAAATGTGGACACTCTTTCAGAGCAGATAAACAAACACACTCTGCAGGCTCCCGGCAGGGCTCAGTCTCCTCAGCTGGGGAGAATCAAGAGGGTTTTCTGGTGGATCAGGCCCTCTGCCCTGCCTGTAATCTGGTGACAAGACCAGCATTGCAGGTGTTGTAAATAAAAATGTGCCCTTTTCCCCTTATGGGGTATCCAAGAGCCCATATAGAGTTCCCTATTGGTAGGAGAAAATAACAGAGGCCAAGCAGAGAATATTGAGAAGCAAGGCAGCTAGTAAGCTTGATCTTTATTGAATATCAACAACAACAACAACAGCAACAGGGTGCTCCCCTCACACGCAGGCAGTGGCGTAGCGTGGGGGGTGCGGTGGGGGGGCTGGCCGCACCGGGCGCAACATCTGGGAGTTAGGGTTAGGGGGCGCAAATCCACGGGTTAGGGGGCGCAAATTACTTGCCTTGCCCCGGGTGCTGACAACCCACGCTACGCCACTGCACGCAGGAAAGGGGGAGGACCCACAAGAATGCTGTGCAAGGGCTTATAAAGGCTTTTGAAATTCCCACCCTGTAGATCAAGACCACCCCCAGAAACATTACACATACATCACAGAAGGGGTGTGACCTAAGACCACCCCTCAGATACATCACAGAAAAGGTGGTCTTAAAACAGAAATCTCAATATTGTTTTTCTCTTGTCCTTGTTTATCTCCTGTCTGGCAGGTTACTTGACTGGATTGCCTGGGGAGCCTGGCCATTCCTTTGTAGTGATAAATACTCACCGTATTTTTCGCTCTATAGGACGCACCAGACCATAAGACGCACCTAGTTTTTGGAGGAGGAAAACAAGAAAAAAAATATTCTGAATCTTAGAAGCCAGAACAACGAAAGCAGTGATCCCTCTTGCTGTTCTGGCTTCTGGGATAGCTGCGCAGCCTGCATTCGCTCCATATGACGCACACACATTTCCCCTTACTTTTTAGGAGGGAAAAAGTGAGTCTCATAGAGCAAAAAATATGGTAGTTCCTGGGCCAGGTCACAGGCTCACACCCTATTCAAACACCCTTAAGACAGGATTTGTGAAGGAAAAGACAATGGGGAGGCTTTTCCACTTTGACCTTGCAAAGAAAACATTTGCTCAGTTTAGGAATCAAAATGGCTCCAGGTTGGTCTTCCTGTGCTGATCTATGTACGTGTGGTTATGAACATCGCCATATATCGAAGACCTCAAAATTCCTATCACACAGGCCATTGGACTAGATGAGATTCAGAAGGAAGCAGTAACCCCAAACAAAACCACGGAGTCTCTGCCCCCACCTGCCACTCCCCGCTCCCTGGAACGGGCATTCAGAAGCATCCAGAATAAGCGGATGGTCACCTGGGAAAGATGCTTCGGCTGGGAGTTCTGCATCGCAGGGGCGTGGACTAGATGACCTTTGGAGGGATCTCCAAAGTCTACATTTCTATTATTCTTTGCCCCAGCATCCTAGAATTCTGGAGCTATCATCTATCTATCTATCTATCTATCTATCTCTATCTAATTAATTAATTAATTAACACCCATCTGGCTGAGTTTCCCCAGCCACTCTGGGCAGCTCCCAATCGAGTATTAAAAACAATACAGCACTAAATATTAAAAACTTCCCTAAACAGGGCTGCCTTCAGATGTCTTTGAAATATAAGAGAGCTGCTTATTTCCTTCAAATCTGAAGGGAGGGCGTTCCACAGAGCGGGTGCCACCACCAAGAAGGCCCTCTGGCCTGGTTCCCTGTAACTTGGCTTCTCGCAATGAGGGAACCGCCAGAAGGCCCTCGGAGCTGGACCTCAGTGTCCGGGCAGAATGATGGGGGTGGAGACGCTCCTTCAGGTATACTGGACCGAGGCCGTTTAGGGCTTTCAAGGTCAGCACCAACAGTTTGAATTGTGCTCAGAAGTGTACTGGGAGCCAATGTAAGTCTTTCAAGACCGGTGTTATGTGGTCTCGGTGGCCACTCCCAGTCACCAGTCTAGCTGCCGCATTCTGGATTAATTGCAGTTTCTGAGTCACCTTCAAAGGTAGCCCCACATAGAGCGCATTGCAGTAGTCCAAGCGGGAGATAACCAGAGCATGCACCACTCTGGCAAGACAGTCTGCAGGCAGGGAGGGTCTCAGCCTGCATACCAGATGGAGCTGGTCAACAGGTGCCCTGGACACAGAATTGACCTGCGCCTCCATGGACAGCTGTGAGTCCAGAATGACTCCCAGGCTGCGCACCTGGTCCTTCAGGGGCACAGTTACCCCATTTAGGACCAGGGAGTCCCCCCCACACCTGCCCGCCTCCTGTCCCCCAAAAACAGTACTTCTGTTTACCTACAGTAAAAGAGAGGTAGAGCTGGGTATCATCCGCATATTGAGGAACACCCAGCCCAAACCGAAGGGTCATCTTCCTCCAAGGAAGGAGAGAGAGATTGTCAACGGCTCATCTGTGAAACCATGAGGGTCAACTGGAGGCAAATACTTGCGGAAACCTTCACTAAAGCTTGCTGAGCCCCCATTCAGTCCATGGGAACACACAGAAATGCACCCAAGGTCTGCTGGGAGGAGCACATTGCAGTGTGTGAAGGAGGAACAATTGCCAAGCACAAGAGGAGGAAATTATTCCTCCGCCCACTTCTCCAGGAATTCCCTCCTCTTTCAGAAATGGGCTGCTTTGCATTTTTCAGAGGGAGAGAAATAGACACTCTGGACTCCTGTCCAGCTTGTGATCCACCAAGACCCCTAGATCCTTCTCACATGTACTGATAGTGAGCCAGGTGTCCTCCATCCAATATTTGTGCATCTGGTTCTTCCTGCCTACACATAGAACCTGACATTTGTCCCTATTTAAATTCGTTCTGTTAGTTTGGGCCCAGTTCTCCAATCTGTTAAGGTCACCTTGAATCCCAAATCCGTCTTCTGTGGCATTAAGCTACCCTTCCCAATGTGGTGTCATCTGCAAATGGGATGAGCATCCCCTCAGTTCCTCCTTCCAAGTCGTTTATGAAGACGTTGAACAACAACAGGCCCAGGAGAGCACCCTAAGGCACCCCACTGGTCACTTTTTTCCAGGAGGACAAGGCAACATTGATGAGCATGCTTTGAGTTTAGTCCTCCAAAGGGTATGCATATATAGAATCACGTCATCATAAAATGGTTCAGCTGGAAGGGACCCCCCGAGGGCCACTAGTCGAACCCCCTGCAGCCGATAAACCCCTGACAGGTGGCACTCAACCTCCTTTCAATGCTCAAATTGAGAAGTCAAAAAGGGGGCGGAGCTGAACAAGCAACCCCACCGCCGCCGCCCCCCATGGCTGCATCACTGGCAGAACAGCCAGCCCCCTCCTCATTCTTTCCTCCAACCCCAGCATCTTCCAGGGGTCTTTCTCAAGCTCCCAGCATCTCCAGGTGCATCAGCCTTGTCCCTCCTCCCAGGCAGCTGCACCTGGACAGGTGAAAGCTCTTGTGAAGCAGGAGGGCAAGGGGTTAAATAGGCCGCAAGGTTACCATATTTTTTTCAAAGAATCCGGGGACCCTTTTTTTTTTTTTTTGAACAGAGGAAAAAAAAGTTATTAAAAAGAAGAAGTAATATCTTCTCTTCTGTGGTCTCCTCTGTTGTGCGGCCTTCCTCTTGGCCTCAGTAGAAAAAAGACAGTCACGGAATTGAGAAATTACACAAAACAAATGAAATACCATGAAAATCCCTGAAACGAGAAGTATATTATCTTATAGAATTAAACTAAATAATAAAAATCAAAAAGTTTAAGGAAAAAATTAGAAAAACCTAGGTTGGGGCTCCCCTCTTTTTTCTCCTTCCTCTTTCTCTCTCTTCCTTTTCCTCCTCCTCCTCCCTGCGTCGGCTCCGGGGTTTTCATGGCCCCAGAGCCAAGCAGTCGGCCAGGTGGCCAGTCGATCTCGCTCCCGGCTCGATTTGGGTCACAGGGGGTTGTAAGTGGTTCCCCCAGTTGACGCGGCGGGTGCCCCCGGTTCCCCCTCGGCAGCGGCAGCAGCAGTCTCAGCAGCCCGCAGCCAGCCTGGTAGCGCGGTTGGCTCTGGCTGGCTTCTGGAGCTGCTCGCTGCCGTGGCGCCGGCCACTTGGCCTCGCCGGAAGTCCTCATGTGATGTGTCTTGTGCCGTTGAACCAATCATGCAACATTCATTCCCTGCTAATAAATCTACAACACTTAAAATATAAATCTGGGGACATTAAATGAAATCTGGGGACATTCCGGGGACGGATTTTGTCCAGGGACAGATTGTCACAGTCCAGTTCATGGGTGATTGAAGTTCCAGCTGGGGACGTTGGGACCGGGGGCAAGATGGTGGGGTGGGAGCAGGAATGAGAGTGCAGAAGCCAGGGTCCAAGGATCAAGAAGCAAGGAGCCACAAAGTCAAGGGTCTGAGGGCCGAGAAGCAAGGAGTCACAAAGTCAAGGGTCCGAGGATCAAGAAGCAAGGAGTCAAGAAGCCGAGGTCCGAGGATCAGGAACCGAGAAGCCAAACGTAGCAAGGCAGGAATTGTGTTGCTGTGGCAAAGAGCTGAAGGGAAATGCTGACCTTATATCCCTTCCCGGCTCTAGCCTCAGGTGCTGTGAGTTACGAATCGGCCTCACCTGTGCGGCTGTGCCTGGCCTCTTCAGAACAAACTTAGGAAGGCCCCAGTCCTTCAGAGTCCTATTGGTCACAGGGCCTGGCTCCTGCATGCACACCTGACACAGATTTGTCAATCCGGGGACTCCGGGAAACGGGGACACCTGGTAACCAGTGGCGTAGCGTGGGTTGTCAGCACCCGGGGCAAAGCAAGTAATTTGCGCCCCCTAACCCGTGGATTTGCGCCCCCTAACCTGTGGATTTGCCCTAACCCCAGATGTTGCGCCCGGTGCGGCCGGCCCCCCTGCACCCCCCACGCTACGCCACTGCTGGTAACCATCAAATAGGGGAGCCCAAGAACCCTGAAGACAGCCCAACTCAAAAGACGCCAAGGAAGCACATCTAGTTCTGCACTACGCGTAATGGTTCAATTAGGCACAAAAGCATATCGGTTACATTTCCCATACTTAGACCAACAGTGATACCTGACCAACAACATAGTCCTTTAAATGAGTTGGGCGCTTGGAAACTCTGCCAGACCGCCGGGGACTGGTAGCCAAGTCCGGAGGGCCACACAGTTCTCGCTGAGGCTGTGGTGCGACCCTAGGTGGCGTTGGAACCAACTCCCCTGGATCCGCTGCTGTGAGTGGAGCCTCCGCAAGTGGAGTGGTCTGAGTCTGTTCTGAAACGGCTTGGTTCGGCTCCACGCTGGCAGTTTGCGAGGGAGGTGTAGGTGGGGCCTCGCCATCTGTACGTGTCTCTTCTGGAGCCGCAAGCGCAGTTGGGGGCACCTCGGTAGTGTCCAAGTCCCCAACCCTGCGCCTAAGCTGGTCTATGTGCCGTCGCCACAAGCGTCCGTCTTCGAGTGCCACCTGGTACGAGCGAGGTCCAGTGACTCCCACTACTGTGGCTGGCACCCAAGGGATGTCCCCCACATAGTTCCGGGCAAAGACCTGGTTTCCTGGAACAAATGACCGTGGTGCGTTGGCACAGCCTGGGGGTTCAGCCACGGCAAAGTCTGGGTGTAGCCGGTCGAGCGGTGACCTGAGGCGGCGGCCTATAAGCAGTTCCGCAGGACTCCTCCCTGTGGCCGCATGAGGGGTGATGTGTTGCGCGAACAAGTATTCGGCGACCCGCTCATGCCAGTCTCCCCGGTCCAGGCGCGCCAGTGCCTCTTTTGTCGAGCGCACCATTCTTTCCGCTTGCCCGTTGCTGGACGGATGAAAGGGTGCCGTTAGGGCATGGCGGATGCCCAGTCCCAAAAGATACCGCTCAAACGTGCCTGACGTGAACTGCGGTCCATTGTCAGAGACAAGGACATCAGGACACCCATGCGTTGCAAACAGGCCTCGCAGCACCCGGATGACAGCTGCGGTAGTGGTGGAGGGCATCAGGGCGACCTCCAGCCATTTGGAATAGGCGTCCACCACTACCATAAAAGTCCGGCCGTGAAAGGGGCCAGCCAGATCGATGTGCACCCTCGACCAGGGTGTCTTTGGCGTCTCCCAGGTGTGTCCCTTAGCTGCCGGTGGTGCAGGCCTCGACTCCTGGCACGCTTGACAGGCGGACACCCAGGCAGTGATGGCATCGTCCATATTAGGCCACCAGACGTAACACCGAGCCAACGCCTTCATTTTGACAATTCCCGAGTGGCCAACGTGCAGAGCCTCCAGGACGCGCTGACGGAGTCCCTGGGGAATCACGACGCGGTCTCCCCACAGCAGACAGCCGCGATGAGCTGAGAGTTCATGTTGTCTGGTTGCGAAGGGCTGGAACTCCGATGCAAAAGGCCCTTGTGGCCACCCCCTCCACACCCAGTTGAGCACCCGGCTGATGGTGCGATCCTGGGCAGATGCGGAGGCCACAGTGGCAGCCGATACAGGCGCTGCCGGAAGATCCTCAATCAGAAGGAGCGATGAAGCTGGAGCCGGGTCTTCCACAAATGCTGGAAGAGGGCAACGGCTGAGGGCGTCGGCATGGCCCATCGATTTCCCCGGGCGATGGATGAGCCGGTAGTGGTAGGCAGCCAGGAAAACAGTCCATCGCAGCATGCGTGGTGAGAGGACCGGTGGAGTTGGACGATCACCGGCGAGGAGGCCCAGGAGTGGCTTGTGGTCAGTGATGAGGTCAAAAGTCCTGCCATAGAGGTATTCATGGAACCTCTTCACTCCAGCCACAAGTGCCAATGCCTCCTTGTCGAGCTGGCTGTAATTCCGTTCCGTCGGAGATAGTGTCCTGGAAAAGTAGGCGAGCGGTGCTTCTCTTCCATCTGGAAACGGTGACTAAGGACAGCACCGATGCCAAAAGGTGAGGCGTCGCAGGCAAGGACCAGCGGCCTGGATTCACTGTACTGTACCAGCACACTGTCTGAAGAAAGGAGAGCCTTGACCGCGTTGAAGGCCGCCGTCTCCCGATGACCCCAGGCCCAAGGCGTCTTAGTGCTAAGGAGTCGGTGAAGAGGCTCAGCCACTGTGGCTTTGTGAGGCAGGAACATGTTATAAAAGTTCAGCAGCCCCAGGAACGCCTGCAACTCCGTTTTGTTCTTTGGAGTGGGGGCCTGCTGGATAGCGCGGATCTTGGATGTGGTTGGATGAAGACCGGAGGCATCGATAAGATAGCCCAGGAACTCTACCTGTGGAACGGCGATCTGGCACTTCTCCCTCTTTACCTTGAGCCCGGCCTCCTGGAACCTGGTCAGCACGGCACGGAGGCGCTCAAACAGCTGCTGGTGTGAGTCTGCAGACACCAAGACGTCATCAAAATATGGTACCACGCCTGGAAGCCCTTGCAGGAGACGCTCCATAAGGCTTTGGAAGATGCCAGGAGCCACACTCACCCCGAACTGCAACCGGCGGCAACGGAATGCCCCCCGGTGGGTGACGATCGTCTGGGCTTCAGCAGTGGCATCCTAAAATAACTGGCGCGGACCTGAGTGAAAACTATCTACAGACCTGAGTGAAAACTATATACAGTATCCCCCTGTTGGCCCAGGGTGAAACTACACTACATAACAGTCCCCTAGCGCAGTTTCTAGCAACTGGGATTGAGAAGCATCGGTCCCTCAGACCGAGCCAAGGATAGACTTCTCCTCCTCCATATCCTCTTTTAAAGTCGTCCAAGATGGCTGACGTCATTTCCTCTGGTGGCAGGGAGTTCCGCAGATTAACTAGGAAGGACTGGATCTTGCAGCCTCCTTGGGTGCCTGCGTTCAGAGAGAGGGAGGAGGAGCACTCCCCTCTGTGCTTTGACCTTTTGTCATGCTGGCTTTTAAAAAAATAAATAAATAAAAAGGAAAGTCCCTGGCTCGGGCGCAGAGTCTGCAGAGTCCAGCAATACAATCTGCTGCCCTGCTTGCCTCTGAAGCAGAGAGAGGAAGAGTTCCACAGAGCAACCTCGTGATTTTTTTTTAAAAAAATATAAATTTTATTAGTATTTTCCACACAGCAACAAAAAATATCGCAAAATAACAAGACACAAAACACAAGAACCAACATTCGAAAAACAAATCCATGTCTTACAAGTTAATAACATAAACACTAAAAAGAAAAACAAACGTTGACTTCCACCCATCCCACAGCACCTCCTTGACCTCTCCTTGTGTCTTCCTGTTTTCCATATCATCTCTATCCTAACATCTAGATATAAATCCCTCTTTCTTATCCTTTCACTTCACAAGGTTATTCCAGACTCAGCCAGATTTCTGTCCTCGAACCTTGGCTTTTAAAGTATTCATTTAGGCACTCGTTAAACCGAAAACAGTCGTGGCAGGAACCTTGCAAAAGGCCAGGGAGCCACATCCACCAGGTGCAGGAAGCGGCAGCAGCCACAGAAGTGGCCTCAGTCGCCATGGAGACGGGAGGAAGATGCAACTAGCAGCGCAGGGAGGGAGGGAGAAATCAGCTGCCTCATGGAAGGAGAAGAGGAGGCTGAGAGGAGGTGGGACAGACATCATCCAATACCTGAAGGGCTGTCACATGGAGGATGGAGCCGGCTCGTTTCCTCCTGCTCCGAGGGCGGGGGGGGGGCAGAATTTGAACCCGTGGCTTCCAGTGACAAGAGAGGAGGAGATTCCGACTGTTGTAAACCAAATCTGCCCTTATTCCCTCCTGGGGGACGCAAGAGCCCTTGTAGAGTCCTTTGTAGGTTCACCATCAGTAGGAGAAAATAACATGGAATATTGAGAAGCAAAGCAGCTAGTAAGCCTGATCTTTATTAAAGCTGTTGCAACAGGGTGCTCCCCTCTCCTGCAGGAAAGGAGGAGGAACCCAGAACCAAGGGGTGCCTGCCCTAGAATCATAGATTCATAGAGTTGGAAGAGACCACAAGGGCCATCGAGTCCAACCCCCTGCCAAGCAGGAAACGCCATCAGAGCACTCCTGACATATGGTTGTCAAGCCTCTGCTTAAAGACCTCCAAAGTAGGAGACTCCACCACACTCCTTGGCAGCAAATTCCACTGTCAAACAGGTCTTACTGTCAGGAAGTTCTTCCTAATGTTTGAGGTGGAATCTTCTTTCTTGTAGTTTGGATCCATTGCTCCGTGTCCACTTCTCTGGAGCAGCAGAAAACAACCTTTCTCCCTCCTCTATATGACATCCTTTTATATATTTGAACATGGCTATCATATCACCCCTTAACCTCCACCAATCCCACCAATCCCTTATATAGACATTTTAAATTCCCTGCCCTGGAGCTCAAGACCACCCCTCCATACATCATACCTACATCACAGAAGGGGTGTAACCCAAGACCACCCCCCACAAACATCATACCTACATCACAGAAAAGGCGGTCCACAACAGAAATCTGAGTGTGTTGTTTATCTCCTGTCTGCCAGGTTATCTGCTTGCATTACCTGGGCTTGGGCCACTCTTTTGTTATTATAACTAATTAATTCCTGAATCCAGGTCACAGTTCACAGGCTCACCCTATTCATACCTTAAATGTGCCCTTAAGGCAGGATCTGTGGCCTCAGAGACAATGGGGAGGTTTTTCCAGTTCTTCCCTCCTTGCAGAGAAACGTTTGGCCAGTTTGGGAGAGTTAAAATGGTTTCAGGACTGTCTTCCTGTGCTGCTTCAGATATGTGGTTTATATATTTATGTACGTTTGCTTGGCACATTTGTGAATATATACACACACACACACACACACACACACACACACGGTACCTCGGGTTAAGTACTTACGGTAATTCGTTCCGGAGGTCCGTTCTTAACCTGAAACTGTTCTTAACCTGAAGCACCACTTTAGCTAATGGGGCCTCCTGCTGCTGCTGCGCAGCTAGAGCACGATTTCTGTTCTCATCCTGAAGCAAAGTTCTTAACCCGAGGTACTATTTCTAGGTTAGCGGAGTCTGTAACCTGAAGCAAATGTAACCTGAAGCATATGTAACCCGAGGTACCACTGTATATATATATGACCTTAAACTTTTTATTACATGACTCAACATCAAGGAAGAACTTCGTGATGGTGGGAGCCCTTCAACCACGGAAAGTATTGGACTCTCCTCCCTTGGAGGTTTCCAAGCAGAGGTTGGACGGCCACCTGCCATGGAGGCCCGAGTGGCGATTCCAGCCTTGTGGGGGGCTGGACTGGGTTACCCTTGGGGATCCCTTCCAGCTCTAGGGTTCTGTTACAGAAAAATCTAGGTGTGAGGCTGCTCAGGCACCCAGCACTCGGCGGAATAAAGGAAGGAATCCAGCCACCAACTGGAGCAAATAGCTGTAGACCAAAGTTGATTGCGCAACAGGTTCATTTTTTTTAAAAAAAATAATTTTTATTAGTTTTCCAAGCATATAATAAAAACAAACAATCAAACAAAACAAACAAAACATACAAACATATAAACATGTATACTTTCGTAATCTTATCTTCCTACACCTTGCTTCCCGGACTTCCCCATACCTCCCCTTTTCTGCATCCTTGTTTTTGCCTTTCTTCAGCAACCCTCCAACTAATTAATTCATTTTCATTCTAATTTCCTTAACTTATTGTTTACAGCTGCAATTCTCTATTTCTTAACACCTTAACATCTCATTACACTTCACTGCGCAACAGGTTCAAAGAGGAATTTTGAACCCCGAGGATGGGGTGACAATAATAAATAATAATAATAAATTTTATTTATATCCCGCCCTCCCCAGCCGAAGCTGGGCTCAGGGCGGCTAACAACAATCAAAATAATCCAACATTCTAAAAACCTTTCATTATAAAAATTAATTAAAATCAAATTGATGGCAACCATTAAGCAAAATTCTGTGCAGATTGCCAGAGGAGGGGGTCAGGCTGCGCCCTGCCCAAAGGCCTGGTGGAACAGCTCTGTCTTGCAGGCCCTGCGGAAGGATGTCAGGTCCTGCAGGGCCCTTGTCTCTTGTGACAGAGCGTTCCACCAGATTGGGGCCGCGGCTGAGAAAGCCCTGGCTCTGGTTGAGGCCAGCCTAACCTCTCTGTGGCCTGGGATCTTCAGGATGTTTTTATTTGCAGACCGTAAGTTCTTCTATGGCACATACCAGGAGAGGCGGTCCCATAGGTACGAGGGTCCTAGGCCGTATAGGGCTTTAAAGGTTAAAACCAGCACCTTAAACCTGATCCTGTACTCCACCGGGAGCCAGTGCAGCTGGTATAGCACCGGATGAATGTGATCTCACAGCGAGGACCCTGTAAGGAGTCTCGCCGTGGCATTCTGCACCCGCTGGAGTTTCTGAGTCAGTCTCAAGAGCAGCCCCACGTAGAGCGAGTTACAATAATCCAGTCTGGAGGTGACCGTCGCGTGGATCACAGTGGCTAGGTCAGGGCGAGAGAGATAAGGAGCCAACTGCTTAGCTTGGCGGAGATGGAAAAATGCCGCCTTTGTTATAGCTGCAATCTGCGCCTCCATAGAGAGGGAGGTGTCGAAGATTACACCCAAACTCTTAATGGACGATGCTGGCACTAATTGCACCCCCGCAAGAGATGGGAGTTGCCCCCTCAATCCCATATCGTCCCGCCCCAGCCAGAGGACCTCTGTCTTCGAAGGATTTAACTTCAACCGGCTCCCACGTAACCATCCAGCCACAGCTTCCAGACATCTGGTCAGTGTGTCTGGGGCCGAGTCAGGATGGCCATCCATCAACAGATAGAGTTGGGTGTCATCGGCATACTGATGGCAGCCCAGCCCAAAACTCCGGACAAGCTGGGCGAGGGGGCGCATAAAGATGTTAAAAAGCATCGGGGAGAGAATCGCACCCTGAGGCACTCCACACACCAAGGAGTGGCGGGATGACAATTCCCCACCAAGTGCCACCCTCTGTCCCCGACCAGAGAGAAACGAGCGCAGCCATTGAAGGACTGTGCCCTGGATCCCCACGTCGGCAAGGCGGTGGTCCAGGAGTTCGTGATCGACCATGTCGAAGGCTGCTGACAGGTCTAGAAGAATCAGCAGCCCTGACCCGCCTCGATCCAGCTGCCTGCGGAGATCATCTGTTAGGGCGACCAGAGCCATCTCGGTCCCATGACCAGCGCGGAAGCCGGACTGGAATGGATCCAGAGTCGATGTTTCATCCAGAAACCTACCAAGCTGTTCAGCAACCGCTCTCTTTCCCACCACATCCCAGAATACAGTTCTTACAGCACCATTGCTACATCACTGACATGTCACCAAAGGGGAGGGGTAGGCAGGGGTTACACTAGTTTAACCTTGGCAAACCTGTCCAGACAAGTCCTTGGTCCAACATTAGCATAGACATGTCAGGGCAAGACCCAGGTGTTAGATTAGCATAGACAAACACTTCTGAAGTCACATCACCCAAAGTACAATAGAACTTTCTTTGCATGCCTGGCCCCTTGGCAAGTCTGGGGATGGGATTAGGCTTCCTTGTCCAACAATCAGCTCAGCAATTGTCACCTCTGGGCACTTCCTGGGGTAGGAGGTGTGTATACAAGTCCTCATGCTTGGGGAGGTGGCAGGGAATAGAGTTGTTTTTCCAAGGGCAAAATAGTGTTGCAGTGGAGGAGACAGGCAAAGGAGTTGATTTTATATGATTTTTAAAGCTAGGTAACTTCCCTGAACTTCCAACTACCGCACAATTGCACTCATTTCACACGCTAGCAAGGTTATGCTTAAAATTCTACAAGGAAGGCTCAAGCAGTATGTGGATCGAGAACTCCCAGAAGTGCAAGCTGGATTTAGAAGGGCAGAGGAACCAGAGACCAAATTGCAAACATGCGCTGGATTATGGAGAAAGCTAGAGAGTTCCAGAAAGACATCTACTTCTGCTTCATTGACTATGCAAAAGCCTTTGACTGTGTCGACCACAGCAAACTATGGCAAGTTCTTAAAGAAATGGGAGTGCCTGATCACCTCATCTGTCTCCTGAGAAATCTCTATGTGGGACAAGAAGCTACAGTTAGAACTGGATATGGAACAACTGATTGGTTCAAAATTGGGAAAGGAGTACGACAAGGCTGTGTTATGTCTCCCTGCTTATTTAATTTATATGCAGAATACATCATGCGAAAGGCTGGGCTGGATGAATCCCAAGCTGGAATTAAGATTGCCGGAAGAAATATCAACAACCTCAGATATGCAGATGACACAACCTTGATGGCAGAAAGTGAGGAGGAATTAAAGAACCTTTTATTGAGGGTGAAAAAGGAAAGCGCAAAATATGGTCTGAAGCTCAACATCAAAAAAACCAAGATCATGGCCACTGGGCCCATCACCTCCTGGTGATGTGCTCTAGCCACAAGGGCCCTTTCCGTAAAAAAACAAAGCAAGCCTCTAGTCCTCTTCGCCAGACAGGGGGTCTGCAAATTTTAAAAAATAAAAATATTTATTCCCAGCCCTCACTCTGCTCTTTCGCCTCTATTTTTATTAATTAAATTTGCAGACATAATAAAAATGAGAGCAAACCAAACCAATGCGTCCCACAAACACATTTTGTTTTTATATTGCATTGGAAGCCACCCAGAGTGGCTGGGGCAACCCAGTCAGAGGGACAGGGTGCAAATAATTGAATTACTAGTAGCAGTAGCATTTAAAAGGGTATAGACAAAGCCTGGCTGAAAGGGAACTTTTTCACTTGGCAACTAAAGGGAGCAGAGTCCACGGAAAAGCTTGTCCAAAGGGAGAATTTGGGGGTTTCGGAGCGGCTACGGAAGCGACCCCTTTCTCTCTGGGAGACCCCCACCCCTAATATCTGGAGGGGAGATAAAACTTAGGGAACAAGCTGCCCTACCAAAATGATTAAAATTTTAAATGACAATTTTAGGTTATATTTTAGTGATCAAGATTTAATATATATTTTAAACTGCTGCTATATCTGAGTTGTCTCTGTTATACCCAATTGCAATTCAATGTATTCCCGTTGTATATTATGATTTTCCTGATATTGTAAGTGAGCCAGGACTGGTCTGTGACCGTAATAACAAAATTCTATTCTTTTCTGGAGGGGAGGGTGGGTGGAGACCACCACCACCTGCAGCTTTCAAATAAGGGGCCTGGCCTGGCTGTGTGGCGTAGTGGTTAGAGTGTCAGAGACCAGGGTTCAAATCCTGAGGCTTGGCCATCATGAATCTGCGGGTTGCTGCCTCTCAGCCTGACCCGCCTCGCCTCAGTCCAGAGAGACCGGTGATAAGCGCCCGCTCCCTCCTGAGAGGAGCACGCTTGTCTTCTGGCGTCTCATTGCAGAAAAAAGAGACAACCGAAGCTTTAAAACTACTTTATTCAATGATCTATATACAGAGAATCCATCAGCATGTCTGTGCTCTCTCAGCAGCAGTGAAGTTAAAGGTAAAGGAACCCCTGACCATTAGGTCCAGTCGTCGCCGACTCTGGGGTTGCGGCACTCATCTCGCTTTATTGGTACAGCTTCCGGGTCATGTGGCCAGCAGAGCAGCGCACGGAAACACCATTTACCCTCCCGCCGGAGCAGTACCTATTTATCTACTTGCACTTTGATGTGCTTTCGAACTGCTAGGTTGGCAGGGTACTGAGACTTCCTGTGTCACACTCTCAGGACACTCTCAGGATATAACCAACCATAGTGCTGCTTGCTGAGCAGCTGGTGAGATAAAAATCCCAACACCGCTATGGTTCTATAACACTATGGGGGTTTTTTGGGGAATATTTTTTATTAAGAGTTTCAACATAACAATTTATCAAAAATACATCATTCTCATTCATTTTTTTCCCCTCCCCCCAAAAAAGAAAACCCCCACCCCCAGACTTCCCTCAGCTCCTCTCTCTGGTTTTTCAGCGCCTATTATTCTCTGCATATTGTAAAAGTGCAAAGA